>CM076571.1:850519265-850973759 GCA_034641835.2 Pinus albicaulis
GAGGATAGAAAGGAGGAGAGTTGAATTATTGTAATATATTTGGAGCTATTCTCCAACTTCATTTTATGGAATACATGTTGATTCTTTGATCTTTGAGATTTGATAATCGTTCGGTGTGCTTGTTGAGGAGTGGTGGGCCCCCATCAACCGTAGCTTGTGCATCTCTTTATTTTTTGTAAATATTTATATCATTTCATTTATACAAGTTTAGTTTACTTTATTTTATGTTATTTTGATTTCATTAATGTTGTTTGGATTGATTTAATTTCCGTATGTTTGGATTGGGTTGGGTTTGGATTGATTTAATTTTTGTATGTTTGTATTGGATTGGCAGATTAGTAATCTTGCACTAGTAATTTTCAAACTAATAATCTCAAGGACTATATATTTCATTTGTGCATGTAGTATTCCTTGAGACAAAAAGTCACTGAAATAGAACATCATTGGGAAAGACCATGTGTGTTTCTTTTCATTTTCTTTCATTATTTTCTTTGTAATTTGTTTCAAGTTTTTTGCATAAGATTAATCTATTATGAGAAACAACCAACTAGTACATATAGTACACGTATACCTCATCAGTTTATGAAACTCGGGTTGACAAATTAAATGATATGGATTTAACTCACAATTAAATCACCCAACATTTTGGCTTCGTTGCCAAGGATGTATACATAGGTGCGTATTTTGAAAATTTAGACAACTCATGATAGTTTCATTCATTCCTAAATGCATGGTTAAAATAATATTAAAGGCATTTATGATGCATATTAAATTTCAATAATTTTTCAATACTTTGTATTAATATGTGTGCCAGACAGGAACTATCAACCAGTTGGAGCAATTCAAAAATAATTAAGAATTTGAGGAATGTCCTTCCAAGAACTTTCTCGAATCCTAGCAACAACTCAAATATCTTCCTCTCAGGAAGAGCATATTTTAACTACATTGAAAAACTTGTCTATCTCTCCACCTCCTCTTCTCAATCTATTAAAGAGACTACAGAATCATTGAATTATTTTGATGGGGAGCAACCAATAGAATCTAATATTGAGAAATGTATAATAAACAAGGATATTCAATGTGATCTAAACCAAGAAAGGAATTAGGAATGTCATAGATTTATTGAAATATTGCTCCAATTAGGGATCAAGACACATCACTCTTTTATTCTTCCTTAATTCTTGGTTGCGTTATCAAAACAACTAGTCTTTCATGTTTTGATGTACTTTAATGCATATTTTTCAAACCTAACCATGAATATATTTTTACTCCTATTACACACATGATTACACTAGAAATTTGCTTACTCTTGAACCGATTTTTCTTTTTCCAATAGAGTAGGAAAAAATTAATAAATAAAACCAATTTTGATGATGTTTTTAAGTTTATTTTTAAGTTAGATTTTATTTACAATTTTATTTTTGGTGGTGCAGTAAGAGCCACATCACTTACTAATAATTTTACGGAAAAATATAGAAAAAGAGGTGAACAAATAGAGTTTTGAGAGCTAAAATTTAAGGTTTTAAATCATTTTTTTTTACTTTTTTTTTTTTAATTTTAAAATAAAGAGTTGACAAAATTCTTGAGTATGCTCTCTTCTTGCATTTTGAGCAACCTGAAAGATCAAAAAAAAGAAAATTGAATAAAGTTAGATTTTAAATTTTTCATTAAAATTCATAGATATAAAATTGGATAGGAGATCTAAATTCATTATTCATTATACAAATTATCAAAATTTAATCTCCAAATTTCAATTGGACCTGTTTCAAAATTTGCTAAAATAATTTATTTTTCCAAAAAAAAATGTAGAAATAAAACTGAAGATATCTCACAAACAAGGAACTGGGTTCAACTAATTTTTTTTTACAGAAACTGCATAATATTGTGATGAAAAACCCCTGAAAATTCCAACACAGTCCACTTCAAGATTTTTTATAAAATGAATATCATCACCTACAACAATTTATATTATATCTCGATATCCATGCATTGGATCAATCTGATTTTCGGTATGTAGAATAATTAGGACCATATGAAACTTCATAAACAATTTCAGCCCAATATGATTTGTAATTTATCAGAAAATTGTTTCTGAAGTTTACAACAATCTTGATTATATCTCAAAATATGTGCATTGGATGGTGTTTATTTTTGGTGTGCATAAATATTATAATAGAAGGAACATTTCCAAAAATTTTGAAAAAAATCCAATAGATAGTTTGTGAGAAAATGACCAATGCATTTTATTGTAACACACCTTTTAGCAACCCACAACAATAAAATAAAATAAAAATTTCTCAGTTGTAGCTTCGATGTTTTCCCAATTTTTATAGAATAAATTGGTTGTGAGATCCATTCATTTTTGCAAGAGGAAGAGTTCAATTGAAAATAAAATATTTTGGTGGCATGAAATTGATTGAAAAGTACACTTAGACATCTAATTTTCTCCTAAAAATCTTGAATTTTTTTTGCTAAGCATTTGTTAAATTGTTTCCTCGTTTGTCAAATTTCTAGAATGATTAATATTTTTTAACTTTAACTAATGTTTTTATGGATCTTACTTCACAAATTTTAATTATGGTTTCTTGGTAAGTATTTTAGTTTCTAGAAGATAGATCATGATTTATAATCTAATAAAAGCCAAAATTTGATAATTATTCTACAATTTTGACAATCCCTAACTATGTAACAATTTCGCTACCATGTGATGACATTGGATTGGTCAACATGGAAACTTATTGTTGTTCTACATTACACAACATTGCCCCGTTGTCCACCATACCACCATGAAAAGACATCTGACCATGTTTGCATGTCATGTCATCTACCCACTTGAGCATCCACATTGCAGTCCCTGGTGCTGCCACGTGGCACCCATGCACAATTTTTTCATTATTTCATAAAAAAATCAAACAATCATAACTCTTTCATACAAAATCAATTAATGATCATTCAAATTTCATTGGAAAGATCTCGACGACATCTACGCGATAAGAGATTTTTCATCAACATTTGAGATAGTAAAAAAAAGGAGAAGTTAGCAACAAAATACCAATAGGTAATCCAAAGTACCGTTTTCCAAATAGGTAAAAGTGCATTTGATTTATCTTCCTTGCATTTATTTTATTAGTAATATTTTTGTGTTTTTGTCTATATATCATATGAAAAGATACTAATATCCTCTTTCTCTCTCTCTCGATAGTCTTACATTTTATTGCAGAAAAGTGCTAAGTTGTTGTAGGTTCCAGAACGATGAAATAAGATCACTATATGCAGAAGTGTCTTTTAAAGACAAAATTTATTTCAAAAGGAAATTTTTATTCCATGTAAAATCAGATCCATTACATCATTGCTACTAAACAAGGCCTCTCATATACCAAATTTACCATTGCTACTAATTCTAAGCCTATAATCGATCCGTAAATTTCTATCTCTCTATTTCCAAAACATGTTTTCAAAACTCATTTTCCATTTGAAATATTCATACTTTCCTTCTTCATTTTCACTCACACTTAACCAAAAAATAAAGTCCTTCATCTCCCTTAAAAATTTGAGTCACTCCATTTTCCTCTTCCTTTATGTAAAATAAAACTTTCTTCATAATGCAAATCATTCAGCTATGGTACTTCAAATTATTATTTTATACTCATGTTAGATGATGGAGGATTCATTAAGGCCTCCCTTCTAACAATTATTGACCCATTGAATCTGACACATCATCTCGGATTGGGACTAGAGATATGTCAAGTAACTTGAGGCTTACATGCCTTAATGGCAATTTCTCTCACTAATAAATAGTGGGAATACATCAATGTCCCCTGTTTGTCGAATATTATAGGTGACTTAACTACAATACATCTATGTGTACCTAGTAAGATTTACTTAGGCATATTGACTCTCATTGACATCAATGTTGACTACTCTTGTGTTGGTTAATGGTATTAATTAATGGTCAGAATCAAACGATTGATTTTCTATGTTCGTGATCCAGATTTATGCAGGAACACAACAGAATAAACACATAACCATAAATACAGAGATGCAACGGAAATAACACTTCATTTCATTAATATCAAAGAACTGAAATTTACTTACAGACAAAATGGAAATAAAACTAGCTAGGGCGCTGGTAGCTATCTCTGAGAAGAGATGTGGCAACTACAGGCCTCTGAAATGAGTTACAATAAGGCTAGAGGGCCTATTTATTATTTATAAACAATGGGAAATCCTAAACATCCAAAACCCTAACCCTAGGAGATGAAGCGCCAAAACTATGGGCCCCGTTTGGGTAAATTGGTGTTTCAACTTCCCAGGGGCGTAAATTTGACATACGATCTCCGTTTGACGCATACCATACCTTGTTAGAAATATCTATCTGAGGAATACAAATTTGGAATGAGCAACATTGTTCCATGGACCGACGTTGTTTAGGGCCTCAAAACAGCTCCAGAAGTTCAGGACCCGAAAAACTGCTAAAAATAGTAAACTGTGCCAAAACTGAAAAAATGAAAGAGACAATGGTGGAGCCCCAAGTGGAATAGGCGGGTGACCACCAATATCCACCTGGATCATTCCTCCCCCCTTAGGAAGCAATGGTCCCCATTGCGTTAAGTTCCTCCATGAGATGAGGAAATTTCTGCTGAACTTGGTCCCTGGTGAACCACTTTCCTTGGTGCAGGAGTTGGCCAGCTTTGACAACCCGATATAGTTGGATCTTCTGCTGGCGAGTGTTCTTGATTTGCATGTTCATGATGCAATCTGTGGTGGCCTGTTCCATGCAGTCTGGATTTAACTCAGTTGGTGTGAGTTGTTCTGCAATGTCCGAGGTGTCCAGTAGAGGTGGGAAGTAAGGACGAAGGCGATCCACATTGAAGACTGGGTGCAGACCAAGGAATGGTGGAATACTGAGCTCGAATGCATTGTTCCCTACAGCCTTGGTGATGGTGTACGGACCGTATCGGAGCGGGCGAAGCTTGCGGTGGGGTCCAGTGAGGCGCTCCTTCTGCAAATGTAGCCATACTTTGTCACCCACCTGGAAGTTGTGTGGCACCCGGTGTTGATCATGGCGTTGCTTGTACTTGGCATTGGCTCTGTCCAATATATCATGAACCTGTTGGTGGATGTGTTGAATGTGCTCGATGAAGCTACTTGCTTTGTCAACTTCAGACTGGACATGAGCTGAATCGGCCTGAGCAGCTACAAATGGCATGGCTACGTCAATGGGACATAGTGGCTGGAATCCCAAGCCCACCTGAAAGGGGCTATAGCCGATTGAACTATGGAGAGCCCGATTATAACTATGTTGTACATAGGGGAGGCTCTCGTCCTATGTGCGTGGATGCTTTGAATTGTACATGCATAGAATGTGTACAATCATTCTATTGACGACCTCTGTCTGGCCATTTGTTTGGGGATGGAAAGCTATGGACTTGGTGAGCTTGGTATCCAACATTGACCAGAGGCTGGACCAAAATGTGCTGAGCTTGCTATCCCGATCTGATATGATAGACTCTGGGATCCCAAAGTGCACCCACACTTGTTCAAAGAAGAGTTTAGCAGTGGCTTTTGCTGTGATATTCTTCTTGCAGGCCGCCATAATGGCCATCTTCGAGAATCTGTCGACGACCACAAAAATACAGTCATTTCCCTGCTTAGTAGAAGGGAGGCCCGACATGTAATCCATGGAGATGGATTCCCAAGGCCGACTAGGGGTAGGTAGAGCAGTATATAGGCCTTGCTTATTGATGGTCGGTTTGGCAATGGCACAAGCAGTGCAGGATCTGATGTGCTTCTCGACATCCTTTCAAAGGTTTGGCCAACAGAAATACTTTTGTAGGATTGCTACTATTTTCTCGACCCCGAAATGCCTAGCGACTCGACTATAGTGTGCTTACCATATCATCTTGGCATGCTCACTTGAAGGAACACAAAGGTGTCCCATGTGACATAAAAGTGCATCTTGGAGGTGAAAATTTGGAACTTGCGTACCCCCCAAGAGTGCCTTGTAAGTGTGGTCGAATTCTAGGTCACTCTCATAGAGAAGTAACCAATCAGAAGTCTCGTGCCCACAAGAGTTGAGCACAGTGGTGAGCACCATGATCGGTGGTCAGCTGAAGTAGTTTGCAACATGATTGGTGCTACCCTTCTTGTACTTGATGTTCAAATGAAACTGTTGTAGATATGTGGACCACTTCTGATGGCGATCATTCTGCAACTTCCCTTGTGTCTGTATGAACTGTAGGGGCTGGTGGTCTGTGTGGATAATTGTTTCCTTCCCCAAAATGTAATGCTTCCTTTTTCGACAAGCTTGCACAATGGAATACATTTCTTTGTCATAAGTGGGATACTTGCGAACTGTGTTAGACAATTTCTCACTGTGAAATGCCACTGGATGTCCCTGTTGAGTGAGAACTGCCCCAATAGCATAGTCAGAGGCATCTGTCACGATCTCAAATGGTTGTTGCAAGTCTGGTAAAGTGAGAACTGGGGCAGAACAGAGGTGATTTTTCAATTATGTGAATGCCTTCTGTTGAGGTTCTGACCAAAAGAATTTTTCTCTCGCTCCTCACTTCGTGACTTGACTTAAGGGCCAAGTGATATGAGAGAATCCCAACACGAACCTCTGGTAGAAATTAGCAAGACCCAGAAAGCTGCGAAGCTCTGTTATAGTGGTTGGGGCTGGCCAATCCCGAATGACTTGGATCTTGGATGGATCGACATGCACCCCCCTTTCATCAATAATGTATCCCAGATATTGAACCCGGGTCATGCCAAAAGTGCACTTCTCCAAATTGGCACACAAATTGTGTTGCCGAAGTGTTTGGAGGACTTGTTGGATGTGGTGAAGGTGCTCTTCCCAAGTCTGGCTGAAGATCATAATGTCATCCAAGTACACCACTACAAATGAGTTGGTGAATGGCCGCAAGATGTCTTCCATCATCCTCATGAAGGTTGTGGGAGCATTCGTCAACCTGAAAGGCATGACCAGCCATTCGAAAGGCCTTCCTTGGCTTTGAAGGTAGTCTTCCACACATCGGAGGGTTCAATTGGTACCTGGTGATACCCAGACTTCAATTTGATCTTGCTGAAATATTTTGCACCTTTGAGTTGGTCCAGAAGGTCATCAATCCGTGGGATTGGGTACCTATTCCGGACAGTGATCTTGTTCAGCGCCCGATAGTCAATAAAGAGTCTCCACGTCCCATCCTTCTTCTGTACCAACATGATCGGGCTCACACAGGGCAATGAACTTGGTGTGATGTGACCTTTCTGCAACAGCTCCTAAATTTGCCTCTTGATTTCATCATTCTCCAGAACAGAGCGCCGATAGATCGGTCCATTAGGTAGCGGCGCACCTGGGGTCAGATCAATCGGGTGCTTGACCTGACAGTGCAGAGGAACCCCTGTGGGTGAGGTGAATATGTCCCCGTACTCCTCCACAACCTTATCCATTTGTTGTTTTCTTACAGAGGAGCCTTGTTTGGAGGTCGTGGCCACAGTCTTCTTCTTGCCCTGTGGACAGATCATCAGGAAAATGAATTTCTTGGTTTGGGAAATGAGCTTACTACATTTTTTTGCAGTAACCAAAGAGATAGCGGCAAGAGGTGGTACCTCTGGTATCCTGTACAACTTATTTCCCAAAGTAATAATAACAGCACGAGGTCGAGACTCATACACAGCATGACGCTTCCACAAGTATGGTTGTCCTAATAATACATCAGAAACATCAATAGGAGCAACGTCACATAATACCTCATCCGTGAAGGGCTTGATGCTATAGGGAAGGCGAAACTACTGGCTAACGCGGAGATCTCGTCCTTGGTGAAGCCACCCGATGGTGTATGGATGTGGGTGAGATGTGGTCGGCAACCCCAACCGCTTCATGGCATCTGCTGAAATGAGGTTCTTTTAGCTCCCATTGTCGACAATGAACTGTACCGGGGAGCCCTTTACCCACATCTAGGAGTGGAAGAGACATTCCTCCTCCTCTGGATCTTCCGGTTCCTCCTTCTGGATCTTTGTAGTGGCAACAGAGGCATTGGGCTCTACATCAATAATCTTTTTCCCTTTTTCATTCCCCTTCTCAGGTTCTGCTTTGGAGTTAGAGCATGCATCTGACTCGGAAGCCCTCATCTCGGCCACTAGAGACGGCTTGGCCCGACACTCACTTGTGTTGTGAGTGGAGCTCTTATGGAACTCTTTCCCATGTCCTTTTTTGGCTTTGTAGTGTTGTTCTTTTCTTGTGGCTTCGATGAGTTGTCTTTAGCTGCCATGCCTTGGCTCTGTCCTTTGTTCTGCAGTTTGGAAGCATCTTTCCCTTGATTTCGATTCGCAGATCCAAAGTCTCGCTTCTTCTGGTTCAATTTCTGCTCAATATTTGCAGCATACCAGTATGCCGTACCAAGCGAGGAGATGTCGAGGAACTCCATTTCCTCCTGAATGTATCTGTGCAGACAACTGCGATACTTTAGTGCTAGATGTTTATCTGAAGCTATGATACCCAACTTTGTGCGCAGGGTATGGAACAGATTCATCATCTCATGCACATCTTGATCCCTTTATTGTCGCAGCGTGGTCCATTGTATGTACTTTTCCTCATAGCTCCCCACGGGATAGTACTGTTCCTTGATGGCGTCTGGAAAAGAATTCCAAGTTGGTACAGCCGATAATAGAGAGGGTTCTATCTGGTCCTTTTTCTCACAGTAGGTTTCCCACCAGTCCTTAAAATGGGGGGTAGCTTTGAGGAGTGCAAAAATAATCTTCTCCCGGTCTGAAAAGTCATGAACCGAGAAATATCATTCTAATAGATTCAACCATCTATCTACGGCATCTGCGTCTATTTGGCCCTCAAATATGGGAATGTCAAAATTTACTTGTACCTTAAAAGGAGTCACACCTCCAGAGTGGCTGCTGGATGCAAATGCGTCGCTGGTGGATAGCTGTTGAAGGATCTGGGCAAAGTTGTCCATCGTCGTGTTCCTTTGTTTTTCGAGGGCCTCCTCGAGAAATATTTTGATAGGATCTCTTGCTCCCTCATATTTCTTTTCATCCCCCATGGGCATCAGTCGAGGTTTGCGAGGCTGATCTTTCAAAGGTTCTACCAGATCGAGCCCTATCTCCTTATACCCCAACCTCGTTGGGGACATGCAAAGAAGGATCGAGAAAAAGTAGAACGCTCTGATACCACTGATCCGGATTTATGTAGGAACACAATAGAATAATCATATAACCATAAATACAGAGATGCAGCGGAAATAACACTTCATTTCATTAATATCAAAGAACTGAAATTTGCTTACAGACATAATGGAAATAAAACTAGCTAGGGCACTGGTAACTATCTCTGAGAAGAGATGTGGTAGCTACAGGCCTCTGAACTGAGTCACAATGAGGCTCGAGGGCCTATTTATTATTTAGAAACAATGGGAAATCCTAAACAGCCAAAAGCCAACCCTAGGAGATGAAGCGCCAAAACTATGGGCCCCATTTGGGTAAATTGGTGTTTCAACTTCCCAGGGGTGTAACTTTGGCATACGATCTTCGTTTGACGCGTACCATACCTCGTTAGAAAGATCTATCCGAGGACTAAAAATTTGGAATGAGCAACATTGGTCCATGGAACCATGTACATTGGTCCATGGACCCATGTTGCTCTCCATTTTCCCAAAAAAGGTCGTTTAGGGCCTCAAAATGGCTCTGGAAGTTCAGGACCCAAAAAATTGCTAAAAATAGTAAACTATGCCGAAACTAAAAAACTGAAAGAGACAATGGTGGAGCCCCAAATGGAATAGGCAGGTGACCACCAATATCCATCTGGATCAATTCGACATCGACACATCTATTCACATAGATAATAATTATATCACTAAGTGGGAATGAATGAAGAATATATGATTTTAGTAGCTTGCAGCAAGTCTCAACTCATAATTCAATAAATGTAACAATAAAGATTCCAATTTCAATCAAATTCATCCTCTATTCATACAACCAAGAGAGAGAAGAAGTAGATTAGATTCTTTTAATTCAAATTCCATGATCCAACGACCGCAACCACACTCTTAGATATATATATATATATATATATATATATATATATATATATATATATATATATATATATATATATATATATATATATATATATATATATATATATATATATATAGATATATATATATATATATATATCTTGTCCACTTTTCAGGTGGGTGAAGGTATGTTTTTTTCTAATCTTTAATCATGTAGTTCCTTAAATGCTAAAATTGTGATTTTGGAAAATCCCTCACCACATTTATATATCCTTTTGAATTTTCCAAAAACGGAAAACACCTTTAGTTGGGGGGGAGGGATGTCAATTCATATTCACATTTCATGTCACATGTCACATTTCATTTCATCCTAACCAACAAATTTTACTCAATCAACTATTATTTCATTTTTTATTCCAAACTTTTATATGTTTTGCAACGATCAATTGATAAGAACATTAAATTGTTGGAAACCACTATGGATCCTTAAAAAAGAATTCTCAATGTTTTCAGATATTTTGTTGCAACAAAAATAAGAAAAGTATTGTTATAAAAGAACCAATACTCATAAATTTTTGGTTGTCACACAAGGGCCAACCATAAAAAAATAAGTTGCAACCAAATTTCTTTGAAAGTACACTTTGCAAAGAGAATAAAGTTATTAAATGATATCATAATGCGAAGTTTAAAGGAATTCAATACACAACCAAAGTTCATATAAAAGCGAAAAATTTCAAGAAGATCAACTTATGATTAAGGGAATCAATACAAAGTTTCATGTGGACATGAAACATCTTCACTTGGGGGGAAATGTTGGCCTTCCAAAATTTCAACCTATTTTACCCTCTTTCCCATCATTTTACCATATTTTATAACTCTTTACCATATTCTATAGCTCCATATCCCTACATTAATAACCATTTTCATGATGAGATTTGTTTGTCATTATTATTTTCCAAGTCATCTATTTTAAGTATTTTAAGATAATTTCTGATTAAATGTTAGGAAATTAACATGTTTTCATATATATCTAAAAGTGGTATGATTTTTATGATATTGTAGGCCTATTTGAAGATTCTAGAAGGGTTGTATTTGCACACTCAACCAAAAATTCGAATTTTAATTCCAACTCATGAATATTTGTGGAATATTTGTAGAATATTTGGATCATTGAATAAGCACATTCAAAGGATAACAATCATGGATATTTTGATATGTGTCTCCTATCTAAACTAGGAGAAAGTTTTGAGAGGATTTGTATCTCATATTTTTAGATGATTGGTTGTAACCGCAAGATATAAATTTTGATATAGGAGAGATTTGTGGAAGTATATTAATTGATTAGTTATCATAAGTTTTTGTATAAATAGGAGTGCATCCTTCAAAGGAGCCCCATTCAGAGTCCCATCAAAGATGTAATTTCTAAAATGACGATAGAAAGGAAGAGAGTTGAATTATTGTAAAATATTTGGAGATTTTCTCCAACATCATTTTATGGAATACATGTTGCTTCTTTGATCTCCAAGCTTTCATAATCGTTTTGTTTTCTTTCTGAGGGGTGGAGGGCCCCCATCAACCATAGCTTGCACACACCTCTTTCTTTGTTGTAAATATTTATGTTATTTCATTTATGAAACTTTATTTTAGTTTCTTTTATGTTATTTTGGTTTCATTAATGTTGTTTGCATCGATTTAATTTCCGTATGTTTGGATTGGATCTCGTTTCGATTTATTTAATTTTTGTAAGTTTGGATTGGATTGGCACGGTAGTAATTTTGCACTAGTAATCTCAAGGACTATAGATTTAATTTTTGAAGGTAGTATTCCTTGAGAGAGAAATTCATGAAAAACTACATGCTTGGGAAATAAAATGTGCACTTACTTTTCAATTTCTTTCATTATTTTCTTTGTAATTTGTTTGAAGTTTCTTTCATAAGAACAATCAATTCTGGGAAACAATGACCTAGTACATATAGTTTTTGATGATGATGATGATGATAGTGGTTAACATCCACTAAGACCAATCTTTGGTCTATAGGACCTAAAGAAAAGAGTTATTTAGTTTGATTTAAGATTTTATTCCTATGCTCAAAAAGCTTGGATAGAAGCCTCCCAAGCTCACTATAATTTTGACATCTTAAAAGGTTAGGAAGGTCAGTATTGCAACAAAGATTATGAAATTGAACTCTAATGTGGTTGTACACAGGGCACTCTAAGAGGAATTGATTTTCATCCTTGATGTTCATATTCGTACGGAGATGGCATATCCTTTCCATCCATGGTGTTTTAGGAACTATCCAATGACCTGTTTCACTATGGAGCTCATGAGAGTTCGTTCTAATATTGGCTATATTAATTTTTTTCTTTAAGCTAGTTAAAATAGATATATACTTTTGATCTTCTAGGGTGGGGTTGATCACCTCCTTATAGTATCTTAATTTTCTTTTAGTTGGTAGATCTTTCTCACACCACATTTTTTCTTTGAACTTAGAAGTAACAATTCTTTTAATGTTATCAATGTTTTGCAATGAAACATTCTCGTCGATCTCCCAATGGTCTAACCAGGCCCTGGTGTCTTTAAACCAACCTCATTTAAGCCTTAGGTGGTTTTGGCTAGAATTTAAAGCTAGCTTAGGAAGTCTATGGTCTCCTATGCTATTGAGCTTGTGCTTGTACAATAGAAGCCTAGTCATAGCTAGGCTTTTGATAGGGGAAAGACCCACTTCTATAAGGAGAATAGGATAGGGTGTATTGTTTTTAATTTTAAGGTTATAAGTTATAAAACGCTTCTGGATTCGCTCAATATTTCTCCAAGATTCTCTAGAGATGCTGCAACCCGAAACCTCACATCCATATAAGATAACATGAGTGACTAAAGTTTCAAAGAGGAACTTATTTCTATCCCACATTACTCATCAGTTCACGAACCTTGAGTTGACAAATTAAATTACACATATTTAACTCACAATTAAATCACCCAACAACTAGCATAGGTGAGAAGCCTATATATAGGAGGACTCAGCCTTATTCAAATCATCATCCAAGAAGATCACATAATTTCAAACTAAACACAAGAATAAGCTTCATAGTAAGTGAAGAAGGAGAAGGATAAGAGGAAGAATAAAAAGAAGTCTTTCAAGGTGTGATTTTGGGTTATTCTTCTCACACATGTGACTGAAATTAGGGTTTCTAAAGTAGAATATTACAAACCTCAAAGAGGCCAAAATATAGCCTGTCA
Source organism: Pinus albicaulis (assembly GCA_034641835.2). Classification (NCBI taxonomy): domain Eukaryota; kingdom Viridiplantae; phylum Streptophyta; class Pinopsida; order Pinales; family Pinaceae; genus Pinus; species Pinus albicaulis. The sequence continues at coordinate 850,532,532 of CM076571.1, forward strand.
AGGATCACTCTTGCAAGCCAAAATTACAAGGATATTAGCCCAAGACAAGCAAATAAGAGATTTACATCAATTTTACCTAATTTGGTCACACGTGGAAAAAACAATGTAAACTATGAAACAGGAACTATAAACTCAAAACAAGAACTCTAGCAAAAAATCCCAAAAAAACATGAAAACATAGTTCGAAAACGAAAAGAGTTGATGTTGGATTAATTTTTTTTCTTTTTGTAAATTTCAACATGTTTTAAAAACGATAGTGAAAACCAACTTTTTGTGTGCTAAAAACACCATGAAAAAGAAAAGTGTTGATGCTTGAATACCATTTTTTTTCACGAAAGATTTTCAACATTTTGAAATAATGGAGTAAAAGAGAAAATATCACGAATCCGAAAAACCTTAAAATTTAAAAAGAAAAATTCAAACAAAAATTTACAAATAAAAACAAAAATGAAAAAATGAAAAAAAAAATAATAATAAATAAATAAAATTTGTATTAGAAAAAGAAAGCACAATTATAAAAATAACAAAAAAATCAAATATATAAAAAGACAAAAAATAAGTGAACATAAAAATGTAAAAAAAAAACACAAAATTAAACTATAAAAGATAAAAACTAAAAAATAAAATTTTAAAAGTAATAAAGAATATAAACAAATAAATGATATAAAAAAACATTTTCAAAAAACATAATTAAAGAAAAAAAATAACCAAAGAAAAAAAATTAATAATACTTTAATGAATAATTAAATAAAAAGAAAACGACAAAATAAATTAATAAATAATATATTAAAAAACTCATTTAAAAAAATCAATAAAATAAACATTTTTAAAAATTCAAAAACTTAAAAAAAAAAAACATAATAATAAAATAAAATACATTAAACAACCTAAAAAAACATTTTAAAAAATAGTAGAAAATATTTAAACAAATAAAAAAATAAAATAAAATTTAAAAATTTAAAAAAGTAAATTTAAAATATATAACAAATAAAAAAAATTAAAAAATCATTAAAAAAATTAAAAATAAAACATAAAACCAATTGAAATTATAAAAATAATAAAAATTATTATAAATAGACTAAAAAATAAAATTCTTCCCCTTGGGCCCCTATGTAAGCTCAAGTTGTTTATGAGAATCGACATTAGCATGCCTACAGACCAGAAGGGTTGTCACGCTGGATGGAGAGAGCTATGCAACTCCGCTCGCCTAGGGTAGCGACCCCTTGGGCCACTCGACAGGTTGAAGTCGATTCTCAAAATCAGCTTCAGCCTGCCAAGTGTCCCAAAGGGCCTGTGCCCTAGGCTAGTAGAGTTGTGCATCTCTACCTGCGCAAGCCAATGGACCATCGGGTCCTTGGGTGAGCTCAACCGTTTCTGAGAATTTTCATGAGCCCGCCCAAGGGCCGGAGGAGCCAAAAAAAAAATTATTAGTATTCTTTTCCTCCTAAAATATTTGGTTTTTAAGGTTTTTTCAATTTTGGAGCTTTTATTTCTTTTGAAATGTTTTTTTATAACGAAAATTTTAATATTTTTCCAAAGTTAAAAAATAATAATAAAATTAATAAGTATTTTAGGATATTTTAGCTAAAAATAACACGTTAAATAAAATTGAATTATAGAAAATTTGAATAAAAAAATTGGAAAAACAAATTATGATTTCTTTATATAAAATGAGAACATTTGAAAAATAAAAATAAAAATAAACATACAGTTTAATAAAAAAATAAAAATAAAAAACATAAAAGATAAAAAAAATAAAAAAATACAATTAATCTATAAAAAATGACATGAAATCTAAAAGAGTAATAAAAAAATAAAAAATAATAATAATAATAAACATTGAAAAAAAATAAACTATAAAAATCACAATATATATATATATATATTAATTAAAAACATAAAAAATAATTTAAAAAAATTAAAAAACATATATAATTAAAGAGAGAGAGACACACACACATATATATACATGTATTATAAAAAAATTGAAAAACAAAAAAAATTCAACCCCTTGGGCTACCGACTGACTGAACCCGATTATGAGGATTGGGTTTAGCTTGCTGAGTGGCTCGAGGGGCATCTTCCTTGGGCTCGTGGACTTGTCCCCACTCTTCCATCTGAGGGTGGAGGCCCATCGTGGTGAAACCAATTCTCAAATATCCTCTAACCCATGTCGGAGGGCCCTTGGGCCATGAGGCGAGATGAAGGCCACGAATCAGTGGCCCGAGGGCCTCTGCCTTATGCTAGTGGAGTTGTACAACTCCACTAGCATAGGGAAGAGGCCACTTGGGCCACCCAGTCATGCCCTTCAACCTGTCGCATGGCCCGAGGGGTCTCTGACATGTGTTTGGGATGCATCATCACTCCTCAAGGCTGGGGCGGAGGCCCCTCGGGCTACCCTGTGGACTGAAGGCCATGGTTGGGTGGCCCGAGGAGCCTTCGCCCTAGGATGGCAGAGTTACACAACTCGGCCAGCCTAGGGGGTAGGCCCATGGGGCGCAATTCTGCCTACCCATGGCGAAGGCCCCTAGGGCCACCCAACGAGCTCAAAGTTGATTTCGAAAATAAAATAAAAAAAATAAAAAAATAAACCATTAATTTCTTTTTAATAATTTAAATATTGATATTTAATTTTTTATTTTATACATTATATATGTTTTTTCTTTTTCTTTTTTTAATTATATATGTTTTTTTTTTAATTTTGTTTTTAGTCAATTTTATTTTAACAATTTTTCTTATTTTCTTATTTTTCATTTTTTATATTTAATTTTTTCAATGTTTAATTATTATTTATATTTGTTATTATTTTTAATGTCTTATTTTTTTTTAAAATTGATTGTATTTTTTATTTGTAAAATTTTTATGTTGATAGATTTTTATTGTTTTTCAAAATTATATGTTTATTTTTTTATTTTTTATTTTAATACTTAGAATTTAATGTGAATAATATTTTTATTTTTTTTCAAATGTCATCATTTTTTATATAAATTTCATAAAATTTGTTATTTTTTCAATCCTTTTATTCAAAATTTCCATAAATTTATTTATTTAACATGTTATTTTTAGCAAAAATATCCTAAAAATTATTTTTTTTAAATTATATGTATATGAAAAATGTACTTTATTTGTTGAGATTTTAAAATTATTGTTTTTTTGTGACAATTATTTTATCTGTATTAAAATATTAATTAAAAATATATAAATAGAAAAGAAATCATAACCTCAATATATTAATTTTATTATTTTCTCTAAACTTTGGAAAAAAAAGTTAAAATTTTCACCATAAAAAATCTTTGCTAAGGAAAACAAAACACAAAAAATTGGTCAATTTGAAAAATGGTTAAATAATCAACATTATATATATATATATATATATATATATATATATATATATATATATATATATATATTACTTAGGACATAAGAAAATTTAAAGTGTTAAAAATATGACTTAAAAAAATTTGTTGATGTTTTTCAAAATTCGCATCAAAATCACCAACATTTAAAAAAAATGTCCATACTTGATACATAAGAAAATTTAAAGTGTCAAAATATGCTGAAAAAAAGAGATGTATTCTAAAATAACGCTTTTCAAAATGAGACGATTTTTTGGTACCTAAAAGAAAAGGTGTATTCTGAAACAACACTTTTCAAAATTAGATGATTTTTTTCTACCTAAAATAAAAGGTTTATTCCAAATCAACACTTTTTAAAATCTGATATTTTTTTGCTACCTCAAAAAAGTGGGTACTCGTTTCAGTTCCCATTTCAAAGTTTACATTGTTAAAATTACATAAGGTAAAAATTTGCAGGTAGAAGAAGCCAAAATTATAGTGAAGGTTGCAGGACTAAATTGTTTGTTAAAGGTGAAGTAGAAGTAGCTAAAAGGAAATTTTAACTTGGATTGAGAAAGCTCTTCAAGGAGATAATTTGACTTGGTCTTCAAGGAGTCATTTCAAGGGTCTAGTTTTTGGAATTTGTCAATTAAATATTCTACAAGAAGAGAATAATTCTTATGGTTTTTCCTCTCAAGTGGGGAGGCTTTGGACCTAGTTGATCGCCTATATCTTGTGTCCAATTGTCTCATTATTCTTTATGGTTTGGTAGATCTTTGAAGAAAATAACATAAACATAATCATGAAAAATAAGAATATAATAAAGATAAGTAAAAATACTTTATAAGAAGTTATGAAAGTAAGAAAATTCACTTACACCTACTTCCCATAAATATTTCTCAGCATGGTATCAGATCTAGGGTGATAAGAAAGGGGAAGGAATTAAATAAGACATCTTACCATCAAGAAGGGATACTCAAGGACTAAAGCACAAGAAAATTGTCTAGAGAATCAATCATCAAAAGGGAAGTAACTGAAAAAACCTCAAAACCATAGGTAATTTAAAGAAAGGTTTCTACTATTGAAGTATTTTTAGGAAGCCTAAGATCTCCATCTCAAGGAAAATAAGACCTCAAAAACCCTACATAAAATCAAAGTATAATTCTACACTTGAAGCATTCTTTACAAAGATAACAATCTCCTCCCACATCTACCCACGTAACTAACCAACCAAGGTAAAAATGTGACGAAGAGTTACTATGATATGATTAAACTCTCTATGTGTCAGTTAAGGAAGTGGAACACAAAAACACAAACCTTTTCCACCTGCAACAGAACCTGCAGGAGCCATTCAAACTTTCAAAGACTAGCCTGTGAGACAAACTAAAGTTTTTTTTTCATTAATTCCCCAGTTGCTCCCTTTCCAAGCCCTGCGAGTGACTTAGAGCCCAAGTCGCTCCCATGATCCTACATGAGTGCGACTGCAATATTTTCTACTTGTGTTATGCCAGTGATTACCTGATTTAAGGCTAAATTTTATGGCTACGACATAGGTCACTGCACAGAACTCCATGACACTTAACATGAATGAAAGATGACATTAGAATAATGATATAAATGCAATTAGTTGAACAAGGAGTTGACTAGACCCCATATAGCAATGATAGGAATTTCGTCAAACATGTCACAAATATTTAAACAATAGATTTAAATAACACATCTTATCATAGGGGTCTCATACTTCTCTTAGAACCGGTAAGAAACATTGCTTCCTCATCACATTAGCTACATTATCATCTATTATGTCATATATATTTTTCTTTCGTTTATAAATAAAAACATGATGAGAGACATACATCATCATTGTCATAGAACACATTCATAACCAGCATATAAACAACAAAAATGAGAATCATAGAATAGCCATATAAGCCACATAATAACCAACATATTTACCCATGAATACAACAGAAATTAGCTTTTATTTCCATACGAAAACTAAATACTAGGTCTGGGACTTCCAGATACCACCCAAACATAAACATGGTTGACCAATTATCTCTTTAATCCAGTCACCCCCATTCCATATTCCAAGCATGAATGTGGGATCTCATAAAACACATCAATCAAAACCAAACTAGGGCTTCTAGAGGCCAAAATACCTCAAGTAGTGATTTCACATCATGGTCAGATATCACCAACCATAACTAGATTGGTCTCTGCCCCATGGTGTCCAAGGATCGAGAGGGTTTATTCCAACCATGGCTCCATGACTATTAACTCAACCCACAGTTGTTGTTAGGCTTCATATCGTTTGTACATGCAAGGCTCTAGGAGTAGTAACTCAACCCACTAAGGGCTCAAGAGCGCTTATCCAACAAAGGCTCTAGAACTAGTAACTTAACCTAAGATGTCACAAGGCTCAAGAGCATTTTTTCAACGAAAGATCCAGGAAGTAGTAACACAACCCATAGCCAAAGGAACATGAAAACCAACCAGAACAAAAAAGTAAAACCCACAACAACATAACTATCCATAAAATGGAAAGGCTAGTTAAAACCATTGTCAGTCCAGGAAATCCTCCATTCCAATGACATATCATGACCAAGAGATGACGTGCATATGCCATGCATGCAAAAATTAGTGAGGAAAACATACATGCAATTCAGTACTTGCAATCAAACTCGGTGTAGTTGTTGATCCTGATCTTTGATTGTGCTTTCCTACTCTTCCTTTGTCTTCTTGATCCAAAATTCCAAATATGCCACACTCCTCCAAGATTTCTCCAAGAAAACTCTAAGTGTCCAAGAGAATGAGAGAGAGAATAGAGAGAGAGCTACAAAATTAAACTAATACAAAAGTCTTTCAACTGATCCTCAAAAGCCTTTTTATTAATGAGGCCTCTAATTTCTTCAATTTTACATTATTTTCCTTCATTTTCCTCCTCACATGCAACCTATGACCTTTCACCTTCATTTTCTCCTATTTTCCATTATTTTCATAAATAAATTCCAATAAATGCCACTTTTCATTCCAAATTCTTATTCATTTCCTTTTCCAATTTCCATAGCCAAACTAAACCATACGAACACCCACACTAGGATATTTTTCCCAAAATTCATCTTGGAATACGTGTCCCATGACCAAGGTCTTATTTTACCTTTATTAAATTTTATTACATGGAATTTTCACCAAGGTTGTTACATAACCCTCCCCCTTTGGGGAACAATGTCCTTAGTGTTTAACGACACCTAAAACCAAAAATATTGTTGCAAGAAAAAAATACTACCTATGGATCTTTATAACTTAGCTCATTGTAGTATTTATAATGGTCAACCTACTGAGAAGTAAACCAACATGACAACATGACAACCATAACATCATAATGAGATGACACCCATACCGCTTATTGGAGCTTTATAAAATATCTCATGAGAGTATTTACATCCATATACATATATACATATACCAAAACATAATATCAAGAATATACCAAAACACATGCCAAAAAATTCTCTCAACAAGTGAATAAGGAAGGATACATAGCTCAAATTTCATCTGCCATCTCCCATGTCAAATTCATCAAGCCCAAATTTTTTCCACTGCACTTTAACCTACTCAATTTCTCGATTCTGAAACATGAGCGTCTTTCTCTAAAAAATTCACTATGGTTCCAGCTGGAATTCTACTTATGGATCCACCAAAAATATAAACCAATCATCACATGATAAACATCTTTAGCATACTTCTTAAGTAATGAAACATGGAGAAAATCATGGAATTTCATTTTAAGAGGAAGTGCAAGCCAATAGGCTACTATCCCAATCCTCTCAATAATCTTGAAAGGTCCACAAAACCAAGGTTCTAGCTTGCCACATCATCTGATAATCATGGAGCTCTTTTTCATATTGATGTGAAAGTACACCTCCTCACAAACCTAAAACTCCTTAAATAGCCTATTTCAATCTACATAATGCCTCTTCCTATCCTGAGCTTCTTTAAAATTCTTCTTGATTACCTCCATTTCTTGTTCCATTTACACCAACATGTCTGATCGAATCAATACCAAATTAACTGGATCACTTAATATTATAGGAGTATTACAACCCCGCCCATATAATTCCTTAAATAGAATCATCCTCAAATATTCCTGACACCCATTATTGTAAGATAACTCTACAAGTGGAAGATAATATTCCCATTTTATTGTTGATGCATGACATAGCCTAGGTGACTTGAATATTGTTCCAAATGAAAATCCATCAATATCACCTTCTTGAGTTCCCTATTTTCAGGAACATATATCCTATCTCTAAACCATATCAAGCCATTTGTGGTGAGACAATAGTCCACAACATATGCACCTATACTTGTACCTGTACCACTACCTATACTTTTACATGTACCACTACCTATAGATGTACATTTTTCTATACCACTACCTTTAGATGTACTTTTATATGTATCTATACCACTACATGTACCCGAACTCTACTACAATCTGTGCCTAAGCTCCATATACGTGACATCATGTTGACCTGCCTACAATATCATATCATGTAGATATGTCCCATACAATCTCATAGTTGCTATAAGATTCACCTATATCCTCCTTCTAAGAGCATATGCAACCCTATTCTCTTTACATTTAATACACCTAATATCAAATTATAACTCATTTCTCATGGAAAACCATATAGCTTGTCTAGAGTTCAGATTCAGTTGGTCAATTAGATACTGAAATCCACTATGATCACTCATCAATACAAATCATCTTCCTATAAGATATTTCCTCCACATCTTCAATGCATGAACGATTTCTACCAACTCAAGATCATGCATCAGATAATTCTTCTCATGCTCATTCCATTTTTGTGACTCATAAAATACTACTTGTCCTTCCTACATAAGAACTCCACCAAGCTCTCTCTTGCAAGAATTTGTACAGACCACAAACTCTTTTTCCATATCTACAATATTTAACACAAGAGTGTGTGTCAACAACTGCTTTAACTGCTCAAATATTGTTTTCACATTCCTGTATCCATTCAAACTTCTTATCTTTCATTTGCAGTGATGTGATAAGATAAGAGATCTGTGATAAGTTCCTGATGAACCTCTTGTAATAGCCCACTAACCTCATGAAGGACCTTACCTCATCGCTAATCCTATGAGCTTCCCACTCCATGATATCCCTTATCTTTTCTAGATGTATTGCTATGCCTTCCTTGGAGACAACTTGTCCCAAGTAGTGTACCTTTGTCTGAAAGAAACTACATTTGATAAGCTTAGCATTTAACTGGTGCTCTCATAGCAATCTCAACATTGGTGCTAAATTTTTGGCATGCTCTTATTAATTTTTAAAATATATCAATATATCATCATGAATACAATAACAAACTTGTCCAAATAGGGACACAACACGCTATTAATTAAGCCCATGAAAGTAGTTGGAGCATTACTCAAACTAGATGGAACTACAACAAACTCATAATGTCTATACATGGTTTGGAAAGTTGTATTTTCAATGTTGTCTTCTCTAATGTGTACATGATGATATCTGGATCTCAGATCAATCTTCGAGAACATTGTTCTCCCTTTAACTGATCTAATAAATCATCAATCATCAAAATTGGATACCTTTTCTTGATGGTCACCTTGGTCAACTTCCTATAATCGATTTACACCTTAATAGTGCCATCCTTCTTATTCACAAAAATAATGATGCGCCCCAAGATGATACACTGGGCCTAATGTATCCCTTGTCAAGAATTTCCTTTAACTGCAACTTCAACTCTACTAACTTTGGAGTGTTCATCCTATATGGTGCATTCGATGATAGTGTTGCCCCTAGTACCAAACCAATAGAAAATTATACTTCATTGTGAGGTGGAGCCTATGAAATATATGTGGGAAATACATATTCAAACTGTTGTAGAAATGGGTACCTATTTAACACATGCTCATCCTCAACTTCCTTACCTTTGTCACTGGAAATGTTCTCTACAAATAACACACAGCCTTTCTTGTGACTACGCTTATCCTGCATAGTTGTCACCATCCTAACTGATGTTCCTTTCTTCTTAGCCTGTAGGACTCTGTGTTCTCCAATGTCATCTAAGCACTCAATAGCCGTTTCATAACAATCCATATTGGTCATATGAAGATACAACTAGTCCTTACCAAAAATCATGTTACACAATCCCATTGGTAATACATTCAGATGTGATGAGGTATGCATACTATCTAATTCAAATGCACAGGCTCTTACCCAATGATGAAATATATTCTAGGTACCTGTAGCCAACTTCACTAACCAATATTTTGCATGCATTTCTTTATTCAAACCACACTTATCCACCAATTCAAGGTTAAAATAACTATAATTAGATCTAGGGTCAATCAAAATAGAAAAAAGAGTATCCCAAAACTTACCATCCATCTTGATAATATATGCCTGGTGATTTTCCTTCCTATTATCTAGCATTGCATATATCCTAGGAATACTTTGTCCAACATCTCCCATAGTCTATGCCTCCTGAGCGCCATAGATATGCGGTCTACCACCCTGATGATGTGGACAATATCTCGTCTAATGATATTTTCCACAAGTCCAACACTGTATAGGATTTCGTCTTGCACCCTTTCCCTGCTCCTCAAACTGAAATCCCTTCCTTTTTTTAGATGAATGGAACTTCTTGTGTGGTGTTGCATTCTATTTGTTACTTGTGTCTTGAGGAATTGCTTGCTTCCTATCCCATTTATCTTTATTATTATCATTTCCTTTCCAGTCCTACTTAGTCTCATATATGCGCTTCGATTTCTCATAACAATGCTTTAGTTTTTGAATGGCCTCCTCCAATGATCTAGGATCATAAAACTCAATCTTGTCTTTGAATGATATCAAAAACCCACAGATGAATCTCTGAATCTTGGCATCCTCCTCTTTGAGTTAAGGCACATACCTCAACAACTCCATAAATCTTCTAGTGTACTCATCATTCATAGATCCCATTTTTAGCTCATAAAAATATTCTGCCTCGTCTTCATAATATCTCTTTGATAGATAATTATTCCTAAATAGTCTCTAAAATTCACTCCAAGTCAAATCCTCCTCATAAATATCTCTCACGTTCTTTAAATATTCCCACCAGACATATGCTTTATATTTAAGACTACATGTAGTTATTATGGCCTTTATGTTCTATGAGTAATCATGTAACATGAAGAACTTATGCATTCCAAGAAACTATGCTTATGCATCCTATGATTTATTCTTCTCTCCATCAAATGTAGGTGCCTTTTCTTTCTTGAACTCATCTGAAAAATATCCCCTATCACTCCTCCTGTAAGGGTGATGATGATGATGATCAGAGTGCCTATTAAAACCAGAACTAGAATAGTACTTGTATTTATCACCTCTCCTATCTAGAGTGTCCAAGAATCTTCCATCTCTGATCGTTTCATCTCTAATTGAAATATGACGACCATGATACCTACTACGATATGACCCATTAGTCCCATCTCTTGTCCATTGTTGATCTAGAGTGGCCCTTGTCTCTATAATTATAACAAACTTTGAAGAATTATTGCATTGAATTCTGTGTGTTTCTCCTTTGCATGTATGATTCTAACATTATCTACTTTGAAACTCCTTGTTTATTACTTCAAACTCCTCAATGTGTCTGCTAAGTAAGAATAGTGTCGAACACGATGCCTCTCATCTAATTCATATGGAGAATATTTTTAATGTACCATATTTCTAGTCATCTGGATTTCTTTCTACGTGGATTACTATGTTAGCTAAACTAAATCATAAACAAACCAATGTACCTTAGCAACATTCAAGGAGGATATATCTTAAAATATCAACCAATCAGTGTAATACATGTATAAACATAATAATAAAAACATGTAAATATGTAGCATATAGATTAAAACAACATATAAACATCATTCCATCCATACTCCAGTCATCAATGCACAACCATATCATTCACATACCATGACCTCATGCATGAAAAAAAAGAACCATACCAATGTGCACTTGACAACACATAAGCACTTGACATGCATAAACAATGAATAACCAATCATACACTAGTGACAACCTATTCCACAATAACCCCATCAACCCTCACATGGTGACATCACTACAACCATGACCAACACCATGCATATGAAACAAACACATAGACCACAAGAATAATGAAATCATATGCAACCAACATGAAAGCATGACCAACACACCGCTCATCCAGTCCAAGGGGTGAACCATGCTCTTATACCACTCTGCAATACCCTCCTCCCACATCTACCCAGGTAACTTGCCAATCAGGGTAAACATGTGATGAAGTGTTACCATGATATGTTTCAACTCCCTATGTGTCAGTGAATGAAGTGGAACCAATGAGACACAACAACACATAATTTCTTCACCTACAACAAAACCCCAAGGAGCCATTCAAACCTTCTAGGTGACTAGCCCTTGAGACAAAATAATTTTTTACTATATTAATTTCTGATTCACTCCTTTAACAAGCCCTCCAAGCAACTCAGAGCCCTAGTTGATCCCATGATTCTGCATGAGTGCGGCTGAAACCTTTTTTTTCCAGTGTTATTCTAGTGGCTCTAGGATTTAATGCTCAATTTTAGGGCTAGGACCCGGGTAACTATACAGAACTCCATCACACTTCCAAGAATGAAATATAACATTGGAATAATTATACAAATGCAATTACTTGAACAAGGATTTCATTGGACCCCTAATAGTCGTGAGAGGCATTTTGTCAAACATGTCACAAATATGTAATCTACATGTTTAAACAACAAATATGAGCATAGGGGTCTCCTACTTATCTAAGAATATCTAAGAAGCATTGATTCCTCATCACATTAGCTACATTAATATCTATTAGGTCATATATTTTTTTTTCATTAATTTATAAATCAAAACATAATGCGAGCCATACATCAGCATAATCATAGAACACATTCATAACCAACATATAAAAAAAAAATGACAAGAATATAACAACCATATAAGCCACATAATAACCAACATATTTACCCATCAATACAAGAGGAAAAGGTCTCTTATTTCCATAATAAAAATGAAATGAGGTTTGGGACTTGCACCTACCACCTGACCATAGGCATGGCTAAACCAATTCTCTCTTTAATCCAGTCACTGTCGTGCCATATTCCAAGAATGAATGTGGGATCTCATAAAACACATCAATCAAAACCAAACAAGGGAATCCCGAGGCTAAACTACCTCAACCCTCAACCATTAATTCCACCTCACGGTTATACATCACTAACCATCACCACATTGGTCTCTTCCCCATTTTGTCTTGGTCTCCAGAGAATTTATTCCAACCAAGGCTCCAGGACTAGTAACTCAACCAAAATTTGTTGCTGACCTCCAAAGAGTTTGTCCAACCAAGGCTCCAAGACTAGTAGCTCAACCCACCAATGGTTGCAGAGCATTTGTCCAACCGAGATTCCAGGACTAGTAACTGAACCCAAGCTATTACAGGGCTCTAGAGTATTTTTCCAGCCAAGGCTCTAGGAACTAGTAACTCAACCCACGCCCAAAGGCACATGAAAACCAACCAGAAAAAACAAGTAAAACCCACAACACCAAGGATATACAAGAAATAGAAAGGTTAGGGAAAACCACTGCCAATCCAGGAAATACTCCATGTCGATGACATATCATGACCAAGAGACCACATGCATATTCCATGCATGCCAAAACTAGTGAGGAAACCATACCTGCAACTCGGTACCTGCAAGAGAAACCTATTGTAGTTGTTGATCCTAAAGTCCTATTTCACTTTCCTGCTCTTCCACTGTTGTCTTGCTCCAAAATTCCAACTATGCCACACTCCTCCAAGAGTGCTCCATGAAAACTTTAAGTGTCCAAGAGTATGAAAGAGAGATAATAAAGAGAGCTTTAAAACTGGACTGATAAAAAATCACGTGAACTCTTTGTCATAAGCGTTCTTATTAACGAGGCCTCTCATTTCTTCAATTTTCCATTATTTTTCATCATTTTCCTCCCCACATGCAACCTTTGACCTTTCACCTTCCTTTTCTCCTATTTTAATAAATTCCAATAAATGCCACTTTTCTTTCCAAAGCCTTAGCCATTTCATTTTCCAATTTTTGTAGCTATAATAAACCGTGGATTTGTTTCCAAACATTCATATTGGAATACATGTCCCATGACCAAGTTCTTATTTTACCTTTAATAACTTTTATTACATGGAATTTTCACCATGGTTGTTACAAGAACCTCACACAATCACTATCACAAGGATAAGACCTCAAGGACCCTACCTTCACTCAAAGAGAGAATGACTAAAAATTGAAGCATCTTGAAGTATACACATCAAAGAAAGCATTCAAGATGATATCGCTCTCAATAAAACAAAATATCCATTTTCCAAACATACTTGAAGGAAGACAACTTCATCAAAGAAGACATATTCTATCATAAACAACAACAAGAAAGCCATCAAGTTGAAGATTTCATCATTAAGGAGTATCTTCACTTGGAAAGTAAGCATATATATATATATATACAATGTAAACTTTGAAATGGGAACTGATACGAGTACCTTCTTTTTCGAGATGGAAAAAAAACATCTAATTTTGAAATGTGTTGATTCAGAATACACCCTTTTTTTTAGGTAGCAAAAAATCATCTGATTTTGAAAAGTATTTATTCAGAATACACTTTTTTTTTAGGTAGCAAAAATTCATCTGATTTTGAAAAGCATTGATTCCGAATACACCTTTTTTTTTAGCATCTTTTTGACACTTTAAATTTTCTCATGTGTGAGGTAGGAACATTTTCTTAAAAATGTTAACGATTTTTCATTCTAATTTTGAAAAGTGTTGATGCAACATCAACCCCCTTTTCTAGAGGGATTATTTTTAATAGTTTAAGTTTTATAATGCATGAAGTGTGGAATTTTTTTAAAATATTGAAGATTTTCATGCGGATTTTGAAAACCATCAACACGTTTTTTCGAGGTATATTTTTCACAGTTTAAATTTTCTTATCTCCTAAGTATCCATAATTTTTTGTTAAATGTTGATTATTTAACCATTTTTCAAGTGGCCTTATTCCTCTTCTTGTTTTTCGTCCTAAGATATTTGGTTTTTCAAGGTTTCCATTTTTTTTTTCTTTTGAAATATATATATATATATATATATATATATATATATATATATTCCAAAGTTTAAAAAACTTAATCAAATTAATATTTTGAGGTTAGGATTTCTTTTATATTCATATATCGTTAATTAATATTTCAATACACATAAAATAATTGTCACCAAAAATTAATAATTTTAAAAACTCGACAACAAATATATATTTTACATATAGATATAATTTAAAAAATATGTATTTTAAGACATTTTCTTTAAAAAGGACATGTTAAATAAATAAAAATTATGGAAATTTTGAATTTTTTTTTGGAAAAATAAAAAATTTTATAAATTTATATATAAAAAAAAATGACATTTCAAAAATAAAAATTCAAGAAAAAATGATTTAGATAATATTTTAAGTATTAAAAAAAAAAATGTATAAAACATATATTTATAAAAGTAATAAAAATCATAAAAGAGTAGTTAATTTATAAAAAATATCATTAAAAATAAAAAAGTAATAAAAATTTTAATAATAAAAATACATTGAAAAAATAAATTAAAAAAAATACATTAAAAAAAATTAAAAGATAATGTAGAAACATAAATAAAGCATATATAATTAAAAAAATAAAACATATATATATATATATATATATATATAATAAAACAAAACGATTGCAGTTCATTGTAGCAGCTCTACCCACCCAATATAGGCAGCCCCTCGGGCCACCAATGACTCAATTCTGATTGCATTAGCTCTGCCCGCCCATGGTAAGTGGCCCCTTGGGCCACCAACGGCTTAAATCTGATTCTCAGAATCGGATTTGATTCTCAGAATTGAATTTGAGCTATTGGTGTCCCGAGGGGTTGCCTGTCATGGGCAGGCAAAGCTGCTGCAGCTACGCCCTCCCACGTCAGGCGACCCATTGGGCCACCAATGGATTAAATCTAATTCTGAGAATCAAATTTGAGCTGTTTCTGGCCCGAGGGGCCACTTTCCATGCATGGGCGGAGTTGCTGCAACTACACTCACCCACGACAGGCGGCCCCTCTAGCCACCAATGACTCAAATCTGATTATGAGAATCGGATCTTATTCTCAGAATCAGATTTGAATCATTGGTGGCTGCCTACCCTAGGTAGGTGGAGTTGCTACAACTCCACCCACCATGACAGGCGGCCCCTTGAGTAACCAACAACACAAATCTTATTCTAAGAATCGAATCTGATTCGCAGAATCATATTTGAGTCATTGGTGGGTGTCTACCTTGGGCGGGAGGAGTTGCTGCAGCTCCGCCCGCCCATGGCAGGTGGCCACCAATAGCTCAAATCTGATTTAGAGAATCAAATCCAGTTCTGAGAATCAGATTTGAGCCATTGGTGGCCCAAGGGGCCGTGTGGAGTGGACAGGCGAAGCTGCTGCACCTCCGCCCGCCCACGGTAGGCGGCCCCTCAGGCCACCAACAGGCTCAAAGTTGATTATGAGAATTGGCTTGGGCCCCCAGCCGATTCTAAGAATCAACTTCGGCCCCTAGCCGATTCTGAGAATTGTCTTGAGCCCATTGGTGGCCCAAGGGACCGTATTTGTATATTTTTTTATTTTTTAAATTATAATTATTAATTTTTTTAATCAATTTTAATTATTTTTAGTTCTTTTTTTCATAGTTTTTGTTTGTTATTTTAGTTTTTTTATATCTTAAGTTTTTAATTTTCCCTTTTTTGTTTTTAATTTTTTAATTTTTAATTTTTTCTTATTTATTTAAATTTTTTTATAATTGTTTTCTTTAATGTTTTCAATTTTTTAATTTTTTAATGTTTTCTAATTTTTATTCTTTCGATTTTTTTTATATTTTTTTTATTTATTGATTTTAATGTACAGTTTATTGATTTTTTTTTAATGTTTTTTTGCTTTTTTTTTAATTCAATAAAGCATTTTTTTATTTCCTCGATTTTTTTTAATTATGTTTTTCGAAAATATTTTTTTTATATTATTTGTTTATTTATATTTTTTAATAGATTTTTTTTTTTTTGGCTTTTTATATATTTGATTTCTTTTGTCATTTTTTTATTTTATGTTTTTTCTAATATATACTTTTATTTACTTATTATTGTTATTTTTAACTATTGTTTACTTTTTTTGGTTATTTTCATTGTTTCCATTATTTTGTTTTTAATTTTATTTTTGTTTTCATTTTTCTTTTGAAATTTTTAGGTTTGTCGGAGTCATGATATTTTATCTTTTATTACATTATTTCAAGATGTTGAGAATCTTTCCTGAAGAAGAAAAGTTGTATTCCAGCATCAACACTTTTTTTAAGGGTGTTTTTTGCACCAAAAAATATTGTTTTCACTTCCATATTTAAAACATGTTGAAAATTTACCCCATAAAAAAATTGGTATTCTAGCATCAACACTTTTCATTTTCGAGCTATTTTTCTATGTTTTTGGGATTTTTTTTGCTAAAGTTCTTGTTTTCAATTTATAGTTCATGTTTCATAGTTTACATTGTTTCTATCAAAATTACTTCATTTTGCAAGGAAAGCAACAAATTAGTTGGCTCAACAAACTATCTTTCATGGAAGAACAGGACTTATTTGATCCTCATAGAAAATGAAGTCATTTATCATGTTAATGGTTTAATTGTTGATCCGCCAAAGGAAGAAGCTCAAGCTCTAGAAAAATACATGAAGGGAGAAATAAGGACATAAAGAATCCTTATAGAATCAATCAAGGATTCTCTCATCCCATATGTAGAAAATTTAGATAAGTCGATAGACATCTATGATAAATTGGTATAATTATTCTCCGTAATTACTGCAAGAGATGTGATATAATGAAGATATCAAAGGAAATGAAGATATCAAAGGAAATGAAGATATCAAAGGAAGAAGGAATATAATTATCATACTTTATGAGGGTGTTAGAAATATGAGACCAAATACAAGAGTCAAGGGAAATCATTTATGATAATGAAATGACGACTGAAGTGCTCAATGCATTATCGTAGGAATGGGGAAACGTCATATCAAGCATCTATGGAAAGAATGAAGCTACCCGATTCAATGAAATTTGGTCATTATGTAATATTGAAGAAAACGGGTGGAAAGAAAAAATTCACGTGGGATGAAATGAACAATTTCAAGCATTTAATACCATGGCTAAGAGAAAATGACTGTTTTGGAAGTTTGATCCTCAAAAAAATAAGAAGAATATGTCAAAGATCCAATGTTATGGTTGTCAAGAATATGAGCATTACAAGAGAGATTGTCCAAAATCAAGAGGAAAGATAGAAATGAGGCTCATATCATTGAAGAAGTGGAAGAACATGTTGAGAAGAAATCCAAAAGGATATATCTTTATTATTATATTTTCTCCAATACATAGAAAGGATAAGTGGGATGTGAAAATACCTCCACCATGGTAGTCAATATGAGAACAATTAGGAAAAGATGCATCTCAGTAGAAGATGCCATCATGCTAGAAGCATATTGATGAAGCAAGAGCTCATGGCATCATTAGAAAATCTTGAAATATAGCTGAAGTAGATGTCTATAGCAATCAAAATAAGAATAAAGTAGCTCTTGGTAACCTCATTAAAATCATAAGTAATACTTATCAATAAAATAAAGTTAGCTATCATAGAGTTCATCATACATCACCATCACTAGAATGCACTACAAAGAAAATACCCTGTAATGGAGGTTATAAAGGAGGTTTTTGGTGTTATAAAATTGGCCAAAATTGTCAAAAAAAAAATTCTACAATATCCGTTTTTGGTAACGAATGTTTTGGTAGAACTTCTAATGGAACTTCAACACTAAAAAAAAATTGGTGGTCGAAGGTTTTTATGGATGTTTTTCTCATCGGTACATGCAACATGTGTGAATGCACCGATACCATAAACATACCAAGCACCAAGATGGAAACAAATTTTGGATGCCCTGGGGCATTTAGCAACATCCTAGTGTGTGTCACCCAACAAGATGCATCGGGCCGATGGAAGGCGCATGCATTGACCGTTAAGGTTAAAAAAGACACCGGGACATTTAGGTGTTAAAATGGACTGGGTAGTTAAGTTATAAAAATGCACTGGTGTGTTAAAGGCAAACCGTACTGGTGCATGCAATGCCTATCAGACTGCCTAGGTGGTAGTCATTGATAAATCAGACCGGGCATTCTAATTGGTATTGGTATTTGTGCAGTGCCCATTTGTAATAGAAAACAAACCGATGTGCAATATCATTCAAACCCACCAGTATGCAGTAACTAACACACACCGATGTTCATTTTGTATTTTTTAGAAACATCGAACTATGACATTGCAATTAATGTGACTTTTTAAAATTCATTATTCATCAAAATTCACCACATATCTTATAATAGTATTCATATAAATTAATTTTTTATTGGTGCATTTAAATGTGATGACATGAAAATATAAATAAAATCTGAAGTAATTACATCTCGATATGGATAGGGATAACTTCACTATGGACTATGAGAAATATTATGGAATGAGATGGATTTTGAAGAATTGTACATTTGATATAATTATGAGCTTTTCTCTGTGCATTTGAGCAAAATCAACAATAAATTATGGTGTACTTACCTAAAAGTAGTTTCGGTGCCTTAAAACTTTGAAGGATCTAGTGGAATGAATGTATAGACGTTCTTTCCACTTACAACACAAAAAAAAATCCAATGATTCCAAGAAAAAAAAATTATTTAAAATACAGGATGAGTTTCCAGAGAATTGGCCAATGAGACATGTTAGACTTTTAATAAAAGAAATGTACAACAACAAAAAATAAGGAATGAAAAAGAATATTCCTTTAAATTTGTTTCTAGAATTATATGTATATATTATGATAAATAAATAATTTATAAATATCAATTTTGTTATATTTAATTTTCATATATCAATATAAAAATTAAATAGTTTATTGTCATGTTACAATTTTAGAAAGATTATAAAAGTATCAAATGATAAACGAGCTGATATCATAAATATGCCAATAAGAATGTCTAAAAAGGTGTTCAAGGAGATGGTCAAATAAATGGACATAATTGCATCGCACAAGGAGCCATCTCAACAATAATGAGCTTCAAATGTAATATGTAATCATTGAATTTTTCGATTGGGTACAATAAATAAACAATTTAGCATTAAATAATATTTTTCAAATATTTTCTGGGAGAAAGAAAAGAAAATGGAACCCATTCAGCACATAAAACAGGACAAGGAAGAAAATGGTTGATATCTATGTTTGTGAGTAATTGTTACTTCCTTATAACAACTTAAATAGATTTCATTTTTGTATATTTAAGTTGTTTTACAACAATCATAATTGAATGTCTTCTAACATACAAAGAAGAACCATCAGAAGAATTGATTGACATTGGGTTAAATATGGGTTGTCACTATATATTGGCATATTAGAAATTGATTATGCAATTTGTAAGAATCTATCTTGTTTTACTTATATCTATCTATAATTAATACAACAATTTTTTTTATTATATTAAATCTATGATTTGTTATGGGGTATAAAACGTGGAGGAAACAAAGTATGGAACTGCGCCAACAAATGAATTGTTGAGAGATGGCATGAAATTTGGTTTTGAAATAATGTGTATAGTTCACTAGTCAATTACTGATATGGTACATTTATTTTCGATTTACATTGATTTATATATTTAATGTCGCAATTTTCATTATTCTCACCAATGTATATACACTCATTACACTTTATTTTTATGTTTGTATATGGAACTTGAAGAAGAAGAAAACAATCAACACAATGAACAAAACATTCCTCCAAATAACCCAAGTCGTGGAAGTAGCTCTAGCAGTGATAGCAGTTCCAGTGAACAATGATGATCAATATGTTTGGATATCAAAGCAAGACATTGTATTTTTTGAAATATTTGTCTGTGAAATCATACATTTTGTTTAATGTAATGGACATAGTGTCCCAAATGAAAGACAAAGGGATACCAATAGCTATCCCATTTTCTATGACAAAGAGTGTCTTATTCATATAAATATATAATAAAATATGTTTTAATTTATTTAATTTTGTTCTCTATTTTCACTGTGAAATGTTAAACCACTGATTAAATATATGGATGATTAAATATTATAATGAAGATATGCGAAATACTGTAATATTCCTAAATTAGAATGGAGCTAATTGGAATATTAATTTTTCTCTTAACATGTAGATAGATGAATGAATGGGTAGGGAGGCCCATAAATATCTTTAGTAGGCATAAAATCCCTCTTAATGTGAAATGGGATCATATTCATAGCTGGATAAAGCACCCTCATGTCTGAACAGGGGCTAATGCATGTAGACAAGGTCAAGTTTTACCAAGTCGACAGACCTGGAATGGAGGGAGTGAATCATTAATAGAGACAGCCCAATGTGAATGTGGATTAGTTAGATAGTCATATAAAAGATGGAATGAATACCCTTAGGTGTGAAAAGGGGTTGGAGTAGCTTGAATAGGTCAACTTTGATCAAATAAAATACCATTGTTATGGAGGAGTGGCATTAAGGATGGGAAAGTGTAGTTTTGGAGGGAGATTAATTTCATGATGATGGAAACCCTAATGAATGGGACCCAAGGTGAGAAGGCTCACATTGTTTAATAGGAAGAGGATGGCATCCATATGAGGTTAGATTATGATTATTATTTTGATATGTTTGTTTAGACTTTTGCTCCCTTCAGCTGTTTAGCTAAGATTGCTCCTGTTGTTTAGTACAGGTTGTTCTCGGTCGGGAACCACACCTCTTCCCATTGAGTATATCTTAGGAGAGTACTGATCTATCATTCCACATATCTGAAATTCTTTCCAAGCTTCAGACTTTAGCTACAATGCAGTTTCTGTAGAATATTGTGTTGTGTTGCAGGGTGTTTCAGTGGAGGGTTGATAAACCCACTTTTTGAGCTAGTTTTTCATAGGAGGAGGGCTTCCTTCTCTTCAGAGATCAGCAGGGAGGGATTTTGAGCACCTTTCAGATATTTGGCACTAGAAAAACCTATTTCCATCATTTATAGTGTAGTTTCAGTCTGGAATTACGTTATTTTGGAGGGCAACTTCAAGGGAGGATCTTTTGGCTCTTTTACAGTGTTTTCCTGTGGTTGAAGGGTTCAGCCTTTCATTGGAGGATAGCTTTGAGGAGATATACATCAGATCTATATTATTTTAGCCTTCTATTTCATGAGCTTCAGTTTCAGTGACTCTTTAGTCCTATGGTTGTAGATCACCATTTGAATTTGGGTGTATTTCCGGAAACCCTTCCCGAGGTATCTTGGATTTGTGTAAAGGAGACAAGATCTCTTTAATAATATATCAAAAACTCCATTTGTTTCTCTATTTATATGGCATAAACCCTTAGTAAACTGTGTTGTCACTTGGTGCAGTATTTCTGTGTTGCAGTAGTCTTGGGGTTGCAGTGTTTTTGGGCTATTCTGGGCATGGGAGGCTTCTTTAACTCATCTATCATTATTTTTTTCTAATCTCCTTTTGTATTTAGTTACCATAATGTATAAATAAATGGATCCATGGGCTGTTATTAACTATTATACCATAAATTTTTTAAAAATTCATTTTTAGTGCTTATATTATTGATTTCCCCATTTGGGAATATTACAAATATGATGATATGATATAACAGATTAATCCCATAAGTCCAGCAAGAGATAGAGTTGTGAAATTTTATGTATTTCACTTTATGTACATGGCTTTCATAAACTAAAGTCACGTATACACACGAGTTCCATTGGATATAGTTGTGTATGTTTTTCTCTGATAGAAAAATAGTGAATCAGTCTTAAGAACAAATTCTGATATGCTACTGTCAGTTATGATTTTCGTGGTCGGATGTCAATGGCTAAAATCTTCTAATATGATGAAGGATTTAATATGGTCAGTCTTGACTATGAACAAGAAGCACAAGTTCAGGGGGAGCATTAGCCTAACTACTGATGATTCATTGTTGGAATTTTACTTTCTTTAATTCTTGTGATGCTCATGTTTGAAGATATTGTCATGATACATGGATTACTTATGATGAGATTATGGATGATCCCTGATCTCTTTTTGCAGAATATTATATTTATTTTGACACGTGGATTTGATGCAAGTCTAATGATTCAGATATGAGGATAGAACATGTAGATTTTGTTTCTCATGACTTTTGTCAAGAATGAGGCCTATTGTACTTGATTCCTACGCATGTTAGATCATAAATAAATACAAAACATGAATACCTTGGTGATAACGGATCACATGTATTATTGGTTGATACATATTGATTATTGATGAAGTAGTTTTGGTATGATAATTATCCTTGGAAAGAATATGATGTTGCTGCAAAGATCCTGAAGACTTAGTTATTGATGTGCTTATGCTACAACTATTGGATGATACTTGAAGAAAATATATTGAGTTGATAGCTAATATTTACGGAAGGATATTATGATGTAGAAATTGTAGACCTAGTCAAAGGTTGATGATATTGAACTTTACACATGTTTTTGATTGACATACATGGTTTGGTGTTGATAGGTAGAACTGTGGTTAAGTTTTTTAGGCTGCATTTTCTTATTTGATTATCTACTTGATGAAGAAGCTTTGATGAATTGGTTGTTGAAGCTGTTAAGGATGCATAAGTTTAGGGGGAGCATTAGCCTTGCTAAGAATAATGCATTGTTGGCATTATGTTGGTTGCTGATTATGATCTCTCTCTTGAGGTATTTTGGTCTTGGTTAAACAAATTCATATATGTTATTTGATGAAAACGTCATGTTGATACCTATGATGTAAATTTTTTTTATTCAGTCATGTAAGGACAATTCCAAAATTTTAAACCCACTTGGTTGGGTAGTTGAGTCAAATATGTAATTCCACTTGGTTGGATCATTGATGTAAGTATGAGTCCTTGGTGATAGGAATGGTCATACTCGGTTGAGTTATAGAGTCATATACTTCATTAAAAAAAATATGTTTGAAGGTTCAGCATGAACTTAGGGGGAGCATGGTTAATACAGTGTACATCAGATCTACAAATCTCTTATTTCTATACAAGGAAAGAGAAACCGTGTTTTAGTATTGATCTTCCCTTTTCCCTTGATGTCAAAGGGGGAGAGTAACTTGGTGTTTGAATAATTTTTATGATTGATGTATTAATCAGTCGTGGTGATCAAACACCAACATGGTTTCCATCAAGTCCAAAGGGAAATATTTTTGGCATTATGATGTAATATGTTGTCCTTGATGGAAACCTACTCGATTAGTTGTCCTTAATGGCAACCTACTTGATGAGTTTCCTTTATATAGAAACCTATTTGTGAAATATGTAAAAATGATGTATCTACAGGCCAGTTCAAATGTGACAGAAAAAGGAATTATAGTCAGTGACAGAGAAATGATCAAAGTGATATTTCACAATGTATTCATAGGTTTGATGAAGGAAACCCGCGTACATATGTAGGTTTGATGGAGGCAACCCGTGTATACATCCAGAATTAGTGTATACATAGTTTTGAAGAAGATAAGTCACGTATACATGCGGGTTAGAAGAGCCCAAGTCGTGTATGTATTTACACACTCACTTTATAATACCAAGGGTCATTACCATCATATTAGCCCAGAATGTTGAGTCATTTGTTGTCTATTTGATTCTGTCAAAGAATACCATCAGCACTAGTATGGTTTTGGCTCATGGTATTGGGAAAGGCTCATACTATATAAGGATATGAATATCATAGTGCAAATGTGTGCATGTTTTTGGGATTGAATGAGTACTCCACTCTGAAGTATATCTGCATGGAACGGGCTACAGTTTATTGATAGATCTAAAATAATAATGCACCTATGAATAAAATGATGGATCGGGATCTGTAGACCTAAAATGATTATGTATTTTCCATATCTGTTTATGAAATGTTTAGATCTCTGATCTGGCGAATGTTTGCTGAAGTGAAGGGTGAGATCTAAGTTGATTATTTATTCTGAAGAGTTGCACAGTCCTGAAATAGTTGTTGATCTATATGCAGGTCGTCTCTGTAAAAGCATGTATATACGCAGGTTTTTTCAGCAAAAGCGCGTATGGAAGTCAGATTTTTATGAACCTTGATGGAGAGGTTATATGTTTGTTGTTGTTATAATTCTTCTTTTTGTCAGTGAAGTCTTCATGTAGATATGGGTTGTTTTAATATTGTATATGTTGCTAGTTGAATATGTACAGATCTAACCAATGAGTGATTAAATATGATTAATGATGCTGACTGAATAAGGGTTCTGCAAATCTAAAAAGATATATGACTGAAAGCCTCATCTATGTTTCTGAGTATGATCAAATTCTAGAAGTTAAGTATTCACAGATTGATATGCAGGTTGGTGTGCAAGAAACCGCGTATACATGGAGGTTTAGTAAACTGAAGTAGCATATTGATTTAATATGATGAATGATCAAGGTTCAAAGTGATTCTGCATGTTGATTCTGAAATATGGTTTATTACTGTGTGTTAATTACAGTGATCTCACTGTTCTATTTGAAGTTTGGGTTAAGTCTATTGGTGTTGATCTATGTATTGAGTTGTGTTGGATTTGTTGTATCCAATGTGAAAGTTTATGAAAAGTGGTATCGAGTTGGTTTAAGGGTTTAAGCCTTCAACGTGTAAGTATAATTTAGTATTCTGAATAGGGGTTTATAGCTCCCTTCTAGGAGTGACTGGTAAATGAGAAGCAAGGGGTCATAGCTCCCTTCTAGTGGTAGCTGGTAAATGAGATCAAGGGTTTGGATCTCCCTTCCAGTAGTAGCTGGATAATGAGAGAAGGTTGTAGCCTTCTACAGGTGGGTGCCTGTGTGCTAGTATGAGTGTGCACCAGTACAACATTGTAAGCAGTTTTCTTTATAATAAATATTGAAGACAAAGACGATAGCAGTAGTGGTTTTATCTCGACTTGGGTTTCCACCTTAAATCCTAGTGTTCATGTGTGTGGCTTATTTGTGTTTATTTATTCTATTCTTACTGCACATGCTTACTTCTTACTGAAAATCTACTGAATGAATGATGCACTAATCTAAGTAAAGAATTATCTGCATAGTAATATCTCTCAACATACTCAAGTTTCTTTAAATATAGCCACCTGTATACGCTAGTTGGCTTCATTAAAGTCACATATAGAAATCAGTAAAGAAAAAGTGAAAGTTTACAGTGAGTTATAAATATTGATTCCCAGCATCTTCTCCCAAGAGAGGTGAACCTTCTAATGAAGATTCCAATAAAGGATCTTGATTATCCTCATCCTACAAATGCTCCACCACTATAGGGAAAAGACCCTCTAGGAGATTTTTTTGACGAAGACCTTATAATAATAACCCAGATATCTGTTTGTAGCGGAGGTCTCTAAAGGAGGTTGGTGGGTGGAGGTTTTTGAGGATGTTTTTTTGCAGTGTGTTTCTTGTCATGAAACGTAGCGATGGATTTTATGAAAAATGCATTGGTGGGTACTAAAAAATGGCACACCGGGACACCATGCTCTTTGTACAAACCTGCTCGGTGTGTCTAAGTACACTAGCACGCTGGTTCTCTATGGATAAACAGGCCTAGTGCATCTCCTTAATCTAGCGCATCGTAACGATGTGTGGTGCACCATTGATAAAACTTCCCAATGCATCTCAAAATCTTGCGCACCGAAAAAGGGTTAATTAAAAAAAAATTATAGGTCCTAAAAACCTCATTTTTACTTGTTCAATGCTCTAGACCTATTAAGCACTAGTGTGAGATTGACTTTGGTGAAGCGACGTGCCATCGATGTTGCCATTGCACGCATTTCTTCCATCCATTGGACATTGTGTGGGGTTTTCCTCAAAAAAGATGCCTCCTCGACGTGCAAATGTACATGTAATCTACTTGTTTTTCGACAACTAAAACTTTTAGCAGATTAAAATTTGAAATTAACTTAAAATTAACCCTTTAAAAAAATAAAAAATTATGCGTGGTGTGTTCGAGCCATTCGACTCGCACCATTCGTGGTGCTTCTTGCAAATTTATAGGTCACACAGTGAACAGTGTTAACGGAAACAGCACCGAGTTCTGGTGCAGTTCCGAGAAAATGTGCACAAATATAATTTAAAAATAACACGGCGGTGCAGTCGTTTAAATGACCGCACCATTGACTATGTAGTACTATCGAGAGGGCAATGCGTTGACTAAACTAACCATCTTAGGGAGGATAGTTAGTTTAACGCACCACATGCCCGACAACATTACATATTCAATGATACGGTCGTTTATAGGACGACACCGTTGACCATGTACTGTTGTTGGGAGGTGCTCTTACCAAACTATCTGCCCCGAGGTGGATAGTTTGGTCAACCCACTGCAAAAAAATATTCCCTGGTTGGGCAGTGCATGAACATTTTTCATGTGCACCAAACATGGTGTGCATGTCAAATAACTGCTATCACATACACATCTATCTTCAAGCACATTAAATAAACATATCTAAGATGACCTAATAATATACACATCATGATGAACACCAACATGTAAATTAAGTACATCAACATGAACATAAAATACATGGACTATATATATATATGGGTAGTGTGCAAACATTTTTCATGTGCACCAAACACGATGTGCATGTCAAATAACTGCTATCACATGCACATCTATCTGCAAACACATTAAATGAACATATCTAACATGACCTAACAATATACACATCATGATGAACACCAACATGTAAATTAAGTACATCAACATGAACATAAAATACATGGACTGTATATATATATATATATATGATGTGTATATTGTTAGGTCATGTTAGATATGTTCATTTAATGTGTTTGCAGATAGATGTGCATGTGATAGCAGTTATTTGACATCAGATGTATATTTGATGTTTTTGTTGTGATGATGTTATGCAATGTTTGTGTTTTGTTAGATGATCATGATCACGATGATTTGATGATGTTAGTGAATTTGAATGTGTATTTTAGAATATGATGTTTGTGTGATGGTTATCATGATCGTGATGTTTATTTTTAATATTAAATCATGATATTTATTAAATATTATGTCGTGATTGTAATTGTAAATGTAATTGAAATTTTAATTTTAATTGTAAGTAAAATTGTAAAATTGTAATTGTAATTGTAAATGAAATTTTAATTTTAATTGTAAGTAAAATTGTAAAATTGTATTTATAATTGTAATTGTAATTTTAATTGTAATTGTATGTAAAATATTTGTAAATTTGTAATTGTAATTGTAATTGTACGTAACTGTATTGTGAAATTGTAAAAGTGTAATTATAATTGTATGTATTTTCATGATTCAATTTTATTAAAATTGTAAAATTTGTAAAATTGTAATTGCAATTGTATGCATTGTGATTGTAATTGTATGTAAAATTGTAAACTTGTAAGTATAATTGTAATTGTATGTAAAATTGTAAAATTGTGATTGTAATTGTATGTAAAATATTTGTAAAATTGCAATTGTAATTGTACGTAATCGTGTTGTGAAATTGTAACATTGGAATTGGAATTGCATGGATTGTCATGATTCAATTTTATTACAATTTGTGAATTTGTAAATTTGTAAAATTTTCATTGTAATTGTATGCATCGTGATTGTAACTGTAATTTTAATTGTAATTGTATGTAAAATTGTAATTGTAAATGTAATTGTAATTGTATGTGAAATATTGTAAAATTGTAGATGTATTGTGAAATGATTGTAAATGTAATTTTAATTGTAATTGTAAGTAAAATTGTTAAATTGTAATTGTATGTAAAATTGTAAAATTGTAATTGTAATTGTAATTTTAATTTTAATTGTAATTGTATGTAAAATATTTGTAAAATTGGAATTGTATTGTGAAATTGTGAAATTGTAATTGTAATTGTATGTATTCTAATCATTCAATTTTATTAAAATTTTTAAATTTGTAAATTATGAAATTGTAAATTAATTGTCAATTTTGAACCATAACTATCATAAGTAAAATGTATTATACCGTAAATATTGTTAAATTACCATAATTGTAAAATTGTAAATTTGTATGGATATAAATAATGGTAAAATAATAAATCTAGAATAATATGAATTTTTGTAACATAATAAGGTTTAGAAAATAATGAAAACCAATTCATGTTTAGAATTATCATTATTTTTTTATGATCTTACATACCAATATACATTTTGAAGATATTATTCAGACACATTTAAAGCAATCAAGTAGTTCTATTATTTTAGGAATTGACATAAAAAGAAAGAACTTGATACATTGCATTTTTTTCAAGATCAACATAATTCAAAATTATCAAGTGAAATGATTTTAACATTAACACAATGAAAACCAATTAGTTCAAAATAAATATTATAATGTTTCAAAAAAATATTCTTAGTTATAAGGTTAAGTCCTCTTCTTTGTAAAAACCCATCTTAAATAGTATTAATGGTGAAATAACATATGTACCATATCACTCTTTATTCGCATGATCACCCTCATTATTTTCCTTCTCACTTGGCATGATAACACTATTGTTATATAAAATATGTTCTGATCTAGGGTCATGTCTCAATACAAACCACCAATCCGTATCCAACACATATGGGTAAAAAAACATCTCGTTGTAGTGTTTGGGGAAAACATACGGCTCCTTAGCTTCATCCCAAATCTTTCTAGAGTTTATACATATCAACCTACTATCGCGATCTTACATTACATTATTCCAATCAAATGTTTCCCACCACTTGCACCTAAAAATAAGACATTGGAATGAAGAGAAGTTCACTTCAATGATCTCTTCTATCTTTCTGATGTAACCTAATGTACCTCGTATTAGATTTTGATCATGGTGGCTAACTCGACAAGATTGATCAAGCTCGACTTGAACTCCATAGTCTCGTGTCATTTTCCCATCACCGACATTTTCTGTGAGAAAATGGTGTCCATATTCCCACATAGATGGGAAAAAATGCACATATAAAATGGTTAACAAATCATAGTTTCATGTGTCTTATAATAACCCAACTGTTAAAATATGAAATATATATGTTACATTTCAAAGGTGCATTATTAAGTTTAAAATGTACATAAATATATTATTACCAATTTGTTGCACCCAATCCCTGTGTTTAACGCATCCTCTTCAGCACACGGGTAACGACTGGTTGCACCATATTTCTCTCTGACTTAGTCAGCAACCCAACTGTTGGGATATATAATTGGCATAATTTCTATTAAATGATCGGGATAAGGCACACTTCTACCATTCAACCATCTAAATTATTTCTTCTCACTATCCCATTTCATCCTCTTTTGTTCATACAATGCGACCCACGATTGTGTCACTTCAGAATTGTAATGAGCGAATTTATTGATTGCTTCAATTTCTTCATTTTCTGATGAAATCAAACTGACATATAGTACATATGAGATCAAAATATACATTATATATAATTTCAACATGAATATTTACTTTTTATAAATTAAAAAAATTAGAATTTGCTTACTCTTTATCAATCGCATTTTTCTATTCGTTTGGAGAAGCTCCTCTTCTCTTATGACTTCATCCCTTTCATCGTCACAAATCATTGCACCCGGTATGTTGTTGATCTACTTGATGTACTCACTAACATAATAGAAAGACTCATATGATATGTACCCCTCTTCCATAGACGCCTCAAGTTTTTCCCTTTGTCAAACAAATCCTTGCAATTTATTCATGTACCCCTCTAAGAACAAAATCCAACAACAAGAAACCACCCCAAATAATTCAACCTCATCTATTAGGTGGATTAGAATATGAAGCTGCAATTCCATGAAACTCGTCGGAAGTTCCTTCTCGAATATACAAACAATCTCAACTACCTCTTGATGACACCGTGGAATGCTAGCCACATGAATATCCTTTGATGTGATCTAACATACAAATGCATAAAATTTAGATATTGCATGTCCTAAGTCTTGGGGGAAGTGATGTTTCACACACCCACGCATGAAAAAAGGATAATGACACTGCAAAGTTATAAACATTTGCAATAATATACAAAATTAATTATGTTTTTATGATCCCTGCATGGGATAAAATTTATTAATATAAGAAATAATAAAATCATGCTTTTGACATTATACGTTCTCTTAGAAAATTCAAATGGTCATGTGATTTCAACCCCAACAAATGTTCATCCACGGAGAAGCACCATTGTAGTGAAGACCC
The DNA here is from genome assembly GCA_034641835.2 of Pinus albicaulis. NCBI lineage: Eukaryota > Viridiplantae > Streptophyta > Pinopsida > Pinales > Pinaceae > Pinus > Pinus albicaulis. The sequence goes on from CM076571.1 coordinate 850,563,297, forward strand.
ATATGAAGATGGGACCCTCACATCCATTATAACTTCCTTTGCCAAAGAAAGATTATCCTTTTTAAACATCCATGGGACATCACCTTCTTTGAAATAACAATTAGAGGTACCATCTACCTCGGATCCTGTACTTTCTAATCGTCTTGGCCAATGTTTCTTTTTAGTTTTTGAAGTAATAATATCTTTCCTAACAACCAATGTGTCACTTTGTGTTTATTATATGTGCATCCAGAGAGAATTTGAATCATTTTTAAATATATGCATGGGATCTAATAAGTGGATAATCTTAACATAATCCCAATATGGGAGGTTATAAAAGGTAGATTTCCTTTTCATCGCAATGGGAAATTTCTCAACATAGGTGTTGAAGAATTATGGATCATCAAACATAGGCTCCCAATTTGAATCAAATATTTCTATGAACTCCTTCTCCTTCTCTCTCTCATATGCTCTAAGCCATTCAGTTGGAGTCATTATTGCAAGCCTTTGGGTTTTCTCTCGTTTACCATTGAAAGTGGATGTTTCTCTTCTGTAATGGTGTTCTTCTGGGAGGAATACCCTGGATCACTCATACACTGGATTTCGTAGGTTTTTGGACTGTCTAGCTTTCAAAGAACATCCACAAAATTTACATCCATAATACCTTTTTGTTTCAATATCTGTGAAATTATTGTATAAAAAATGCATGGCATGTTATAGAATTAATGAAGATCAGAAAAATTACAATAAATTAAGTAATTAATATGGATAAACAAATCAATAAACATGTAATTTACTAGAGAAAAATCCTAAGCCTAGATGACAATGTGTCGTGTAAGCACATATTCCATACAAAGTAAAACTCCTCTCTATTGTGATGGGTCTTGATGCATCATATACATTTATCCCACCCCATAATTCCTTCAATTAATTTACCAATAGTTGTAAGTATACATCCATATTCTTCAATTGTCTTCTACCAGGGACTATGAGAGCCAACATAAGATTTTAACTATTCACAGACAACCATGGGGGGATATTTTTATTGATCACCACTACAGGGCAAACATAATAGTTGGTGTTTTGGAGGAAATATGGGTTGAGACCATCCATGGGTATGATAAGTCTTAGAATTCGTACTTCATATTAGAATTTTTCCAGCCATGTACCCTCTACATGCTTCATGGCTATTGAATCTATTGGTATTCACGTAACTCCCAACTCAATTTTGTGTGAGGAATGCCATCCTTGCAGGATAGCTAATTCTCTACAACGAAAGAGACTTTGAATCCTTGGATTTATAGGTGTGTGCCTCAATACTTAAAAGGAGGACCACATGATTTTCGCTTCCTTTTTTATTTGTCATACCTATCATGCCCACATTTCAAACATATCTCTTTGTATGCATATTCTCTTATATATATAATACAATCATTTGGACATGCATGATATGATATGTAATCAACACCCAACATTTTCAACAATTTCTTTGCCTCTTCGCAGTTGCCGAGCAAGACAGTATCACTCGAAAGAACATTAAATTTGAATATCCTATAATTTGTCATGGACAATATTAAATGAAAATTAATGGTGATAAAGTTCATAAAATTTACCATTTGTAATGTTGATTATGTGATTATATTTCTCAAAATATAAGGGACTTGATGGTCAGTTACCTCAAAATTTCCGAGAAAGATGCATTTGACAAGCCAAAATTTGATTTCAAGTTTTACAGTAATATCATTGTCCCCAACTGGGTATACATTGACTAACCGATAGGTCCAAAGAGAGGGGTGGTGGAAGAAAATTTAAGGATTTCGAAAAGGTATCAGTGATATGAGCATCATCCCCTAGTTGATCATTGTTTTGGAATGCATATAGCAAAATTATCTCCATGGAAGTCATCTCCATTAAGTAATCATCCATACCAACCTCTATTTGATTTCCTCCATTTCCATCTTGTGAAGAACTACTATTTTTGTATTCAGTCCTAATTGGTGAATCTGGACGTAGTGGGAATTGAATAGGTGGTTTATTCAACCATTCTTGGTATCGTTCCTCTCCGAGTTTTTCTCTTAATTCAACCTTATCTAGATTTGAAATTTTCATGGGGTGCAACGGAAGATGGTAGGTAGGTCACTCATCATGAGTACAATCCTAATAATTTCAAAAAATATATTTGAACATGATTAGTACAAAATGAATGATATCAATTAGTGAGCACGTCGACAATGCATGATTAATTGGTTTCACGTTGAAATAGCTACATTAATATACCAAACAATTATTATTACCATCATTGTCCTAGGATTATGGCTAGAAGATGGCATGTTACAATTGGCAAGGTGAAACTGCTATCCATTCCATCTACCAATTGTGCCTTGAAGTATGCTGCTCCTGATAAGAGCTTCCAACGTTTTGGAGCTATTTGAATATTTTCTGCATCTGAACTCGATTCTGAATCTACATGAACCTGAAAATTTGTATACAATAATTTTATTCATACGGTTGACATGGATAAAATAAATAAATTCAATTAGATAATGGTAAAAACACAAATGTGGGTTACACTTTCGTGAGAAACACAGGTGGAAAATTCATTTATCCAATAGTTTGACCGAACTTTTATAAAATTTCGTTTGAACTATTAGAAATTTTGGCCGAAGTTTATAAATTAGTTCGGTCAAACTCATTATTTCCTTGAAATTGATGGCGTATTGACGAAGTAAGTAAACAGATTTTAGGCCAGAGATGGGAAACCTGGCAACCGAAGTTTAGTCAAACTATTAGTTCGGCTGGAATATTAGTTTGACTAGACCATTAGTTCGGTTGAAATTTTGAAAATAATTCAGCCAAACTTTTTCTTATAAATATACTGTCCCGTAGACCTCAAGACGTTTTGGGCTTGTTACCATTTGGTTGTTACCATTGTCTTATCTTCACTGTTATTTGTTACGCCGGTGTTTGCTATTGCAAGGGCGAGGAGGTGAGAACCTACTAGCTGTGTTTCTTTTTTTTCTTTGTATTTTTTTATGTTTTAATGTTTTTTTAGTTTTTTTGTTCGCAAGAGGGTCTTCGGAGATCTCTCTCCTCAATGCAGCCTACCTCATCGTTTGTTCTTGTTGTGGCCTGCCTCGACGTTTGCTGACATTCATTGTCGTTGTGACATGCCTCATCATTTTCTATCGTATCTTTGCCTCCAGGTAGATGAAAAAACTCGACCTAATGTTTGTTTGACTACTCTTTTACCTGAAAATTAAATGAAATGAAAAAAAGGTATAACGTCTGTCATTTTTTTGTTATTTCTCTTCTAAACAAACTCGTGGTTTTATTGTGATTCAGATGCTTTTATTACAATTCACACTTCGCATATACTGCACATATATTTTTGTTTTTTTTTTTTCCTCATTTAAGAGGAGATCTAGGAAAGCCCAGTGGTAAACATAGGTGCATCCTCCTTAAAAAAAATTATGGCTAGTGGAAACAATGGTGATGCTTTCCTTATACCTTCAAATTCTATTTTTTTCTTCCATCTCTATCTGAGGAGAAAAAATATAGTTTCTCTAAATTCCTATGGGCATATACTATGTGTACAAAAAATTTTGTGGCTAGCAGAAATAGTGGCACTGGTTTCCTTATACCTGCAAACTTTGTTTTTCTTCCATCTCCATCTGAGGAGAAAACATACAGTTTCTCTGAATCCCTATGGGCATATACTATGTGTACAAGTCGTCCAATCCTAAAAAGAATATATCATAGAATTTGTTTAGTTGTGTACAATGGATTGAAATGGCTAAATATGGTTGATTCATTTTGTACATAAGAGATATGTTGATTCTTAGATATCACTTTTTCTGAAAGAATTGAAAACAATGTGTTATATTTTCTTTTTGATGGAGAAACCTGACTACCTTTTTATTAGTATTTATAACCCAACCTTTAGGATCTTATTTATATATGTTATATATTCTTTATACAAGTTAGATATTTAGAGAAGTTATACCTTTATATCAATTAGATGGGGATATTATTTATAACAATTAATATTTGCAGAACATGTTCAGAAAAGGTTTAGACAGAGATACAGAAAGTTTAGGACAGAAAGACCTATAACTATCCCATTAGAATCCATACTTTACATCAAATGATAGTTTGAACAAGGTTTATGGAATCTAGACCCGTAGAATTATTGTTTGTTTAATTGTGTACAATGCATTGATTCAACCTCTACAGATCTAATATCTATTTTCTTTCCTTCAACCTTGCAGATCTAATATCTATGTGTTCTTCTTATGAGCACCAAATCATAGCTCTATTCTATCTTAATATTGTAGGTTGTATTTGTGTTATGTTTCTTCCCCAGACCTTTGTTATATTGTCTCAGTCATTCAGTAGAGTGTTTAATTGTGTACAATGGATTGAAATGGCTAAATATGGTTGATTCATATGTACATAAGGGATTGTTTGATTATTAGATATCACTTTTCCTCAAAGAATTGAAAACAATGTTCTTTCCTTCAACCTCTGTAGATCTAATATATCTTTTCTTTCCTTCAACCTCTGCAGATCTAATAGTTATGTGTTCTTCTTATGGGCACCAACTCACAACTCTGTTCTTTCTTAAGCTTGTAGGTTTTATTTGTGTTATGTTGCTTCCTCAGACCTTTGCGAGATTGTCTTTGTCTTTTAGCAGAGTATTTAATTGTGTACAATGGATTGAAATGGCTAAATATGGTTGATTCAATGTGTGTACATAAGACCTTGTTTGATTCTTATATATCACTTTTCCTCAAAGAATTAAAAGCAATGTGTTATCTTTTCTTTTTTATGGAGAAACCTCGCTCCCTTTTTATTAGTATTTAGAACCCAAACTTTGGGCTCTTATTTATATATGTTATATCTTCTTTATACAAGTTATATATTTAGAGAAGTTATAAATTTATATTAGTTAGATGGGGATACTATTTATAACAATTACTAATTTCAGAACATGTTCAAAAAATGTTTAGACATACATACAAAGAGTTTATTACAGAAAGGCCCATAACCATCCTTTTAGAATTCATACTTTATATCAAATGATAGTTCGAACAAGCTTTAGGGAATCCAGACTCATAGAATTATTGTTCGTTTAATTGTGTAAAATGGATTGAAATGGCTAAATATGGTTGATTCATGTGTACATAAGAGTTTGTTTGATTCTTAGATATCAATTTTCCTCAAAGAATTGAAAAAAATGAATTGAAAACAATGTGCTATAGGATGGATTCTTAGAGATTCCTTATTGTCTATTTCCTATAGTAGATGCACACAAATTTTCTTCTACCTTTTTGTAGAAGTGAAAAAATATTGATTCCTTATAAGTTGATATAATTACATTGGATATTAATTATAAAATTGTTGTCATTTACTTTTATAAACTTGTAAAATGTTAAAATAGGAGTGTTTTATGATTTCATGGATATTACTAATCTAGATTATGTACATTTAATTTTCTAATCTTGTAAAATGTTAAAAGTGGAGTGTTTTATGATGTAATGGATATTAATAATCTAGATTATGTTTGTAGTGATATGACGAAAGTGTGTAGGTTGATGTTCAAGTTGTAAAATTCTTGTACATATCAAGGATGAATGATAGTACAAGCCAAAAATGACATTAAATTATATTATTAGACAATTTGTTAGGTGCTAAATCATACTTATTATTAATGACATAACTAATGCAAGTTCAAAACTCTTTTTTAATGTTCTCAAACTATTTATATATGTCAAATTAAAGGTTTCTAGATGTGATTTCTCCCATAAACTTTAAGGAAAAGTAAACTTTAAGGAAAACCATGTACACTCATTTCTCCAACAAACTCATCAAGGTGTGAATTTTGACATAACTTCATCAACCACTACCACTAGTTGTTTTAGTAATTGCATGCAATAATTTTGCAAACCATGTGCATGTCATTTCTCCGACAAACTCATCAAGGTGTGGCTTTTGACATAACTACATTAACCACTACCACTAGTTTCTTTAGCAAGTGTATAAAATAATTTTGCAAACTTTAAGGCATACTATGTAGATGTCATTTCCATGTCATTTTTCCCATAAAATTTAAGAACAACTTTAAGTACAACCATGTACATGTCATTTCTCCAATAATTTTTTTAGCATTTTCGAGTGTTTTTAGAACCATTTAAATGTCATTTCTATGTTATTTCTCCAATAAAATTTAAGGAAAATTTTAAGGCAAACCATGTACATAAATGTCATTTATCCCATAAAATTTAATGAAAACTTTAAGGCATGTAATTTCTATGTCATTTCTCCCATAAACTATAAGGAAAACTTTAAGGCAAACCATGTACATGTCATTTCTCCCTTAAACTCTAGGCAAGGAAAACTTTAAGGCATGTCATTTTAAGGCAAGTCATCTCTAGATGTGATCTCTCCAATAAAATTTAAGGCAAACTTTAAGGCAAACCATGCACGTGTCATTTCTCCCACAAAATCAAGGCTTTCTCCCATAAACTCAAGGCAAATTTTAAGGCCTAGAAGCCTTGCTGAGAACCTTAAGTGGTTGAACTTATATAGGATTTGAGTCACTCTATTGAGTGTTAACTTCTACAAGTTATAAAGGCAGAGTATGTAAAGGGCATGGTAGCCTTTGGATCTCATCCTTTCTCAAAGGTGACATATCCAGTAAATGCCCCTACAATCAATCTCTGGAATAGATCTAAATAGAATTTCTTCATTGTAATCTTCATTTATGTACATTCCATTTCTCCCATAAACTTAAGGCATTTTCTAATGCGTTTGGAACCATTTACATGCCATTTCTATGTAATTTCTCCCATAAACTTTAAGGAAAACCATGTACATGTGTCATTTCTCCCATACATGTGTCAATTCTCCCATAAAATTTAAGGAAAACTTTAAGGCATGTTATTTCTATGTCATTTCTTTGTCATTTCTCCCCTAAAATATAGGGAAAACTTTAAGGCAAACCATGTACATGCCATTTCTCCTTTAAACTCTAGGCAAGACAAACTTTAAGGCATGTCATTTCTAGATGTGATTTCTGCCATAAACTTTAAGGCAAACCATGCACATGTCATTTATCCCACAAACTCAAGGCTTTCTGCCATAAACTCAAGGCAAACTTTAAGGCCTAAAAACCTTGGTGAGAACCTAAAGTGGTTGAACTTATATAGGATTTGAGTCATTATGTTGAGTGTTAACTTCTAAAATTTCTAAAGGCAGAGTCTGTAAAGGGCTAGGTAGCCTCTGGATCTCATCCTTTCTCAAACATGACATATCTATTAAATGCCCCTACAATCAATCTCTGGAACAGATCTAAATAGAATTTCTTCATTATAATATATGTTTATGTACATGCCATTTCTCCCATAAACTTTAAGGCATTTGCTAGTTATTTTAGAACCATGTAGATGTCATTTCTATTTCATTTCTCCATAAACATTAAGGAAAACCATGTACATACATGTTATTTCTCCCAGACATGTGTCATTTTCCCCATAAACTTTAAGGAAAACTTTTAGACATGTCATTTCTATGTCATTTCTCCCATAAACTTTAAGCAAACCATGTACATGTCATTTCTCCCATGCATTTGCAATAAGTGTTAGTTTAATATATTTTATTGAATTTTTTTTTTTTCAGGGACAAGAAACCCACTAAATATGGTTGAAAAATGGACATTATGCATACATTTTTCTTCCTATCCCAATCTAGGGAAATAAGTGATTACATATGTGCTTTGCAATATTGCGAGTAACAAAGTCCTCCAAAGGAAAATGAATATACTGGGAGAAAAAACAAACAATGAGGCATATTATATTGCATTGATGGCTTTAGAAAAGCTAGGGAGTATGGATCAAATGGAATTGTAGTTTTCACTAATTCTAAACTTGTGTGTATTGAGATGAAAGGTGCATACCAAGTTAAGAAGGAGACGCTAAAATAATTTCATGGAAAAGCAAAGAATATTGTTATACAAAGTAATTTTTTTATTATAATACATTGTGAAAATGTTAATAAGATGTTTGGTGATCTATTGTGTGGGAAAATGTCAATTCAAGATTCATCTCTCAAAGATGAATTAGTGTTGAGATGCTCTCCTTAAAAATTTATTGATGGACATTGTAACATATCTTTGATATGTGTGTGTTTTTTACTTATAATTGCGTCATTTTTAATGACCATGTGTTTTTTTCAATTATATACCAAGTTTGATCTCACGATGTAAACTGCAACTTAGTGAACTTCACATTTTTATCAAATTAAAATGTGAGGACTTCAACAAATTTTTGTTTAAATTGAGTTTCACACATCAATTAGTGCTTTGAAAGTTGTGTTTTACACAATTTGTGTACTAAATTACATTAATTTTTTGAAATATTTTGAATTTAATTTAAATAGTAATTTAAAAATAATTGTAAATGTCCACTATAGATATATCCTTATATATCATGGAGGATGAAAGGAAAAGATCAATATAATGTTGAAAATACAACAAGATGATGGAGCTTAGTGAAATGAAGTCGCCTTCACTAAGTGGGCCCGCAGGCTATTTTTGGCGCAAAGTCTATTTTTAGACATATGGATCATGGTCTATGAGTTGCAGGATGTTATTTATGGATGATTGGTCGAGTTGGTAAAAATAGATGGACCTCTATTTTTAGACATTGGGCGGTTTCTATTTTTAGACTGCCGGGCTAAAAATAGAACAGTCAAATATTATTAACCCTTAATAATATTTAGACTATAAACATTATCTTATCCTCTTGGAGCACTTCAGTTTGATGCTTGGATGTGGCACATGTAGCTGATAGAGGGAAATACACTTTTCCTAAGGGTTAGTTGAGCTATTGCATGGTTGACTTCAGTTAGAACTCAAGTGGCAGATTTTGGTGGAGTTGATGAGATAGTTGGTGGAGTTGTGTTCGGTTTAACTTAGTTGAACTAGTTGTATATAGTCTAACTGGAAAATACACTAGTGATGAGTGGTGTGAATTAACTATTAATTAATTCACTAATTATTAACTCATAAATCAACTAAAGAACACATCAGTTAACTGCAATGCATGGACAGTTCAGTGGAGACCAGTGTTAGAGGTGGGTGAAAGGGTGAGTCTACTATCAGTTGTGACTATACTTGTGCATGAGTTTTGCACACACATTGATTGAGATTGCCAATGAGGATTGCGCAGTACAAGCCAAGGGGATTCGAACTTGGATCTCATCATTATTCATCTTGGATTGCGCAGTAGAGGCAGGCAGACTTGTGGAGGAGATTTGAACCTGTGACTTGTTCATCTTCCATGCTAGTTTGTGTGTAGCATGTGAGATAGTGCTGAGAGCTGTGAGAGATTTGTGCTATGTATTGTTACATGTTCTCTATCATTATAATATACATATAGTTGGGGTTTTTCATCTATTGCTTTCCCCATTACCTCCTGTGTTGATATGTGTGCTTGATTATGTTTTAATGAGTGCATGTGACTGCTTTCTATTTCTGCATATTGATGATCAATTGTAGAAGAGGTTATGTATTATGCATGAAGCTTAAATAGTGTGTAATCAGGATAATCTCGGTGAATAATTCAGCTATTATTCAAATTTATACATGGTATCGGAGCGAGATTGATCATTGGATCTATTACAGTGATTACAATTATTTCGGTAGACAGAGTCTGTAACGGGCCAAGTAGCCTCTGGATCCATCCTTTCATTGAAAGGTGATATATCCAGTAAATTCCCCTACAGTCGATCTCTATGCTAGAAATAATTTTTTCTCACAGATCGGAAGCTGTTGAGTTTTAAGATGGTGGAATTCAAATTTTCAGCAGAATTTGGAATTTGAATTTCCAGCAGTTTTCTTGGTGTCAAAGGCAAAATGTCTTTCAACGGATTACGACTGGAATATGCCCTTGAGGGCAGTTCCAATTATGTTGCATGGAAGGACAGGATGGAGGCGGTATTAGATGATAATGGGCTGAAGGAGTTCATATATGCTGAGATCCCAAAGCCTACTGATGCTGCTCAAGTTGAGGCTTGGCAAAAGAAAATGGAAAAATGTCAAAGGATTCTATTGGAGGGCGTGAAGGATCACATTGTATCTAGCATGCATGGAAAATATTCTCCATACTTGATGTGGAAAGCTTTGACAGATTTATTCCAAAGCAAGAGTGACTTGAGGAAGTTGGCGCTCAAGGATAAACTCAGACACATAAAGATGGAGAAAGGCGACAGTATGCCGAAGTACCTCACGAAGTTCATCCAATATAGGGATGAGCTGGGAAGTGTGGGGGTGACTGTCGATGATGAGGAATTGGTGAGCTTGGCTCTCCTTGGTCTTCCGAAGAGTTGGCATGCGTATCAGGATTCTGTCAATGGTCGGGAGAAATTGCCAGGATGGGAGCGACTTTGGTCGGATCTTGTGCAAGAGGAGATAAGGCAGAATACCAGAGACGAATCTTCATCAAAGGCATCTGATGAAGAAAATTGCACTTTGGCTGCCAAAGCAAAGAAGGGGAAGAGCAAGAAAGCTTCTCATTCCGGTGTGAAAGGTAAGAAGCAGGACATGTCCAAGGTGAAGTGCTTTCACTGTCACCAACACGGACATTATGCCACAAATTGTCCGTAGAAGAAGAAAAATAAGAAGGTTGCTGGATCTGCAGCGGGAGAGGCCTTAGCCTCACAGTTTGAGCTATATTTTTCGTTGATCACATGCTTGGTCTCCAGTGTGATGGGATCAGTATGGTTCTTGGACAGTGGTGTGTCTTTTCACATGACTGGAGATTGAGATCTGTTTTCAGATCTGGATGAGAAAGATCTTGGAGTGCACATTGAGATGGGAAATGATGGTAGATAAAGGGCGACTGGTATCGGTACCATTTCCTTTGAGAGGGATTCTGGTAAACCCTTCGTATTGAAGGAATTGATGCATGTTCCAGGATTGAAGAAGAATCTGATCTCTGTGGCGATGTTAGAAGACAAGGGGTATGATGTGGTCTTCAGTGAAGGAAAATCTTTCCTGTGCAATAAGACAACTGGAGAGACCTGGAAGATAGGGGTTCAAGTCAAGAACCTTTATCAGTTTCAAGTAGATGGCTGCGCAGCAATGGCATGCAAGGCGGAAGGAGTGGTGAGCCGGGATGATGGCGAGCTGTGGCACCAGAGATTGGGCCACCTTCACCATGGAGCTTTGAAGATACTGCAGCAGATTTATACTGGCCTTCCTATGGGCACTCTTGGGTAGTCAAATCAGTGCAAGGGGTGTACCTTGAGAAAATTTGTGAAAGCCACCTTTCACGAGAGGGATAGTCGCGCCATGACGATCCTTGAGAGAATTCACATAGACGTGTGTGGACCTTTCTCAGTAGCTTCGACAGCAAAGCACAAGTACTATGTGATATTTGTTGATGATTACTCTCGAAAGTGCTAGATATTCTTCATGCAGAAGAAGAGCGAGACATACTCAAAGTTCTGTGAGTTCAAGGAGCTGGTTGAGAAGGAATTAGGGAAGCATGTGAAGGCTCTTGAGAGTGACAATGGTGGTGAATTAATCTCTGCTGAATTCAAGTAGTTTTGCAACGCAGAAGGGATTCGGAGAGAGCTCATCGCACCCCATAACCCACAGCAGAACGCGTTTGCTGAGCGGAAGAACAGAACGATCGTGGGTGCTGCACGGGCGATGTTACATGATCAGGGCCTACCCCTTCACTTGTGGGCTGAGGCATGCAATACTGCAGTATATGTGCAAAACCGTTGTCCTCACAAGATACTTGGCATGAGTACACCGGAGGAGGCGATCTGTAAGAGACCTGATATTTCCTATTTGAGGATTTTTGTCTACCCGTTCACTTGCAGGACGAAGGATGCCGTGTTACTTCCGATCTCGACCGCAGAGGTTGGAATATTTATGGGGTGTACACTACATGAACTCCATAACGTCAGGTAAGGGATGATGCTGGCAGACTGTTGGGCGAGGGATGTCAAATTAGGAGAGAAAAGCCCAGGTTTGCCACGGAGAGGAGCTTTTTTTTCACACTTGCATGTAGATGAGGAGCTATTAGTTCCTAAGGATGAGCTTCTGGATGTGGATCAGCCACAAGAGGAAGTTCATGGAGTGGAAGAGACCACTCATGCAGTGCCAACCATCAGAGGGCGCAAGCGCGCTACAGAAGCTGACCGACTGGCTCAAGATGCAGAGAAGGTTGTAGGACCACCTACAGCACAGCGTAGACTGAGACAGTCACCGGACCTGTACACTGGATACATGGTTCTTGTGAGCAAATGTGTCGTGACAGAACCATCCTCTTTCGAGGAAGATGTGGAGGACCCCGCATGGGTAGATGCCATGGTGGAAGAGTATGATTCTATTGTCAGAAACAATGCATCAGAGATTGTCCTGCGACTGGAGGGGAAATCGTTGGTGGGTTCGCGATGGATCTACAAAGTGAAGCAGGCAGCTGACGGGAGTGTGGAGAAGTACAAGGCAAGTTTTGTTGCCCGAGGCTTCTCACAGATAGAGGGGATCTATTATGAGGAGACTTTTGCACCTGTCACAAGGTACTCTTCCATACGGACGATCCTAGCTCTCTCAGCACAGATGGGGTGGCACATCCATCAGATGGATGTGAAGACTGCGTTCCTCAATGGAGTCATAGAGGAGGAGGTGTACATAGAGCAGCCCAAAGGTTTCGATATCTTCAGCAGTGAGTCACATGTGTGCAGACTCAAGAGAGGACTGTATGGGTTGAAACAAGCACCTCGTGCTTGGTACACACGGATAGACAGTTATTTCACCGGACTTGGATTCTCTAAGAGTGAGGCGGATCCTAAGTTGTACCAGTTTGTGGTGGAGGGGAAGTTGCTGATCATTGTACTGTATGTAGATGATCTAATTTTGACGAGTGATGAGTTGTTGATACTTTCATGCAAGGAGGATCTTGCTAGAGAGTTTGAGATGAAGGACTTGGGCCTCCTTCATTATTTCCTGGGATTGGAAATTTGGCAGCGCAGTGATGGACTATTGGTTTCTCAGGGTAAGTATGCCCGAGAAATATTGGAGAAGTTCAACATGCATGGCTGCAAGCCTGTTGATACTCCTCTTCCTGGAGGTTGGAGGAAGGAGGATGCTACTTCAACGGAGGTAGTGGATGCCACTGTTTATCGACAGTTGGTGGGGTCGCTTACGTATTTGGTCAATACACGACCCGATATATACTATGCTGTTAACCAGCTTTCACAAGCTATGGTTAAGCCTACTAAGATCTTCTGGAAGGAAGGCAAGAATGCATTACATTATCTTAGAGGCACATCGGGATATGGCTTGTGGTACAGACAGGAGGATGAGTTGAAGCTGTGTGGCTTCACAGGTGCAGATTGGGCAGGGATCCCAACCGAAGAAAGAGCACATCTGGAGGGATCTTCAGTATCGGTTCGACAGCAGTTTCTTGGTACAGCAGGAAGCAGAGATCCATGGCACTCAGTTCATCAGAGGCTAAGTATATGGCAGCAAGCTTGGCTGCATGCGAGGCCATACGGATGAGGAAGATCCTGGTCGGGTTGTTCAATTCGCACTTGGATCCTACTGTGATTTATTGTGATAACCAGAGTTGCATTAAACTCTTGGCTAATCCAGTATTTCATGATAGATCCAAACACATCGACATCAGGTACCATCATATCAAAGATTGTGTGCAGCGGAGAATCATGTTCCTTTCATATATTCCCACGGAGGATCATCATGATGATATCTTGATGAAGGCGCTCACCAGGAGAAAATTCGAATACCACAGAGGTAGGATAGGGGTTGCATATAATCCATATCTTGTTGAGAGGGAGTTTTGAAAATGCAACAAGATGATGGAGCTTAGTGAAATGAAGTCGCCTTCACTAAGTGGGCCCGCAGGCTATTTTTGGCACAAAGTCTATTTTTAGACTATGTCTATTTTTAGACATATAGATCATGGTCTATGAGTTGTAGGATTCTATTTATTGATGATTGGTGGAGTTGGTAAAAATATATGGACCCCTATTTTTAGACATTGGGCGGTTTCTATTTTTAGACTGCCGGGCTAAAAATAGAACAGTCAAATATTATTAACCCTTAATAATATTTAGACTATAAACATTATCTTTTCCTCTTGGAGCACTTCAGTTTGATGCTTGGATGTGGCATATGCAACTGACAGAATGAAATACGCTTTTCCTAAGGGTTATTTGAGCTATTGCATGATTTACTTCAGTTAGAACTCAAGTGGTAGAGTTTGGTGGAGTTGATGAGATAGTTGGTGGAGTTGTGTTCGGTTTAACTTAGTTGAACTGGTTGTATTTAGTCTAACTAACAAATACACTAGTGATGAGTGGTGTGAATTAATTATTAATTAATTCAATAATTATTAACTCATAAATCAACTAAAGAACACATCAGTTAACTGCAATGCATGGACAGTTCAGTGGAGACCGGTGTTAGAGGTGGGTGAAAGGGTGAGTGTGACTATCAGTTGTGACTATACCTGTGCATGAGATTTGCATACACATTGATGGAGATTGCGAATGAGGACTGTGTAGTTGGAGCTAGTGGGATTCAAACTTGGATCTCATCATTAATCAACTTGGATTGCGCAGTAGAGGCAGGCAGACTTGTGGAGGAGATTTGAACCTGTGACTAGTTCACTTTCCATACTAGTTTGTGTGTAGCATGTGAGATAGTGCTGAGAGCTATGAGAGCTTTGTGCTATTTATTGTTACATGTTTTCTATCATTATAATATATAAATAGTTGGGGGATTTCAGCTATTTCTTTCCCCATTACATCCTGTGTTGATATATGTGCTTGATTATGTTTTAATGAGCGCATGCGACTACTTTATATTTCCGCATATTGATGATCAATTGTAGAAGAGGTTATGTATTATGCATGAAGATTAAATAGTGTGTAATCAAGATAATATCGGTGAATAATTCAGCTATTATTTAAATTTCTACATAGAATCCCATGCCTCTACGAGAGAGGGGGATCATGGTGTTCATGGTATTTATGTACATACATGTATACATATGGAATTGATTTTTTATCAATTTTGTGAGTTAAATTAGTTTTTAATAAGTTTCATTTTTTATTTTTTAGGAGGTAGGAGGACAAGGGTGTCTACTCCATCAATGGAGCATGGCCATGGTTCGCACAATTGTGGTATGGTTCAAGAAATTTAATCAATCATATGTACATGTATTTATATGTATGAATGTATTTTTGAATTGGTTATAAATTCATATTTTTTTATGAAGCTTCCCTCTCATCGCGTGAGGTTGGTGATGGTACACATTACCCTGGAGGCCCATCAATAGGTGTTGGAAAATTTCTTGAGGGTGGTGATATGCATTCCCCCAAGGCCAATCAATGGATGGTCATGTTGGTTCGCAACCAATCGGTGGTCGTTCTGGTTCTCAACAGTCTCAGGGTGGGCAATCTCAGGGTGGGCATCATGTTGACCAACCATATCAAGGTGGCCATCAATCTGGATATTATTTTCATTCAATTTGTACAATTTTTGTTACATGTTTTTTTGTTTATACAAAATTTTATATATTGATACAGAGGGTGAAAACGTTGCTTGAAATGTTGCTCCAAAAATATGTAGGATAGAACGCGTTATTCAAGAAGAAGGTTGTACATCAACTATGACTTATCCATCTAACATTTATGATATACCTTGGGAGTCAAACATAAAATAATGCACATTACAAACATGTCAACATATTCATTAAAAATTGAAGAAAGATCTTGTGTCTTTGAAACTCCTTGCTAAGAGTTGAAAAAGCTTAGAAATAGTTACTCACTCTTTAAGCAAACTAGTAGATGTGTACCTAAGGCTTGGGCCAAACACTGATACTTTTGTAGAAATGATAAGAAAAAAAAATGAAATAGTGATGGGTACCGATACATGGGAGGTTGTTAAACAAAGAGTTACAACAGAAATGGCTAATTCTTTGTTTAATTTCAAAGAAGGGCTTAAAAGAAATATGCTAAAGGTGAAATATTTCAAGCACCCTAATATAGCTGGCCATTTGTATGATAGGCACCTTACTGCCTATGGAATACTCCCATTAAACGACGAGGTTCCGATTTATTTTTCAAAATTATTTTATGTAGAATTATTTTTGGAAATGAAACCCAATTATAATGACCTTCCCTCTGAATTTTTTGGTCCTGGGAAAGGTCAATTATGTGACCGTAGGGGCACTAAGCATGATGCTGAGTTGCCTCACCCTGAGCCACCATTGGTTAGTCGACCTCTTTGTGTCAAAAATTTATGGTCAAATATGGATGCAACTTCTCAAATTAGTCAAGAATAAATGGATGCCATCATTGACAATGTTCAGAGTGGACTGGGTGGAGTTTATTTTTTCTAAATAGATAAAGAGCACGAGATAATGCACATAATAATTTTGTGTATCATACAGATGATGATATAGACAACATGAGTGTTGAATATCTCAGAACATATGCAAAGAATTGTCGCAATGGTTGGTATGACCTAATTATTCATGAGCAACAGGGCATGAGATAGGTATGTGTTAATGGATAGGGTGATTATTTTAACACATGTAAAATTTGTAATAAATGCATGTATACATTGATTTGTTTGTATACATTAATCTAACAAAAATGTGTCATATATTTTAACACCATTTTTAGTTCTCACGCTTGATGAATGAAGATGTTAATATCAGAGTCGAAGCCTCCGGTTCACACAATTAAGATGGTTCTCACCATCAACATGATATGTTGGCACATGTTAGTGTTTTTTAAGTGAATATGATTATGTAGAATTATTTTGTATCTATTGTGATATATATCGAAACATGATGAAATATTTTTAAAATAAATAATTGTGCACACATGTACATGTATATAATTAAATGGTTACAGATTTTGATTTCATCTGATGTTTTTGGGATGGAGGCACCTTCTTCTTATTTGAGAGATGTGCCAAATCCACCATCACAAGTATGAACAATTTTTCACTTAAATATGTTTTTAAGTTATATATTGGAGCTCAAAAGTTCCATTAAAAAATGAGATCTAGATCTTGAGTTATTTTATAGTTTTAAATTTTTTGAATTTTAGGTTTCTAGATATTTTCTTTCGGAGCCACCCTTAGGATATGTGCCCAATCCACCATCACAAGTATTCAATTTTCACTTATATTTTTAAGTTATAAGTTATAAATTGAAATTCAAAAGTTTTATTATAAAATGAGATCTAGATCTTGAGTTATTTTATACTTTCAAAATTTTTGAATTTTAGGTTTTTTAGATGATTTCCATTCTCCACGAACTCTAGCGATGGAGAATATGATGGAGATAGGAACATCCACACCATTTGAACAAGTTTTCTAACTTTTTTTTAATATTATTGAAAATTAGTTTATATATGCATTTTCATTTAAAAAAATTTAATATATATATATAGATAGATATATAACATGTATATTGTACAATTTACTGTGGAAGATGTCACTGTGGAGGATGTTTTAGTGAATGAGCAACAAAACACAATGGAGAGGGAACCACATGAGGTATTGCATGATTTTATTTTATTTTCATTTTGTTTTTTACATGAAGTTCTATATTCTCATTCAATTATAAAACATTAAATTTTAATGTTTGTACACATTGTGTATAGGTTCCCCATTCTTCACAAGATAGCACGAGCATCAGGAGTTTGCTGGCAGAGGCACTAGATCCATCAGTATTTGATGGATGATGCACATGTGTGCAACATTCTATTTGATAGATCTAGTCTTAAATTTACTTTTTTATATATAGTTTTATCTATGCAGACATATTTACTTTTCTACATAACTTGATACTTGTAATTGACTATAAATTGAATTAGATATATATTTACTTTTATTTTTCATGTGACTATACAAATTTTGGACATATTTTACTATTTGAATATAGTTTTAAACTACATTTACTTTTATCAAATATGATTTTAAATTTTGGATAGTTACATTTTTCATGTGATCAAATGTGATAGATAATGTTTTTTTTTTTTAAACTCAAGTTGTCATTTTATTTTTTAAATATAAAATACAAATCTAGATGGAAATTTCAAATTACAAAACATGTGTATATTTTAGATAGTTCAACTACATTTGGCATGTGATCTCATGTTGTGATATAATGTTTTGTTTTTAAAGCCCAAGTTGCCATTTTATTTGTTAAATATAAAATGAATCTCCAAATGGAAATTTCAAATTACATTTTCACAATGTGTATATTTATTTTGGATGGTTGAACTACATTTGGCATGTGATTGTGATATAATTTTTTGTTTTTTAAAAGTTGTCATTTTATATAATTTTGTTAAATATAAAATGAATCTATCTAGATGGAAATTTGAAATTAAAAACCATGTACATACATGTACATATATTTTGGATAGTTGAACTACATTTGGGAGGTAATCACATGTTGTGATATAATATTTTGTTTTACGATAGCATTTTGTGTTTTTAAAATTCAAGTTGTCATTTGTTAAATATAAAAAGAATCTCTAGATGGAAATTTCAAATTACATTTTCACAATGTGTATATTTTGGATGCTTGAAATACATTTGACATGTGATTGTGATATAATGTTTTTTTTTTTTTTTTAAGTTGTCATTTTATATTTTGTTAAATATATTTAATGAATCTCTCTAGATGGAAATTTCAAATTACAAACCATGTACATACATGTACATATATTTTGGATAGTTGAATTACATTTGGTATGTAATCGTGCATGTTGTGATATAATGTTCTCTTTTACGATAAAATGAATCTCTCTAGATGGAAATTTCAAATTACAAATCATGTACATACATCTACATATATTTTTGATAGTTGAACTACATCTGGCAGGTAATCACATGTTGTGATATAATGTTTTGTTTTACGATATAATGTTTTGTTTTTAAAATTCAAGTTCTAATTTTATTTGTTACATATAAAATGAATCTCTCGATGGAAATTTCAAATTACATTTTCAAAATGTGTATATTTATTTTGGATGGTCGAACTGCATTTGGCATGTGATTGTGATATAATTTTATGTTTTCAAAGAGTTTCCATTTTATAAATTTGTTAAAAATATAAAATGAATCTCTCTAGATGGAATTTTTGAATTAAAAACCATGTATACACGTGTATATTTTGGATAGTTGAACTACATTTGGCATGTGATCACATGTTGTGATATAATGTTTTGTTTTTAGGATGTGTGTGAATGTTATATAATTTTAGGATGTACATCTATTATTTAGGTGATATTTAAGTACAATACATATCAATGTTTTAAAATATAAAAACAATCATAAAATGTATAGGTCAAATGCCATACCATGGCCCCGCGCCAGCATCAAAAACCCATCAAAGGCAGCTACAGAGGTGCATTTTTAGGCCGCTCTCACTATGGCAACGACCAACGATTGGAATCCACCGAGGGCACTGCATTTGATAGCTATGAGGTGTTGGCTCCTCGATAATTTGATAACATTCATAGGGAGATTTTTTTTCCTCTGGATGAGCCCAAGGGTAGAAGACGCAGGAAATCCACTATTCCCCAATCTGTGCAGGCTTTACCCAGGAAAACCAACCTACTTCCAGGTTATGAGCGCACGATGGAGGAGATAGGCATTTGGGATATGGATTCAAACAGTGTTTGGACAAGATATTGCAATGTGGATTACCCAGTTTCTCTCATCGTCCATGCAACCCCTCTGAAGCCTCCTCGAATGCCCACAGCTGAGGAGGAATTGATTGCTAGAGAATACGGGTGCCTGATAGAGGAAGAGGACCAGGAAACATACGGAGATGAATAAACTCCATGATTGTCACCTCATGATATACTTCAACTCTTTTGTTTTTATATGGGCCACTGAATATTTTCTATTACAAGATTGGATGGCAGTTTTAAGGGGTTGGTTTCCTCCATTGAGGCAGCCACAAAATTTTCTTGTTTTGAAAACTACAAAGGCAGGGATATAGGCTAAGCAATGCTTTCCATCTCTGTCCATTTCCTCTGTACATTTTTTCATGATTTTAATACAGTTTAGCCCAAGTTACAAATAAACAAAAAACTCACATGAATATATGTACATAAAAATGACTGATGTACATGTTTGAATATATGTTAAGACAATTGAAGTAAAATACATACATACATACATATATATATATATATAAACAATCATAAAATTTTAAAATTGCATTAGAACATATATATCCAATACACAACATTTTTCATTAATGTACATAGAAAAACTACTTTCATTTGATAGTAAACTGGAAATCACAAAACAGGTACCACACATTTTGCATTGAAGAATGAATAAATAATAATTTACTTTTAATAGGCACACATGTCTAAAACAAAATCATGCAACTTCAAATTTTCATTATATCAACTATGCTAATACACAGATATGTACATTTTGCAATAAAACAAAATCATGCAACTTCAAATTGCATTATATCGACTATGCTAAATACAGAGATATGTACATTTTGCAATAACGACATTATGAAAAATTGTACCAGAGAATGTATGAAATCATTTAGACCAGATAATCTAGACATGTGTATGTGTACATGTGTATAAATTACTCGTGTGCATGTACCAAAAAAATGTACATGTGCAAACACTTGTACAGACAACATAAAAAGGCAGTTCAATTTTTAGTTGAGTTCTGGAAGTTCTAAAAGATGAATCCAAAGAGAAGAAACTACTGGGAAGCTCAATCAAAAAAATTCCAATGGAATGCCATCTTCAATGATCCGTTCATGATCGACTTCTGACATTTTCCATTTCTTAATTTTTCGTTTTTTTCTTTGATTGAACTTCTATCAACTTTATGTGTGTTGCACACACCAAGTGACTATATTGACAACTTATGAAAACATGTTTATAGTCTTGAAAGTGAACATAATCCCCACTTTGATTATTTTGTCTGAAATATTAACCTTTCAGTATAATAGACCCTCTGTCATATGTAAAACCATGACCATCATAGTTTTCCAATAATTTCATCTTCCGTTCAGTGCAACGCATCAAATAATACTTCACATTTTCATCGTTCATAGTAGGTGAAATTACAACAAAAGCATCTTCTACACAATAAAAAAAACTTATGTATTTAAATTTAGATCATAATTAAGATGAAAAAATAACTCTAAAATTAACATGTGTACTTTATTTATTATCTATTTATAGATCTCTATCATTTGAAAGAAATTTAAATTTTACCTTCTCTAACAAGATTAGAAAGTTGATCACCATCACTAGGAGGTGGTCTGAATTTGAAGTTTATGCATTAATCAAATTCATAAGTGATATGGACCAAAGGTTCAGGGAATCAAGACCCAAAATATAATTATGGGAAGAGATCTCATCTGAAATGGTATGAATGGGTTGAGCTATATTGGGAAAATTCTCATCAATCTGGTCTTTCTTCTGCACCTGTGAACATTGTGTTATTAATTATACTAGAAGCCCCAAAGGTGCATGCACATGTTCAATAAAATGAAAATGTTATGGCATTGAATGAAATTTTTTTTGGAGTGGATTTTGTAGATAGAGGGGCTTGAGGATTCATTGCAACTATTTCTCTTGTGATTTTCACAGTAATTTTAGCTTCCATTATTGAAGATGAAGGACAAACATATGAACCAAAGAGAAATACAAGGTATTAAATGTTTGGAATGAGGATGGTGGGTCACTGAGAGACTCGCAAGAATTTGATTTCACATGAAGACATGCATCGTGAGGAATAAAAATCATTTTATGCACTTTGACTCCATCGTAGTTGAATTTTGTATAGATCAGTCCATATTGAAATGAGTAAACAACATTTTCGGTGTAGAATTTGTAAGTACGGTCAAGGCTATCTATGGAATTATTAGGGATCATGCACATGTTGGTAATGGGGAAATTGAAAATCAAATACTATGGGTACCAATTCATTGCAACTTTTCCACCTACAATAGAAAGAGATTTGAGCCTTAATTTCCATGCATTCATATGGGCAATAAAAAAATAACTGGATTTGGAGTGAAATCTAGTAGGGTGGTCCCAAAATTTGCATAAACATTTGGTGTGTGTGGATTTCAAAAAGTAAGATACCTTTTTTATGTGGAATGAAAGTTCAACAAATAGATTATTTCCTCATTTATTGGATATTAAATTGGGTAAATTATAGGCCCTAATTCTAGGGCATGAAAGCTCACGAAAGGAAACACACTAATTTCCCACGAAATAAACTATTATCCCTGATTTTGGGGCATGAAATATAAAGAAACACAGTACTTCCCCACATTCTGTGGATTTTAAGTTAGGATAACCATTGGCCTTGATTCTAGGGCATTACCCCAAAGGAATGGAAGAGATTTAAACTCATGTGTTCCAACAACTAGCGACAATATCAAACAACTTCATATATTACTCTATACCACTTGAGCTAATCCTTGGGGCTAAAAAATTAAGATGGCCTATTTGATAAGGTACCCAAAAAAAATGATTCCATTTTAAACATTACCTAGACTGTATAATCCAAATATCACATTTACAATGGTTTCTCCACCAGCTTCTCTTGGATAGCCCACCCAAAGAATAATTAAATTTCCTTTATTATCCTTTGCAATTGTTATATCCAAAGGACCCAAAAACATGATCAAAATAACTACGGGTCTCTCGCATGCAACAATAACTTGGGTTATGAGGTGTTGTTACTAGCCAACCAACAACAAACTTTTTTTTCTAGATCCTTTACCTCCAATGTCAAGTATCCACCTACTATTAATACATTTTTATCTGCATTGCCTCTAGTTTGTAAAACCATAGATACTAAGCTATCATTTCATTTTCATGCAATGTTAACTCTTCTCAAATTTTTCTTACAAAGTTCATGATGTTGTGAGTTTAAAGGATGTTTAAAGGATTTGAATAATTTTAACCCATTCAATTTTTATAGATGTTTGCTTTCTTTTTGGCTATGAGGAAAGTCTCGTTTCTGCTTGTTTAGGGGCATTTCCTAAGGTGATCCAAATTAGAGGAAATTTCAGCCTAAAATTTCCCATGAAATTTTCAAGTAATTTCTATGTCAACCAATTAAAATCCTTTAAATTACATGTAAACATTTTGGAGGGAAAATAAGATTTTTCTTTTTTTTTGGTATTTTTGGCTTATCTCCTTCTAGGTTTAGTCAAATTTCAAGTATAGACACTTTTTGGATGTGGAAATAAATTTCACATTTAGAGAGTGCCCATTATGCATGCTTTTGAGAGGACCCACATTTTTAAATATTGAATATACATTAAAAATTACTCTTGACAAACTGATATTGAAAACAAAACCCCATACATAGTGTTGTACCTCATAGTGCACATAGAAAAACACCGTAAAAATTATATACTCTTGTTCACAAAAACGTAATTGTGACAACATGATGGAATTGACATAAAAATTGACTCAAAATGCACGTACATTATCTTGAATCTCTTCTACCAAAAAATATTATAAATTGCATTGTGTATTAAATTTGATACAATATTATTTATTTTATGAAATTTTTTATTTAAATCATTTACTTATAGCAGTTAGGAATGGCGTAGTTCTTGAATTTTAATGAAGAGTATTTTCATTAATCCTTTGTAGTTAAGGTGTTCTGCATTGCCTTCATTTTGAACATATTCTAGAGTATTGGTTTGCTTGGAATCTCCCTCAAACATAACATATGATCAGAAATAAATTCCAGTAAAGATACAACATTTCATTAAAAATTTACTTCTTTCTTTTATGCTATTGTTTCCTATGCTACCACCTTACGATGTTTCCTTTGCAACATGTGATGAAATTGCTATTTTACCTTCTTTTTTCTAAATAAGACTAATTCTATTAAGAGAAAGACCATATAGTACAATCTGAGCTTGCAAAAAGCAAAGCATAGAAGCAAGGGGCCGACAATGAATCATTATCAACCTCAGACCCAAAAAGCAACCATGGAATGAGCGAAAGAGAACAAGGATAACATAAAATGGAGAGCGAAACAAAGGAATCTACCCAAAGTGGGCAGAGACTTCCAGACGACATTTTTTCCCTTTCTTTTTACTGACTTTGATCCAGCCATTGTGATTTGGCTGCGCAAGAACCAATTGTAGATTATGTTGCACTGTAGAATGAGTCTCCTTGTCTAAATCAGAGGAAGAAGACTCATGCAAACGTTTCTGTGGGATCGGAGGGGCAGACGAATCCTCAGGGCTGGTCGAGGGCGTGACCTGCGGGTGCTCCTCTTTCTCTCCTTCCTCTTCCATTTCTTCCTCATCCGAGCTGGAGGACGCTAGATCATTCATGGGGGGTGGATCGCATGGTTTCTAGCTCTTGGACTTCGGTTTGCTATTGGTTTTCTTTTTTCTGTCGGGGAAGCTGGAAGATGTCTTCTGAAGATGCCCCGTCTGATGACAATGTCTGCATCGGAATGTAGTGTTCTCATAATCCAAGGTTTGTGTCCAATGAAAGTCCCCAATCTTGAGGTTGATCTGATCAGGAAGTCCTTTTCTTAAGTCTATTTCCACGCATATTCTGCCATAGGTATATATTCCTTTCTCCCCTCGAGAGGTATCTGTAGCCAGGAAGCGGCCGAAAGCATTTCCAATCCCTTGGAAAACCGTGAAGTGCCAGAGATGAATCGGTAGGTTCGGAAGACGGACCCAGATGGGAAGCTTGGTGACAACTACTGAAGAGGGGTCGAAATCTGGGAACCAAGGGGTGAGAAATATTCCAGCTGCTCCCTAGAACCATGGGCCTCCTGTTAAGGCCTTCTGATAATCTTCGCTGAAAGAAAACACTACTATGAAGAAACCCTTTGAACAAAGGAAGACTTGACAGTTGTTTTTCCAATTAGCGTGGATCCATTGATATAGATCTGTTGTTTGAGGCCATAGGCCTTTGAATCTGAAAATGATGGTGGTCTCTGCATATATTTGAAATTTTTCATCCAGCGATGGATGGGAGATTTCAATAGTGGGGACTTCCTCCATCTTGTCCACAAGGAAAGGCTTGGGAGCCTCAGCTGATGGAGCAGATTTCTTGGGCGGCTGTGCATGAACCGCATCCTTATAGGAGAAGGCAGGATTGGAGGAAGGCTGCCCAGGTGCTCCACCTCTAAGTCGCGGGGAGAGCGCAACCGAAGCACCTCTATCAATGCTGTAAAAAGAGAGGGGAAAAGGGTTTTCAAGTTGTTTACCTTTATGAAGCAGCCTCTGGAGCTCCGATGGAATCCCTAATCTGCGTTCGAGATTGTTTGAGAGATCTTGCACTAAATCCGTAGCTTGCACCTAATGCAACATGGTTCTGCCAGATAGAAGCGTGATCTGGATCTGGAAAGAAGAGAGGTGATTGGCCATAAGAGCAGCCGGTTGAATATCGAAACCCTCCTGCAGCAACCTCTTATCCGGTTTGCCTTGCTTCTTCGAGAGGCTGATACTGAGTCTTTGCAAGGGAGGATCCAGGCTGTTATTGAGAAAATCTGGAGCAATTTCAGGGGATCTGCAAGGCTGCATAGCCAGTCCCTGACCCGAGCCGCATAAAATCTGCCCTTGGACGCGGCGGAGGGGGCCAAGTGATGAGGAGGCTAGGTAGCACAGCCAATCCATCATGTTGCAAAACGGCAGTTGGGAGACAGTAAATCGAGCATTCCCATCCTTCAGAATTCTGCGTAGAGCTTGTGAGATAGCGACCAGGAGGGCCGAGGACTTGTCGATGCCGTGGGAGACTGAATGATCGCCGAGAGACCAATAGCGGATTTCCACGAGGAGCTTCCAAGGGAGCATGGGTGCCGGGGTGATAGTCTCAGCAGGGCTGGACGAGAGCAGAGGAATCAAGGCGCCGTCAGAGGAGCATGTTGCAGAAACCCTAAGAGACATCGCCGCTCTCTTTAATTCACTAAACCCTGCTAGTTTACCTTTTACTATCAAGGAGATATATAATTTCTTCAATAATTAATATGGAGTTGACAAATGGCATATAAAAATGGTAGTATTGATATTAGAAGATGTTTAGTTCATTTTATGTTTGGTGGAAGTGTATCACTTTAAAGAAAAATATAAAAATAACAAAAAATATCAGTACTTTATATGAATTTTATATAGAGAAAAGTATAATAATTTAAATTTATATATATATATATATATATATATATATATATATATATATATATATATATATAATTTTAAAAAATATTAATAACAAAAATATTTTTATATACAATACAAAACGAGTGAAAATTAAAAAATTAGAAGTTTAAATATTTTATTAGCATGTTTAAAACTAGCATAGATCCATTTTAACTCTATATCTACTAAGAACTAACAAAATCAAATTTCTTTAGGTGGAGACATTTCTTCAAGTTTTGCATTCAAAAAGAGGTTTACAACTTTAAAAATTTGATCCCTCTCGGAGCATACATGTTGAACCATTCATAAACCCTTAATCCATTGACCCCAAGTTAGAATATAGATGTAGTTCCTTAGATCAAATCTACAAAACCATGGGAAAAACCATCATGCATAAAACCATGGGAAAAAAATTCCAACACCTCCCTACATACTCCCTCTTTGTTCATGGTGAATATAAGTCATGCAAATAATATAACACACACCTAACACTTGATTATATAGACGACATAAATTAAATTTTCAATTTTAACAAATATTTGCTAGAATTTACACAAAATTAACTGGAAAAATATAGCCAAAATGTGATATAGTAATATTATTCGAAATTTCCAAAGATATTTTAGCCATAAAAATTTATTTTTTTAATCACTTTATATAGTATATACGTATACATGTAAATATTATTTTATTTAATATGCACATTGAATTTTCGTTTTTGTTATTTTTAAGGTATGGCTATGAATTTGTATTAAAAATTATTTGTTTTAAGGTGAGAACCTTGTACATCATCATCGAAAATCATTAATAGTTTATACATTATCATTCATAAATAACTCGCATATCCAAAATGTCTTAACTCGACTTACACCTTGTCCAAATTCCACTGTTCTAAAATAGGTTGACCTTATACAATTTCAAAAATACACCTAATATTATGATATATTTACAAAACTTAGAAGCTAAAATTGCATGATTAGCCTACATTAAACTACTATAGAGAATTCGTTTCAGCTGGCCCATAATGTTCAAAATTATTCTAGAGAGGGTGTGTTTTCTTCCGAATTCCCTTCATCCTCAGTCGACTCCTACATGCCTAAAGTCTCCTCCCTATGCAACAAGTCTTCTAAATCACCACTATTTATCGTAATTGTCACTCATGTTTTTGTTGGAACTATGTTGTCCATTATAAAGCTCAACATTTTTACTGTGAATTGCAACCTCTCCATCTTCAAATCCATGAGGTTGAGGTTTTGAGATCGGAGACCAAACTAGGCATGAGACTCTGAAAAATTCATTTCCCTAACCCTGGAGGTTAAGAAAAGGAGTAATTATATGGATGTTTCCATCTAAGCTACTTTATGGTTGATTTACTCTTCACTTACATTCATCTCATTAGCCATTATTGAATTTTCACTCCAAACTATCTTTGTTCACTAGTGAGTTAGAAGCTTATCATTCAATTTAGAATTGGCTTGATTGAATTTAATCATTTTATAACCATTGCGAGATAAAATTATCGATTCTTCATATACTTTCATATGTTTAATTCTGGCTAGCCTCACATACAATGAATGGACAATACGATCCCATGTTAATTTACTCATTCTGCAATTAGATACATTCACTGATACATTCACTGAGGATATCAAATATTGAATGAATGCGAGATTTATAAGGTTTAATGTATGATATTTTTTCTTGCATGGGAATATTCCTTATCAATGGAATTTTTCTACTCCCGGACACCTCTCTTAGACGTCTTCAATCGTAAATCTTCTCATGGTCCCAATGAAGACACAAACCCAAATTAATGGGAATATACCTACTTATCTAGACTCAGCAATCGATGAATCACTCTTATAATATCATATCTCAAGCACCAATGGGTTCTTTGACTCCATTTCCACAAATCCTTCCCAAATTTTTGAAGCCCCAAGGTCTCGAGAGACAAACGACAAATAACGGAGAAATTTTCCATTTCTTGGGGTTGTTAACTGATAAGCAAGCACAATTTCTTAGATTGGCACTAGGAAATATTCTCATCCAATTCTTATTAACTTTGAATTTCCAATGGCTGATAAATGTAGATATTGATGGAAAAAATGTTATGTCACTCTGAACTCATCGAACCATGTTGGCCTGACATATAAACTCATGGATACAAAGGGTTTTGTTGCACTTATAGTGGTTTTAACTCCACTCAGGTTTAACCCCAATACCTTAACATCGCTAACATAGATGAATATATGAATTTACTTCATCGACCCCTTCAAATAACAAAACACCACCAAAACTTGAATTTTCATCAATACCCTTTTTCAATGTAGGCCTTTGGAAGGTCTTCCACAAATCAATTTACTTATATGTTGTTGTAGACTTTAATTTAACAATCTATTGTTTACATAACCTTGGATTCATTGTAGCACACTAATTTCAATTCTTAGAAATGGTGTTCAAATCCCTCCACTTGTATTCCTATAACTATTAATCATAGGAAACTAACAAAACATTGTAATACATACCACAATGTATCATTACAAGAGTTTCACACAAATTCCTAAGAAAACACTCATACTACCAATTAATCCTTCAAAACCCATTACATCAATTACTTATATATTTCTAAGTAGAAATTCACACAATAATGCAATTAGCTAATCATAGATTAATTTATCAAACACACTTGATCAGAGACAATCATCTCACTAAAAAATACAAAGACAGTGATTTCTCTTAATAATAGATCCATGTAAATATACTCTCAATACTTATATTCAATACATAGAATTTCTTGGCCTAATTTCACAATGTGTGCATCCTCTTCACTGGGACTTTCTCTCCTTCTCGACGTCTATCCAACTACTCTGAGTTTATTCTCCATGAGTTGCTTTCTCATTGAATAAATATACTATTACGAAATGGATGCAACTTAACTAGCAATCCTCTCCTTTAATTACACATGTCCCTATTTCTAGAAACTCTATGTCACTCTATCCTAACAATATTTATACATATATCCCTTAAGGACACCTTATAATAACCTCCTAACTATATGCATTCTCCTAAATCAAAATATTACAATTTAAAGAAACTACTAAAGGGAACTAATTCCCAATTCGCTTGGTCAAATTCTGAAGACCCCATTTTTTTAGGTTTGTTCAAGAAAGTGAATTTTGGGAGAAGACTCTTTCGCATCACTTCCTCCAAGTATTTGTTGGCATATATGTAAGTATCAAAGGTTATATTTCTAAATTTAGTTATCACTAGCCTAGACCCATCTTAACTCTAGATCTATTAAGCGCCAAGAGGGATAAAATCTCTCTAGGTGAAAACCTTTTTTTAGTGTGAAACTTGAAGAAAAATTTGCACCTTGAGAGATTTAATCCCTCTCCGAGCCTCTCAGAGCTTCATATATGCAGACTTAAGATGGATTTAAGTTATTTTAATTATTAATAATTGAAAATTATAATTATTAATTTTTTTAATTTAATTTTCTTATGCAATTTCATTAAGTTAAAATATTTTAATTGATAATTATAATTAATATTTTTTTATTTATTTAATTTGACCAAGTCAGAATTTTTATATAACTTAACATAACAAAACATTACATCCTCTCTTCCATACTGGGTGGGAGACTATATTTTTAATTTTTTGTAATAAAAATAAATTACAAAAAATATTTTAAAATATTTTCATTGTCAAATGAGAGATGATTTTGAGGCATGTGTTATTGATGGTCCATGACATTGGCCCACCGTGTTGTAATAAAGCATATTTACAAGTTAATAATATCCATGGTAAAGTGGGGGTGAATATCCATAGTTAAAAATCTTGTTATATTGTAAGTATTAAGTTTTTATGTGCTGATTAATGAAATTTAAATATGGTTACAAAATTATTATTTTATTTTATACATGATAAAATGGATCTTAATTTATATCTACTGTTTATATAGTATATATTTCAATGTGATAGATGGTTTATATAAATCTCAAAAGTAATTAAAATATTTTTTCTTTTAGATTTAATTAAAAACTGTTATAAAATTAAAGTCAAATAAAATATTTATAAAATATTTTAATTGTAAATTGAAAGATGGTTTTTGGACATTTGGTATTCATGAGCCATGGCATTGGCACATGGTATTGTAAAAAATCTCACTTAGAAGTTAATAATATCTATGGTAATGGGCTTATTAATTAAATTTAAATATGGAATCGTTATTTTAATTTATAAGGTAAAATAGATCTTAACCTACTACTTATATGTTATATATTTTAACATAATCCGTATACTATGATTTTTTGTTACTCGCAATTTCATTAACTAGAAATTGTACCATATGTTGCAAAGGAAACGCTATAAAGTAGTAACATAGGAAAGAGTAGTATAGAGGAATGAATTGTGCAGGTAGGAAAGAATAGTATGGAGGAAATGCTCTCACATGAATCATGCTGGATAGCTACAACTACAGAGAGTGAACAACATGATTGGGCTATTCAGTTACATAATTTGGTTACAACTACATATGTTAATATAATTTTTAGATAAGTATCAGTACTTTGGTCCTAAGATGAAATATCATCATTCAAGAAGTTTAGAAAATGAGGTGTTTGATTATCATAACCCTTTCTTCTCTAAGAACCATGAGTATCGAAGTACCAAAAAACATATTTTCAATGGGAAAAAATATATTACATCAAAATCACAAAGAATAACAACTCATCTATGGTATAACTTAGGTATTTAATGATATAAATTACAAAATCTCTTAATAGACACATAAATAATTTAATCACTTTTCCTCTTTATTAATCATACATTTTTCATTTTTCAAAAATTTCAACCAAAAAAACTAATTACATCATTTAAATAATCCAACATAAACATGTAATTATAATATTTACCTCATATCATTGAAAATAAATGAACATTAATTTACATCATAGCAATAAGAAGACAAGAAAATCCTCAATGGCTGCTCAAAGGAAATGAACATTAATTTATGTGACAGCAATAAAAATACATGAACATTAATGGGTTACTATGAGAATATATTATCACATTCACTCAATAACCCTTTCAATTTAAAAAATATGTTATCACATTTATCAAAGGAAAATTTGTTACATGATTGGGCTATTTAGTTACATAACTTGGTTACAACTACTTATGTTAATAAAAATTTTAGATAAGTATCAACTCTTTTGCACAATGTTTTTTTGGTTTATGTATTCCTAGGCACTATGGTAAAGGTGACCCATAAGGTGAGGTACTTGGTTGAAGTAATCTCTACTCCAACAATGGTCCTAAGATGAAATATCATCATTCAGGAAGTTTATAAAATGAGGTGTTTCATTGGTATAACCATTTATTCTGTAAGAACCATAAGAATTTTAGAAAATGAGGTGTTTGATTACTATAACCATTTCTTTTCTAAGAACCATAAGTATCAAAGTACCAAAAAACAGATTTTCAATAGGAAAAAAGAGATTAGATCAAAACCACATAATAAAAACTTATCACCCAATATATATATTTGGAAGTAATGATGTTTTTAATATTACCCTTCTTCCCCAATAAGGTCTCCTCCCTTATCTCTCGAAGGTCGAGTTAGGGCTTCACATCCTTATGCCACCCTCGCTTGAGCTGAAGGTGGTTTTAACTAGAGTTAAAAGAAATTTTTGGGAGCCTCTTGGCATTCATTTTGTACATTTTCTTATACATGACACACCTAAACATATTCGTGCATTCAATGAGAGAAAGGCTAGCCTCAATTAAGAGAATAAGGTAGGGATTATTGCCTTTAATCTTGAGGTTGTAGGTTATGAAATGTTTTTAGATCATTTCAATATTTCTTCAAAACTCTCTAGATACACTACAACTCCACACCTCACATCCATACAAAATAGCAAGGGTGACGAGAGTATAAAAGAAGATCTTATTTTTACCCCAAACCCAAAGATCAGTTGTCTTACAATTATTTTCAAAATCATAGTAACATTTTTAAATCAATAAATTAAGTTAACAACATGTCAGCACAACCAACACTTAGACATGTTTTATTTATTCTAAAATATTTTTAAAATCCACAGGTCCCTTACACGACAAGGGTTAATTAACCACTCAAACAAATCATATCCCAATATTTTTTAGAAAGCATATCCAAATATTTGTTAGAGATTCAATCTAGTCCGGCACACCGACAACACCTGGTGCGCACATTTAAATTAAAATAAAATAAACAAAGCATATCATAATATTTGTTAGAGGTTCAGTCCCTCCCAGTGCACCTCCAACACTTGGCGCACACATTTAAAGTCATTTTTTCACTTTAAAATATTTTTAAAATCCAAGGCTTCGCATACCACAACTGTTAATCAACCACTTAGACGAAGTCATTTTTTCACTTTAAAATATTTTTAAAATCGAATGCTTCGCGCACCACAACTGTTAATCAGCCACTTAGACGAATCACATCTGAAGCATGTTTGTGGGATATTCAATCCCGGTCAATTAAAAAAATCTACGAAACATATCTCAAGCATATTCATCGGAGATTTAATCTGGCTCGTTAATTCAAAAAAAGATAAACAAGCCTCCATCCATAAGGTTATCAAGAATGAAATTCTATTTGTGGGTAGATTTTGTTCATGAAATTCATTTTATTTGTGGAAAATATTTTCTTCATGTTAGTGAAGAGAAACATAATGGGTAGATTTTATTCATGAAATTCATTTATTTATGGAAAATATTTTCTTCATTTTAGTGAACAGAAATAATCTTAGTGTGCATGTGTGGGTTTTCACAGTCATATGAAAATATAATTTTTCTTTGCCTCGAAATTCAAGAAAATCATAGAGAATAAAAGCTAATCATCATTCCATGAAATTCTATTTGTGGGTAGATTAAATTACTTTTATTTGTGAAAAAAATCTTCATTTTAGTGAAGAGGAAAATAATATGAGTGTGTATGTATGATTTCTCACAGTTATATGAAATCATAGTGTTAATTTTGGTGTCAGCTGAGGATCAGCATTTGAACCTATTCGAGGGGTCCTTGCATCTTTTCGGGGAGCGCTCAAGTACCTAACTTTGAGAGTCTTGGGAAAATTTCAGGGGAAGTGTGTCTCAATGCTGGTAGACAATAGGCTAATCACAACTTCATTGATGCCTAGTTGGTGCAGATGAGAGGCATACAGACAGAGGGATTTGATGGGTATGATGGGTTTCTTGTGTTGGTTCCAGGAGCTAAGACCATGTCGTACATACCTAAGTATTGACATAAGTTTTCATAGTGAAAATAAATGATTATGCTAATTTGTTGATGGAACTGAGAAGGAAATATCTGACCAAATTTTAGGGGTTAGTGTATTTTCAAAAATCTTTGTCATCCACATCCGGCTCCTATGGGTGTACCCCTCCTGTCACAGAATCCACCTTTCCATAACCTTGTGAATTACATATTCGGTATAAAATTTTCTTTTTCTTGAAAAGTTAAGCTCATAATGAATATATTCTAGTCATAATGAGTCATAATAATTTGTTATAAATAAATATTACATCTTCAATATAAATTTTCTTTTGCTTGAAAAATTAAGCTCATAATGAATACAATCTACTCATAATGAATCATAATAATTTGTTGGAAATATGTTAACTATGTAACTTCTGCCCCTAAGCCTTTATGTTTCCCTTGGATCCAACTCAAGGTTGGAAGTTGATATGTTTTTAAACTCATTACATTTTTAAAAGATTCAAAGTTCATAACTTTGTTTTTTACCACATTAAAAAAAAAATAGAAGATTGAAAGGAGGTTAACAAAGATAGCTATTATAATATTTATCTCTAAATCGATCATATATAATTATTCGCAGGATTGAGATCAAGACGGCGATCTTGACACACACTATCCTAATAAATTTTCAATCCACCTAGAAGTATAGTTACCCAAATATCCATGAATATTTTCTTTGCACATTTTCTTTGAGAAGCTTAATTGAAATCCAATGGACCTATGTAAAAGTCTCAGTAACGCATGGGCTTGCAAGGATACCTACTGTGTCTGCACTTCAATTGTTTCCACATTATCTTCCTGTGCCTATGCATCGCAAAACTGTGGTTCAATTGTTTCTTCTTTCTCTTGTTTTGCATCCTAGAAACTAAAATTAAAACTATACGAATGAATTAAAGATTAATCATGGTAAATAAACATAAATACACAAAGATACCTACTTGTTCTTATTATTTCATATCATGAAGGGATTATTTTCCATCCTCCTCCTGATGCTTTATGCCTAAAAAGGAAGTCACTTCCCCTCCTCGTTCTACAATTTCCTTCCTCCCTTTATCAATCCCATCGTTGACAGAGTCAGTTTCATTAGATTTCCCTTCCGCAATGCCATAGCTAAGCTTGAAGGCAATTGCGTGGGCTGCACCTGATGTTGTTTCATAAATATTCTTTGAATAGCTTTTCTGATGATCATAACATTTTTTTCCTCAGTTTCTCCTACCTAGATCATCAATGAATATTAGTCTCTTATTCAAGAACACAATAAACTACTAACAGAATTAATCCTTCAAAGAAATCAACCAACTTACCTTGAATTCCTCTTTCTTTCTCCTAGATATTTGGGCGTCTTCATCGCATTATCCTTCTACAGTATTCATTTTCTCGTCGGTAGGCTTCAGGGTTTCTTCAGAGATTAGGGCATTTTCAGGGCGAGGTCCTAACCGAACCTTGTCAGAATCTGATCTCCCCGATTCACCTTGTGATCCGTGAGATTAGTCCTCTTGACCTACATCAGATCTGTGCATATTATTAGGAGGTTCAACATCATAGATGATTCTCTGATGGTTACCAACTCAGTATCTTCTGCAATTGGGCTTTCGATGGTCTCTTTGATGGAATCCGATATCCCTGATTCGTCTTTTCTGAGAGATTCATCATCTTGACCTACATTGGATCTCTGCATATTATCAGAAGCTTCAACATCATAGAAGAATTCTCTGATGATTGCAAACTCGGGATATTCTTCAATTGGGGTTTCAATGGTCTCTTTGTCGAAATATCCCTTATTCGTCTTGTTCGTGAGTTTCTTCCTCTTGACCTACATCGGATCTCTGCATATTAGCAGGAGTTTAAACCTCATAGAATGATTCTCTGATGATTGCGAACTTTTTCAATTGGGTTTTCTATGGTCTATTAAACCTCAAGACTCATCTCCAAATTATCTTTCTCAGGCACTAGAGATGAATCAGGTGGGGCAGTTTCAGAATTTGCATTATCGTCTTTATGTTCGTCATTCCTGGGTGGATCCATTGTTGTGACCAAGTCATTGGGTTTAGTACTAGGATGAGAATATAACAGACCAGTATCAGTGCTTCCCTTGTACTTTAAGGTTTTGTCTAAGGTTTTTTCCTTAGGATTTGTCCACACAATTCCTTTGTCAGGGATTGGAGACGAAAAATCCTCTACATCGTTGGCTAGTTGAGCCATGACATTCTCCTCCTGGCCTTGTGCTATGTCTGATGACCTTTTTTTTGGCACATGATCAGGTTCCTAGGCATTATCTTTCACCTGTACATTTTCATCGTCTTTTTCCTTCTGTTTGTCAAAAGTAGTAGAGGAACCAAGCAGGGCAGTTTCATAATTTTCATTGTCGGCTTTGGGTCTAGTACTGTGATGATAGTCTACTTACTCCTTTACAAAACCTTTTTCTAAAATTGTTTTCCTCTGTAATTGATTAATAATAACAATATTTAATCCTAAGGTAGACAATATTTCAATCATCTAACATCGAAATCAATGGTGCAAAATGGTACAGATGGCAGTTTGGGAAAGTTGTTTTCAAAGAGGGACGCTTTACAACATTATAAAAGAAAAATTAAAATATAACAAATGGAATTTTTTTCTTTTGATTACTTTTAAATTTTTATGGACACAGCATCTATCCGTACTAACCTCTATATTGCAACTAAAAACTTGTAAATGTTTACAAATCCTACACAACTTATAAATTCAACATATTGGGCTAACATGTAAAAACGTTTACATACTTTCTACACTACAACTACAAATTTCCACTACACTTGACTGTAGAGTTTCGATCGGGCGAAATGAATTTATTTTTGTCATTATTACTATTCATACTCATATTGTAGTAGATATCCTAGAACACTCTTATTGTTTTCGAATATCCTAACCAATTCTCACCAAAACTAGGACTATATCAATGATCATTATACCAACGCAACATGAATCTTCCAGACATTCATTTCTTGCATTTAATTTAATCCAACCAACATCTAGTGGTCCTTGATTTGGAAACAACATTCTTGTACAACCTTGTCACAAAAATCCTCAACTCAAGATGGATCATTATATCTTCCAACTTCTACAATTTTGTCCCGAGAGTGGCGTCAAAAGTTTTTTTAAAGTCAAGGAACCAATAGAGAAGATATGTTTCATGATTATTAAATTACTCTACAATTATCTTGAGGATAACAAGGTGGTTCATATTTGAATGATATATCCTAAACCAAGACTATCCTTTAGCTCTTTTACCATGGTTTTCTTGCTATAAGTGAATATTCTTTTCAAAAAAATTCTATACAAAATGTTTTTAATCATAATAGTCCTATGATTAGGTTGAATGCTTTTATCCCCACTTTGAAAAATAGCACCAGTGTTACTCAACATGCAAGGGTGAGGGATGTCTTGCTATAGTGCAAAATTGAAGAGATGGTCTATGTTAGGGATGAGGACAAGCCTTCCCATTTTAAAAAGTATATTTTTGGTATCCTTAAATATCCATAGATTTCCCATTAATGAATCAATTACCACCAAACTCGATGTTTTCCAAAGAAATAAATGATCCTCTAAGGACATTCAAAATGTAGGGTTTTAAGGTAGAGTATTCACTTCCTGAGGAGAATTGAATTATTTTCTTTATGTTTACAAATAAGAATATTTCTCCAAAACTGATATGATTAAGGTATGCTAGTAATGTTGTGCTAATTCTTCTTTCATATTTTAAAACAAATTCTTTCATGTGCTTAAGGGTTCAAGTTCTCTTACAAGTTAACTGAGTATCATGAGTGATTTTCATGTTAATTTTATGAACAATATAACATAAAACAAAGACTGAAAAATAGCAATAAAATGTATTATACATCTCTATACAAAAAATCAACACAGGGATTTGATGAAGGACTTCACCCCTCCCTGGATACATCTCTTTGGTCCAGCATCCATGGCTTGGGCCTCTATATTATACTCAGATTTGAAAAATGATGTGTTTACAATGCCTTTCTCCTCCTGAAAATTGTTTCATTGAGTCCATAACACTAAAAAATGGTACCTTAGCCTTTTTTTGCTCCTAATTTGGTTGAAAAATGAATGATTTATGACCTGACCTAATTTTCCCACAAATCGCTCCACAATTTGCACAAAATATGGGCTAGTCCTACAAATCCACCTGAAATTTGGCGAATTGTCCTACAATTTCGCCAACTAGTGGCACAAATTATGGGACAATTAATTTTTCTAATGACGCCTTTAAATCGAATTAGCACAAAAAAATCCACATTATCTGTTAATTAAACATGATTAACGTTTTCATGACGTGTCATTAAATAAACCAAATTAACACTAATTAAGCCGAGATTATAGTTTTAATGGACGCTTATTTTTTAACGCTCCATCGCGGTCTTCGGTATTGGTCACATGTTTTTGGGGCTGACCCCCTCTCCCCCTAATGATGCTTTGTTTGAACTTCAAATAGAAGCAGAGTCCTTCTAGGGTTAAGACGCATGGTGTACAGGAGTTAGTGCACGTGGATGATAGTTTTGCAGAGGTCTCGTGTTCAACCCTCATCTAGTCCCTCCGGTCCTTAATCAAAATTTTAATATGTCATTAGGGGTACATGTGGTGGCCCCAGGCTTAGCCACATGCCTACTCCTCACTGGTCTAACCATAACGAATAACAACTTGCCAACAGACAACGATGAGCACCAACCACCACAAGGAACTTCACAACCATTCATTCGCTGAAGAGATGGGTTGAGCAGACCGTTGACCTACCTGGTCAGAATGCCACATCAATAGTATGGACTGCTCACTCGGCTCCCTGTCAACAATTTTTTGCAAAATTTTCATGTTTATGAAAATAGACATTAACTCATTTATGAAGCCATACGCAGTCCATTTCCCGCGAAATGAGTTGCACCGGATTCAAAATGACACACAGTAAGTGGTCATTTGGGTTTCTTGTCATTCTAGGAACTTTGAATTTTTAGCATAATTCTAAGCAATTGATCATTCCTCCCCACTGTAAGCTTTTGGACCCTTAAAGATCATATTCATTTATTGAACATGTGAGGGCATAGTTCCCTCACCTTCCCAATTTCAATCCATTTGGCTTTTGAAGGATTTTTTCCCTTGAGCCCCACTCGAAGATAATCGACACTTCCTCTTTTCAATGTCCTTGTTCTTTTGTTAAGTATAGTGTCTTACTAAAGCTCATTAACGATTTCTGGAGAAAACTGCTCAAGGTATGGAATTTTAAAATTCTCTTTTTGATATTCGATCAAACAAGGCTCATACAATATTAAATTCTCAACATTAACAATAGAGTAAATTTGGATGTATGAAGGAAAATCAAGCTTGAAGGCATTGTTACTAATCTTTTCCAAAATTTTGAAAGGACCATAATAGATTGGTTTCAACATTTTACCTTCTCCTTGAAGCCTCTCCTTGAAAATGTGAAGCCAAACCTCATCACCAACTTGAAACTTATGATCCACATAATGTTTTCCATGTCTCGCTTTGTACTTGCCTTGAATTTTTTCTAGTTGATCTTGGACTATTTGATGGATCAATTGAATTCTCTCTATGAATTTATTTTCCTTATCTATGTCACAATGCTCATCTATAGCCACATATTTTCCAAAAATGAAATCAAATGGAGATTTTGGAAAGTATCCAAGACATGCCTCAAATGGTGATGTTTATGTAGAGGAGTGTTTTGCACGGTTGTAAGGATGCTAAGTTTAATGCAATTGTTCATCACACAACTTAGGATGTTTGCTGCAATATCCTTGAAGAATATAAATGATTATTCGATTGACCACTTCGGTTTTACCATATGTTTGTGGATGAAATGTTAATTTTATTCAACTTAGTTTCCATCGAGTCCCACAAGCTTGACCAAAAATTCCCAAAAAATCGAGAATCTCGATCACTTACAATAGATGTCGGCAACAAAAAATGAACCCAAACATTTTGAAAGAAAATATGAGCTATTTTTTCAGCTGTAACTTGCTTTTTACACGGAATCAATATACACATCTTGTTGAACCTATCCACAACTACATACAAATAATCATGACCTCTTTTTAACAAAGGAAGACCTCCTACAAAATCCATAGAAATACTCTCCCATGGAAGAGAATGAACCGGAAGTGGTGTATACAATATTGACCTCCTATTACTAGGCTTACTAACTGCGGATAATGAAAAACCTTTAATGAAACCTGACACACTTTGAATCATTCGAGGCCAATAACAATACCTCTGAATATTTTCCACTGTTTTTCTTGCACCAAAATTTCCAGCAATAAGAGAAGTGTGTGCTTCCCATATGACATTCACTCTCTCCCTCTGTGGAAATCAAAGGTTGCCCAAATGATACAAAAAGCTATTATGTACATGGTAATCCAATTCCTCAACTTGGCGACCTTGACTCAATTTTGCATAAAAATCTTGAAAGTCACTATTAGATGCATATTGTTCAACATAAATTTCATGTAAAACAGAAGTATTCTTGAGTAAATTATTTGCACTAATAATAGGCCTAGAAATAATATCAAAAAAAAATTGTATATACCTTTCTTATACCTGATGACCAAGTGGAATTTCTATCAGAACCCCATCCATCGAAAGTGCCTTGATTGCTGCAACTTATTTTTCGATTTCAAGTGTTGCAATGGTTGGTGGTCAGTGTGAATGATGATTTCTTTTCCCATCAAATAGTGTTTCCACTTCTTCACACCGTGAACCAATGCATATAGCTCCTTATCATAAGTAAGATAATTTATCACTGCACCATTGAACATTTATGAAAAAAATGAAATTGGTTTACCATGTTCTAAGAGGATTATGCCCATGGCATACTCACTTGCATAATATTGAATCTCAAAGGGTTGTCTCAAGTCCGGTAGTACTAGTATTGGGGTTGAACTGATCTTCTCTTTCAAAGCATAAAATTCTTTTATCTACTTTCCTACCCACTGGAAGACCTTCTTAACACTATTCAATGCATGTAATGGAGCTGCAATAGAAGAAAAAATAGCAATGAACTTCCTCCAATATTGTGTTTCTCCTAGAAAAATTCTTACCTCAATGATTGTCTTGGGTGTTGGCCAATTCACAATGACATCAACCTTAGAGGGGTATATATTAAGCTAACCTCCTCCAACAATATGTCTCAAATATAATAAATAATTTTTACCAAATTCGCATTTTGACATCTTCAAAAACAACTGTTCTTTTTTTAAGACATCAAGCACCTTTCTTACATGCATGACATGTTCATCTCATGATTTGTTGAATATCAAAATATCATCTAAGTAGACAATGACAAACTCATCAATAAATGGTCTTAATAAATCATTCATAACTCTCATGAAAGTATTTGTAGCATTGCAAAGACCAAAAGGCATAACAAGCCACTCAAATAATCACTTTTTAGTTTTAAATGTGGTCTTCCATATGTATTCTTCAACTATTCTAACTTGATGACAACCACTTCTTAAGTCGAACTCAGTCAAACAATTTGCATACCTCAACTGGTCAACAAAAGTATCTATTCTTGGGAGTGGATAATGATTATTTACCGTTATTTTGTTTAGTTCATGGAAATCATGTTATAGCATCAATTATCACCTCTATATACTTGATGATCTATGTATTGGCCTTGGGCAGCCCTTTCCTTTCAGACTTGGTTCTTTACCTAAAAAATATTATTTTGAATTCCATACGTGACTTTGCCCTTTCAAAAGAACATGCATACATGGGTCCAATTATACCTGACCCACATGTATAATTTAAAAAATGAAAAAAATATAAATTCACTATTTTCTAGGAGGGGTTTATGGGTTACACCAGAAGCCTACCTACAGGAACCTTTGTCTAAGCTATTTCCCAATCGAAAGAAATGTCTTGAGGAAGTATAAATACACCTCATGAGAAGGCCTAAAGGGGAGAGAGAGATAGGTATTGATACTATAGCCTTTTAGTCCCTGATCAATTCTAATTATCCCTGTGCCTCCTGCACTTCCCAGGTTGAGGAAACCTTTATTTCCCTCTTTGAGATGTTCACCTCATTTATGTGACATCCTTGTGCATCCTTAAGGAACAATATTGTTCAGGCTTGGCTTGGATGGATCCGGAGGACAGGTTCACTTAGAGCCATGGTTGAATCAGGTGGTATTCCTCCACATCTTTTACAAACATAAATAAAGAAGCTCAGTCCCATTCCTGATGTCGTGAACTTTAATTCTTTTATGTCTGTTATGATCTTTCTATATTTGATTTCATGTCATTTTCTATAAGCTTATATGATCTAACCATTGACATCTATAACATGCTTTCAATTACTACTAGTCTATGTGATTTTCTTCAATGAGTTGTAGGTTTTGAAGCATGTGGAGAAGCAAAGGGCTTGAACCCTGCGGGAACAACCTCAAATTTAAGACCTACAGGTAATGTCACTTCTTCCAATTTTACTAGTTTAAGAATTAGGACCATTAGTTTTCTTACTTCTTGTTGTTGTATGCCTCTTGATTTTTTGGGGTACTCCACCCATACCCTAGGTCAATCCATCCCATAACAAGTCCAAAAACATGCGCCATGTTCCATCCTTCTTGGGCACCAACACAATTAGTGAACCACATGGCAAGGTAGATGGGTGAATGATCCCTTTATTCAACAATTCTTGGATTTTCTTCTTTATTTATGCACTTCCCATTATCGACATGGGATACATGCCAATATTAGGGAGTGGAACATCCTGCTGCAAGTGTATCTCATGTTGGATTCCCCTCTTGGGAAGTAACCCCTTTGGTTCCTGAAACATCTTGCCATGCTGGCTTACCACATCAAACAAATCAGAATTTAATTTATCATCACAACCTTCAAAATATTCATAATCCATGTCATTTTTTTGTTTGATCATAAGAAGCACAAATATTTTCCTTAAATTTACTAGTCATTTCATTTTCCCTACATTAACTAAAGAGATATTTACCTTTTTGCGATGAGATCTCACAATATATTCCACTTCATATTTAAGAAAGTCGTACTTGTTCTCATGGCGATAGAATATTGCTTTCATGCCATAGAGATAAGGACTACCGAAAACAATTCCTGATACGTCAGGAGGTACAACATCTAAATCAACTTCATCAATAAAGATTGCGGTGATTGCAAACCAGAAAACATTTTCTTGTAACCTATAAATTTGTATCCTTGGTTATCCAACCCAAAGGATATGGCTTGTGATGAGGTACGGTTTCAAGATTAATTTTCTTGACTAAGTCTTCAGATACTAAGTTCGCTTGAGACCCACTATCAAATAGTGTGTCAGTTTTTTTATTTTTTGAGACAATTCTTACATGAAACAACTCTATTCTTGTTTCTTCACTCGGAGTGTTACTGTTACAATTTGTTGAACTAGTACTTGCTATGGCTTATTTTCCCTTTGTGACCATGGCTGAAATTGTTGTCTCATCCTCTGAGTCAGATCTAAGATCATGTTGTGTGGTAGCGGTTGTCTTTTCTTTCCCCTTTTTGTTGAATTTCTTAGGCCTCAATGCTGGATGAACCTTCCAACAGTGGGCTTCATTGTGACACTCTTTGGAATAGTGTTTACATGTGGTTTTATCCCATTATTTTTTAATGTATGAATTTTTCTTTTGTTTTCCTATGAAACCCTTTCCTTTTTCACCACACTTCAATAGTTTTTTTTTTCTCTTCTGATACATTTTCCTCTCATACCTCAAGGTGTGTAGCTTGCACACAAACCTCATCTAGACTAGTGGGATTAAATATGAGGATGGTATGTTTCAGGTAACTATGTAAACCCCCTATATACTTTAGCAAGGTATCTTGAGAATGCAAATCAACACTTAACATAAGAGCTATTTTTCTAAATTATTCAGTGTAATATTTCACACGTTGACCTTTCAATTGTCTAAATTTTTGCTAGTTCATAATGCCTT
Organism: Pinus albicaulis; assembly: GCA_034641835.2. NCBI lineage: Eukaryota > Viridiplantae > Streptophyta > Pinopsida > Pinales > Pinaceae > Pinus > Pinus albicaulis. The sequence goes on from CM076571.1 coordinate 850,606,814, forward strand.
TTTACATGTAAGCTAGAGGGTATAATTTCCTTTTAATTGAAGCAATGAAATCAGACCAATAAATTGAGATATTACCCTGTTTTTTAATCTCATCTTATGTACTTGCTTCCAACCATACGAGTGTTGCACCCTCATTCTCAAGAAATCAATTGAATATTCATGTCATCCTCTTGAATGTTCCGAATTCCGCAATAAAACCCTAGAAAATGAGTCCAATTATCTAGCTTCGTTGCATTCACTTCACCATTATACATCGGTAGCTCAAATTAAACATCAATTTTAAGAAAGGTTGATTTACCCATTCTTTTTGAAGTATGTGTATGAACATGTGGAAGGGTAGTGGTAGTGGAAGATGATGAATAGGAAGGTGAAGATGGTGGTGAGGATGATGGTGGAGTGAGTGGTGGTTTATTACCATCTCCATGACCTCCTTCTCTTGAAGAACCCTCTCCTATAGGAGGCATGTAACTTTCTCCTTGCATCCTTAAATTCGTCTCCTTGTAGAGGACCTTTACCATCTTTGTCATATCAAAAATTTTCTTTTTGAAATATACCTCCTCGTCTTTCATGCTGGGCTCTCCTTCATGAGACATGCTCACTGAAGACTCAACTTAAATTTGAGGATGTTCTGGTGTTGAAGACTTTGACAACCTTTCCCTTCTTCCTCTTGAACCAATTGTAGGGCTTTCAACCAGCTTCCATTCTCTTCTTTTGAGTTTTAACCTTGTAAGAATGACACAAACTTGCAAACAATTAGATCCCTTCTTGCACAACAAACCTAAAGCTCTCATACCAAAATTAGTTGTTTACAATGTCGTTATGCTCCTCAAACATGTTTCATTGAGTCCATAACACTAAAAAATGGTACCTTAGACTCTTTCTGCTCTTGATTTGGTCGAAAACTGCATGAGTTATGACCTGACCTAATTTTCCCACAATTCGTTCCACAATTTGCACAAAATCCAGGTCGGTCCTACAAATCCACTGGAAATTTGGCAATCTGTCCTACGATTTAGCCGACCGGTGGCATAAATTGTGGGACAATTAATTTTTCTATTAACACCTTTAAACTAGATTAGAACCAACAAATATGCATTATCCATTAATTAAACCTGATTAACGTTTTCATGGTGTACCATTAAATAAACCAAATTAACACTAATTAAGCTGAGATTATGGTTTTAATGCACGACTATGGGTTATCGCTTCGTTGTGGTCTTGGGTATTGGTCACATGTTTTGGGGGATAGCCCCACGGGACTGGCCCTATCTCCCCCCAACGGTGCTTTGTTTAAACTTCAAATAGGAGAAGATTCCTTATAGGGTTAAGACTCATTGTATAGAGGAGTTGGTGCGCATGCAGGTTAGTTTGGACGAGGTCTCGTGTTCGACCCCTGCCTGGTCCCTCTATTCCTTAACCAAATTTTTAATATGCCATGAGGGGGATACGTGGCAGCGCTAGCCTCATTCTCGTGTCTCCAACTCACTGGTCTAACCACAATGAATAATAACCTGCCAACACACAATGATGAGCACCGACCACCACATGCCACTTGGAAACCATTCATTCACTGAAAAGATGGGTTGACTAGACCGCTGACCTGCCCAGTCATCATGCCACATTAGTAGTACAAACTACTCATTGGGCTCCCTATCTGCAATTTTTTTTCCAAATTTGTCTATTTAGGAAAATGGACATAACTCATTTCTAAAGCCATATGGAGCCCATTTCACGTGAAACAAGTTGTGCCAGATTCCAAAAGACAAACACTACGCGGCCATTCAAGTTTCATGTCATTCTGAGAAATTTGATTTTTGAGCATAATTCATAGCACCTGATCAAAAAAATTTTAAGATCATATTTAGATTATTTTAAGAATCAATTTTTTTCCTTTGGGTTAGTGTTAGGTCCTAATAAAAGGGTAAATTTATTCATATTTGGATGCTAATTTGCTGAAATAAATTTCAATTTTTGTTTTCGAAATATGGACATATATTTTGTTCACTAATCTTCTATAAATAAGAAATGATCGTATTGCTCATATTATTGGTGAAGGTTGTGATGAGCTTAGGAGGGACATACGGAAACAAGGACAGATGTCAAAGATGGAGGATGGGGGATAAATGGAGCATAAATATAAGGAAAAATGGTTTTAGGTTTATAATTATTTTAATGATTATAATTTATTGGGTTAAATCTAAATTTGAATTTAAGTTTTGGATTTTTTTTTTTAGTATATGTAATTTTTAAATGACATTTTTATGTTTTTATTGTTTGAAATTCAGTTTTACTATATAAATGGATTCAACACTTTAATAAATCTATTGAACATTTAAATTGTGTTGATTATTAATTACATTTCTAATTTTATCAATAAATAAAATTAGTTAAAGAAAATATTCGAAAAGGTTCTAAATGTAAAAGAATTAAATTAATACTTTATAAAATTATTTTAAATTTGAAAAGGAAAGTAATTTATACACACATATCATGATAGCTTTGACAAAAAATAACTGTCAAGAGGGGTAGGGATCAAATCTATTGAGGCACAAACCTTTTTTAGAGTGAAAATAGGTTTGATCCTTCTCAAGAACTTGGTAGATCTGTAGTTAGGAGGGATCGAAGCTTTATTTTTAAGTTATTTTTATTTTGAAAAAAGTTTATTTTTATTTGACCAAAAAAACATTACAACATCTCTACCATAATATGCTACATCTCTACCTACCATGATACGAAATGCCACAACAACAAAAATAGTTTTATACCTATAATATGTAGTATATTTCAATTATTGTCATGATAAATCCTAGTTGATATTTTGACTACACAAATTATAAGAATTATCATTTAAAATAAAGGAATTTAACTCTTGATATTTCTTGATTCATAAGAGAATTTAACTCTTGATGTAGAAAATACTCAAAATTTGTATATGTTAATAAATTAAAATTGAAAACAATAGACACATATTTCTTATACTCAATATGCTGAAGACAAAACATACAATAGAAACATATGAAATCATTCAATCACAAGGAACACAAATTTTACTAGGGAACCCAACTCAGAAAAAACCCTTCTCTATTTGTATTATATCAGAAGAGAATAAATTAACTACAATGACAACTTCAATCCTTCAATCTACACTCCAATACTGATCTCCTCCTATTCTCTGGAAAATACTAAGCCTGCACTCGATATGCCTACACTTGCCCCGCACCCACTCTACTCTCACTCGCTCTATCTGCACTTACGTTGTCTGCACTCCCGCTGCCTGTAGTCGTTGATCCTACAGTCGTGCTGCCTGCACTCGTACTTCCTACACTCGATCCTATTTCCCTATGCAATTTTGAGAAAATTAGCAGATATACTACATTCAAACTCATTTGTACACTCAATAATATACAACAATAAATACAATTATGCATTTTCCCTCCACTCAACTAGGAAAATCGAATTGTGTGTGTGACTAAGGATATTTTTAATAAATTGAATTTTTAACTGAGATATCACTGAATAGTAACAGTGACAACTACTCAACTAAATTAATACTAACTCTATTCTAGAATAGAGATTTGATAACTAATTTTCACTAAATATAACTCCATTAGATTGCTAAATCTTAGCAATCAACTGATGCACACCTCTACTTCTTTCCCACAAATGAAAGTGAATAACTTAACTATTTGATTTGGCCATTTCACTCCTACTAAATACAAATCAAGTCATCATTCTCATGTGGAAATTTGAATTTCTCCATTTAACGAAGGCACAAGTCAAATAAAGTTTTTTCTTGCTACAATTTAACACTATCTCTTAGCAAGAAAAGAGTTTTAGACAACCCTAATCCTCATCCTCATGAGGAATGTATAATAACACAACTAACACTCCCTCTCACTGTTGTTGCTACTATGACAAGTAAAACTGAGAAGCATCCAAAATATTGAATCAACTATGTCTCTGAGCTACAGTTTTCTCGTGGTTCTCTGATTACTACTAGCCTCTACAATTGTCGCTCAATATCTGACTGCATCAACTGACCTTGATCCTTTTGCTACTGAATATTGTGGGCTGTTATAGCAAGGGTAATGATTCATGAGAAGATCATACTGCATCTTTTATTTTTCTTCTACGAACCCTTCCCAAATCTTTGCAACTATGGGACTAAGGCTCTATGTTGGCCCACCTCACTCTTGGAGGTATAGTTGCATGCATGGTGAAATCTACCTCTTTATTGTAGATATTTTTAACTCGAACACCAAATTGTTTTACTTTTCTAGTAGCAACATGCTTCATATATGTCTTCCCTCTATTGAACACCACATCATATCCGCTATTTTCAAGTAAAGATATAGAAGCTATATTTCTCATCAAACCAGGAAAATACATTACATTATTTAGGTGAAGATGAGAGTCTGAATCCCTCTTAAACGTGACAGTTCCAACCCCTTTCATATTATATCTCCCATCATCTCCAAGCTCTATGGGTAATTGTAGGTCCTTCTCCTCTAGGTTTTTGAAGAGCTCATTATTTCTTGTCATATGATATGAATCATTACAAGATCCTTACTAGATTTCCTTTGTGGATAGTTGGTTGTTGAGTGTCCATAGTCATGACAATGAAAGAATTTAATTTTACTGAGGTATTTCTTTTTTCCATGGTTCTGGTTGGATTCTCACTCACCTTAGGTCTTCTTTCCTTTGGAATTTTTTCCTTTGCCAATTAAAGCACAATTTTCTTCCTCATCAAATATTTATGAAACTCCATCTCTAGTGTTTCTTATAATCTCCTCCTACCAATTTAGACCAAAGTCTCTCCCAATTTAGGAGCTTCTATCTTGCATTAACTAAATCCTGATAGTTTTTCTAGGAATTTGGAAGACCAAGGAGTGCTAATCTCACAATATTAAATGGTGGAACAATCTCTCCTAATCTCTAAGGTCATCTCTAAACTCAATGAATCTCGGTAGGTACTGAACAATGGTTTCATTTTTCTGCATTGGGATATTCTTGAGCTTGTCTTTCAATACCAATTTCCTAATGTCACTTCTGCTTTGGAATAAATCTGTGACAATTTTCCACATTGCATAAGCAATGTGACTACCATGCAAAATCAAAACCACATGGTCCCTGACTCCCTCTAGGATAATCCTCGTCACTTTTTTTGTGTCTTTCTTTCACTTAGCTAATTGTTGTGCATATGATATTGTTGGTTTTGGAATATAATTTTGTGTGTACTCCAATACTCCATTGTGATATGTCACAAATTCCATAATGTCTTTCCTCCAATGCATACTCAAGCCACAATCCATTAAAAGACATTGTTCTTGCACTGATGAAAATTCTTGTACCACAAATCGGTTATTAAAAATTTCTCTAAGAGAATATCAATAATATGGTTTCTATTTAGTTTTCAATAGCTCCGATGCTAGGTAGAAATAAATTTAAATTTCGGGTTTCTAATGAATTGAGACTGAAAACAATAAGCACAATTTTTTTCTACTCAATCCATGAAAGGGAAAACACACAATGGAAACACATGCAATCATTCAATCACAAGGAACACTATTTTTACTAGGGAACCCAATTGAGAGAAAATCCTCCTTTATTTTTATTATATGAGATGAGAAAAAATGATCTATTACAATGAAAAATTCAATCCTTGAAGCTCGATATCCACTGCAATAATAATCTCCTTCCGAGTCTGCTCTGGAAAAGTTGTTATACCTGCACTCGCGTTACCTACAGTTTCTCTACCTACACTTGTGCTTCCTACACTCGCTCCTATTTCCTTCCACAATTCTATGGAGATTAGCTCATCTTCTACATGCAAACTCCTCTGTACAATCAAACAATATACATCAATAAATACAATTATGTATTTTCCCTCCACTCAACTAGGCAATTCAAATTGCATGCATGACTAGGGATACTTTTAGTAAATTGACTAGTTCACTGAGAGATCAGTAAGTTAACAACAATTTCAACTACTCAACTAAACTCATACTTACTCTATTCTACACTAGATCTCAAATAACTGAGTTTCACTAAATATAAATCCACCAGATTTTTAGATCTTAACAATCAACTCATGCACAAATCTACTTCTTGCCAAAAAACATGAATTCACTCACTTAAGTGAATGAATTAGCCATATCTATTTTAGTGACCACATAAAATAATAAGTTATTATTTTAATATCCCTTACATGGGCATCACTTAAAATCAAATGAAAAAAATTGATTTTGAATATAAAACCTTGTGGTCCCATTTACATTAAAATTTTGTTTTAGGAACCACATAGAATAACATATTATTTTAATATCCTTCTTACCCTATTATTTTAATATCACTATCTAAAATATTAATTTAATATCTCTTTTACAACATTATTTTAATATTATGTTTTCCATACAAAGTCAGTACTTTCCATTACTTTACATTTTCAATCTATTTTAGTAACTGCATAAAATAACATGTTTTAATATTTCTTCTTTCTATGACCTTTTCCGAGTCTTGATTATTTTCAATCAATGTATTTTATTCAGTTTCCATCCATCTATTTTACTCACAGCAAAAAATAGCATATTGTTTTTAATTATTTTTTTCCATAACCTTTTCAAAGGTCTGAATATTTTCCAGTAGACAAGAAAATCATAGTTAGAACCGTAATAATAAAATATTCTTTGAAAAGAGAATCAAAGTTACAATCATAATAATAAAATAGAGTATGAGTATTTTCCAACAGACAAGAATATCATGGTTTCAACCATGATAATAAAATAAAACCGAAGCATTACTTCATCTCGGCAGACTTTTCCCATTCAATGATTTACACGTCAAGTAAATATGTATACTATAGGAGTTGGCCACCAATTTGACATTACAGCAGTTCACTAACGGATTTTAAATTTGTTGGAATATTATTTCAAATTACCCGCAGAAGAAGAACGACGGAACTTAAATGGTTATGGGAGCTCTTGAGATTTGACAGCAGCGGCGGAATCAATTCTGATGTGAAGTTCGAAGGACAGATGATAGTTGTAAATCCTTAGCTCAGATTTACATTCCACGCAACCTCGTCTTCACTTATCAATAGCACCCACTGCTTTAAATTCTCCACCAACCATATTTATTGCACAGTAGCTCCATTCCGGGGAGTAGCAAGCATGGTCAGGGAAGGAGGAAGATGACCCACTGGAATGAGTGATGTCATCTCCTCTCTAAACCCACCAAATAAATTATGAGGGATAAGGAAAAGACCTTTGGAAAGGTTTTAGAACCCCACGGAATCATTATGAAATGTTTTGATTTAAGTTTTATATGCCACATAATGTTTTAATTTTTAACGTTGGGTTAATTTTTAGTTACTACGGTACATTTGTTTTTAACTTTGGTTAAATATATTTTGATATATATATATATATATATATATATATATATATATATATATATATATATATTGGAATATTTTGTGTGCATTATGAAGTTGCATTGTATTGTGTAATTTTGTCCGAAGGAAGAGAAAGAGAGAGAGAGAATAAATATTGAAGCGTTGCGTATGTAGCAGCTAGATAATTTGTTTTGTGAATCCAGAATTTCATTCTGAATAAATAATTTCACTTTTTTAACAGAGTTTTTATTTTTAATGAAATAACAGTCTTATACCTCATCTCTCTGTGTTCGCAATTTCATTTTTATTTAATCTCTATGTTGAGGAAGAGGAATTTTATTTTCCTCTATGTGTTTGGAATTGTTCAGAAATTCCAACATGGTATCAAAGCTATTCTAGGCGCTCAGTGAACGAAGCAAAGATCACTCTTCACTGTAGAAGCTATAAGAAGTTTGTGAAGAGGATTTCTCCAGAGAGAAAGCTTCTGTTTGTTTTTTTTACACAGTCAAGGAAATTGTTGTGTTTGCATAGCTACGATGGTAGTAGCAGGCACCAGTTTGACGAATCCCCAACTTCCGCAGTTTAACGGAAAGAACCATGAATACTGGGAAATCACGATGAGAGCCCTGTTTGCTTCACAGAACATATGGGAGCTAGTTGATAATGGCTACCCAGAACCAGTAGATGTAGTAGCGCTCACTGCTTTGATAGCAATAGAAAGATATTTGTTAAGAGACAATAGGAATAAGGACTCAAAATCCCTCTTCTAACTCTTTCAATCTGTGCATGAGAGTATTTTCCTAAGGATTGCAGCAACAAAAAATTCTAAGGAGGCATGGGATATTCTCAAAAAAGCCTATCAAGGCATGGAGAAGGTGAAGACAACAAAGTTACAAATTCTGAGGAGAGATTTTGAAACTCTCTATATGAAAGAGTCTGACATTGTAGACTCATTCTTCACTCATGTTATTGGGTTGGTTACCCAGATAAGGTCTCATGGAGAGACGCTTGAAGAAATAAGGATAGTGGAGGAAATCTTGATAAGTCTACTCTCAAGATTTGATGCCATAGTAGTGGCAATAGAAGAGAAAAATGATCTCTCATTGTTTCTAGTGGATGAGCTTACTACATCCCTGATGTCTTATGAACACAGACTAAACATAGGAACAAATTCCTCATTGGAACAAGCTTTCAAGACTAAAACGTATTTTGGCCGAGGTAAAGGTCAAGGTGGAGCAAAAAATAGAGGGAGAAGCAGAAGCCAAAATAGAGGAAGAAACATCCCTGCAAGTTTGAGTGGAAGGGGAAAGAGCCAAAACCAGAATGAAGGCTCAAGCCAACATCAAGCTCATGGAAAAAGGTATGATAAATCCCAAGTCCAATGTCATTATTGCAAGAAATATGGACACTATGGCAATGAATGTAGGAAAAATCGAAATGACATGAATAATAGGAAGAATGCTATTTTTACAAAGGAAGAAAAGAACCAGAAGAATGTGATGTTAACATGTAATGTAGCACAAGATAGACAAGAAGATATATGGTTCTTAGACTTAGGTTGTAGTAACCACATGACTGGAAACATAGCAATATTTTCCAATCTTGATGAAAATGTTAAATCTGAAGTAACAATAGGAACAAATAGTAAATTCATTGTCAAGGGAAAAGGCAGAGTAAGTATCCTGACAAGAAAAGGGGAACATAAGTTTGTGCCAGATGTATATTTTGTGCCTGGCTTGAAATCTAATCTTTTGAGCATTGGAAAGCTCATTGACAAGGGCTAAAATGTGTTTTTAAAAGATGATGTGTGCACAATCATGGACATACCTCCAAGCAAGAAATTCATTGCAGAGGTGCAGATGACAAGCAATAGGATGTTTCCTCTCAAGCTCAGAGTAGACTTGAAGGAAAGAGGAAATGTAACCGTTGTAACACAAGAAGTCTTTCAAGAGGAATTCAAAGATGAAAACTAATTATGGCACTTGAGATTTGGACATCTCAATTTCGAAGGCTTGAACTTGTTGCACAGAAAGGGAATGGTAAATGGATTACCATTGATTGAGAAATCGCACAGCCTTTGTGAAGGTTGCATCTTGGGAAAAAAACACAGAGAAATCTTTCCAGCAGGGAAGAGTATAAGGGGAAAGGCACCCTTAGATATTTTCCACTCAAATTTGTGTGGACCAATGCAAACACCATCTTTAGCTAGCAACAAATATGTTTTGACATTCATAGATGATTACACCAGAATGACATGGGTGTATTTCTTGAAACAGAAGAGTGAAGTGTTTGAACACTTCTGCCACTTCAAAGCTCATGTTGAGAAGTAGAGTGGGCACTACATCGAAGTGCTAAGAACTGACAGAGGTGGAGAATACATCTCCAAATAGTTCCTACGTTTCTATAGGGAGAATGGCATACATAAGAAATTTACCACAAGGTACACACCTCAACAAAACGATGTTGCAGAAAGGAAGAATAGGACCATCATGGATATGGTCAGAATTATGTTGAAGGAAAAACATTTGCCAAATAAGTATTGGGCTGAAGTTGTCAATTGTGCAGTGTATATCTTGGATAGACACCCAACTAAAGCTATCATGAATAGAGTTTCGGAAGAAGCGTGGAGCGGCATAAAGAAGCATGTCACCCACATGAAATTTTTCGGATGTGTGACTTATGCACATGTCCCAGATCAATTGAGAAAGAAGCTTAACAGTAAGGGGGAAAAATGTATGTTTGTTGGATACAGTGATGAGTCCAAGGCATACAAACTCTATAATCCATCCACCAAGAAAGTAATAATAAGCAGAGATGTGCAATTTATTGAAGAAGAAGTTTGGGATGGAAGCTTAGAGAAAACAGTGGACGTGAAGACATGTATCTCATGAAGAAGAAGAGGAATGACCAGCTGCAAATAATTCCTCCACGGAGGCTCCTCCTCCACCCCCACAAGCACAAAAAACCACACCACAAGCTAGAAATAGAACAGCCTTGAGAAACCAAGGAAGTGTTTCTCCAAGAACATCACATGGAACTGAAACTCCCTCAAGTTCAAGTGGAACTCCAAGTACACCAAGAAGACTAAGATTCAAAAATCTGAGTGAGATTTATGAACAAGGAGACGTAAAGGATAATGTTGGTCTGAACTCTTTATTTGCTTTGTATTGTCATGTTGATGACCCAATTCATTTTGAAGAAGCTGTAAAAGAAGAAAAATGGATTGAAGCAATGAACGAAGAGATTGGTGCAATAGAAAAGAGTAATACATGGGAGTTAGTGGACCTCCCTAAAGGTAAAGAAGTCATTGTTGTAAAATGGGTTTATAAGTCCATGAGCAATGCTGAAGGCAAGATTGAAAGGCACAAAGAAAGATTTGTTGTCAAAGGCTACAAGCAGCAATAAGGAAGAGATTATGAAGAAAATTTTTCACCGGTTGCAAGGATGGAAACAATGAGAACAGTGTTGTCCATAGCAACACAACACAAATGGAAGTTTTATCAAATGGATGTGAAATCGACATTTCTAAATGGAGTGTTGAAAGAACAGGTATATGTTGAACAACCTCCAGGCTATGAGATTGAAGGCCGAGAGCACCAAGTATGCAAATTGAAGAAAGCTCTTAATGGGATGAAGCAAGCACCAAGAGCATGGTACAGCAGGATAGATTGTTACCTGACTGAAAATGGATTTGAGAAATGTGATGGAGAACCCACACTCTACATAAAAGAAAATGATTGTAAGATTCTTATTGTTGCTTTATATGTAGATGATTTAATCTTTACTGGTAATGAAGTTTGTCTCATTTCTGATTTTAAAATATTCATGAAGAGTGAATTTGAAATGACTGATTTGGGTTTTCTACGATATTTTCTTGGAATAGAAGTAGAGCAAAATGAAAATGGGAATTTTATTTCCCAAGGAAAATATGTTGAAGAAGTGTTGAAAAGATTCAACATGCAGAACAACAAGGCAGTTGTAACTCCAAATTTCATGGGGTTAAAATTGAGCAAGGAAGACAGCAGCAAGGATTTTGATCCAATTTTGTACAAGAGAATAGTTGGCAGCCTCATGTATTTGACTGCAACTAGGCCATATATAATGCACACTATAAGTTTAATTTCGAGATTCATGGAAACACCAAAAGAGAGTCATTGGCAGGCAGCTAAGATAATTCTAAGGTATGTGAATGGAACGAAGGGGTATGGTATCTTATGCTCCCCATCTAAAAATTTTAAATTGATTGGTTACACGGACAATGATTGGGCTGGAAGTGTAGCTGACAAGAAGAGCACATCTGGATATGTGTTTCATTTAGGACTAGGAGCCATCTCATGGGCTTCAAAGAAGCAACCAATAGTTTTTTTATCAACAGTAGAGGCAGAATATGTGGCAGCAATAGCAGCAAGCCAAGCAATATGGATGAGAAGAATGCTCAGAGATTTATGTCACGAACAGGAAAAAGGAACAATAATTTACTGTGATAATAGCTCAGCGATAGCTTTATCAAAGAATTATGTCTTCCATAAGAGAGCAAAGCATATTGATGAAAAATTTCATTTTATACGAGAACTACTTAATAATGGTGAGATTGTTTTGAAACACTCTAGGACAGAGGAATAGTTTTTTCATATCCTCACAAAGCCATTAACATAGAAGAGTTTTAACTATTTCAGAAAATGGCTGGGTATGGAAGAGAATCCAGCAGTTGAATTTAAGGGGGAGTGTTGGAATATTAACTCCAATTCCCCATAGAAGAAGAACAATGGAACTTAAATGGTGATGGGAGCTCTTGAGAGACAGCAGCAGCGACGGAATCTATTCTGATGTGAAGTTCGAAGGACGGATGATATTTCCTCAGCTCAGATTTGTACTCCACGCAACCTCGCCTTCACTTATCAACAACACCAACTTCTTTCAATTCTCTTCCAACCATATTTATTGCACAACAGCTCCATTCTGAGGGGTAGCAAGCATGGGCAGAGAAGGAGGAAGATGCCCACCGGAATGAGTGACATCATCTCCTCTCTGGACCCAACAAAGCAATTCTAGGGGGATAAGGAAAAGACCTTTAGAAAGGTTTTATAACCCCACAAAATTTTTATTAAATGTTTTGATTTAAGTTTTATTTTCCGCATAGTGTTTTAATTTTTAATGTCAGGTTAATTTTTAGTTACCGCGGTACATTTGTTTTTAACTTTGGTTAAATATATTTTGATATATATATTATAAATATGGAATATTTATAATATATATGTGTGTTTTTGTGTGTGTGTGTGTGTGTATTGTAATATGTCATGCGCATTGTGAAGTTGCATTGTATTGTGTAACTTTTCCTGAATGCAGAGAAACAGAGAGACAAAGTAGAAATATTGAAGCGCTGCGTGTGTAGCAGCTAGATAATTTTTTTTTTGAATCCAGAACTTCGTTCTGAAGGAAGAATTTCGCTTTTGTAACGGAGTTTTTATTTTTAGTGAAATAGCAGTGTTATACCTCATCTCTATGTGTCCTCAATTTCATTTTTATTTAATCTCTGTGTTGTGGAAGAGGAATTTTATTTTCCTCTGTGTGTTCGAAATTGTTCAGAAATTCCAACAAAATCCAATAAAACCAAAATTGCAGTATTAAAAATTTTCCTGATTCTCATGCATCGCCATGTTAATCATGGAGATGTAGGAGCTTACAAAATCTATTGATAGTAGCCCGAAGAGAATTCCATCAAGTTAGAGGTGGTGGTCTCCTCTACAATCATCTCCAAATTTCCCGCCAACCAAACTGTCGTCTACTGGCTGAAACCACCAGAGGCGGAGCCAATTCTACCCATCGAGAACTATACTAAGCCATTAATGTCGTCTTCGGCATTCAAGCACAATTTTCTTCTTATGTTTATTCGACCTGGATTCTATCCGCAGTGAATGCTTTCAGATGGTGGATATTACGAAACATTGGTTTCATTCTTCGGTATTGGAATGTTTTTGAGCTTATCTTTAATCAGTGCCAATTTTCTGACATCACTGTTGCTTTAGAATAACTTTATGACCATTTTCCATATTGCATAAGCAGTGTGATTGCTATGCAAACTTGAAACCCCATCGCCTTTAACTCCTTTTAGGATAATCCTCACTTTTGTTGTATCTTTCTTCCATGGAGTTAGTTGCACTTTTGCTGTGTCTTTTTTCCACTGGGTTAGTTAGTGTGCATATGATGCAATTGGTTTTGGAATATCATTTTGTATGTATTCCATTGCAATTTGGCAGAACTTCCAATTTTCATTATGTTTTTCCATGAACATAAATTTGAGGTGCCTTTCAATGCATACTCAAACCTCAATCCATTGAAATACATTCCTATGCTGAAGATAATTCTTGTACCACAAATTTGCTATTAATTTTTTTTCTAAAAGAATATCAAGAATTTGATTTCTATGTAGTTTTCAATAGCTTTGATACCATGTAGAAATAACTCGAAATTTCCAGTTGCTAATGAATTGAGACTGAAAACAAACTAAAAACAATAGACACACATTTCTTCTACTCAATCCATTGAAGGAAAACATACAATAGAAACAATTCAAACACAATTTTTTCTAGGGAACCCAACTTGGAAAAACCCCTCCTCTATTTGTATTATATAATATGAGAAAAAAGTATCTATTACAATGACATCTCCAGTCCTTGAAGCTCAATATACAGTGCAATACTAATCTCCTCTTGATTCTGCTCTAGAAAATACTGAGCTGACACTTGCTCTGTCTGCACTCGTACTACCTGCACTGGTGTTACCTGCACTTTCTCTTCCTACACTAGCGGTGACTGCACTCACTCCTATTTCCTTAGGCAATTGTAAGGATATTAGCTCATGTTCTAAATGCAAACTCTTCAGTACATTCAAACAATATACATCAATAAATGCAATTATGTATTGTCCCTGCACTCAACTAGGCAATCGGAATTGCATACATGACTATGGATATTTTAGTAAATTGACTAGTTCACAACATGGACGACTAGAGATATTTTTAGTAAATTGACTAGTTCACTTAGACATAGGTGACTTCACAACAATTACAACTATTCAAATGAACTCATACTCACTCTATTATAGACTAGAGCTCAGATAACTGAGTTTCACTAAATATAACTCATACACAAATCTACTTTTTGCCCACAAACTCAAATTGAGTGACTTAACTCAGTGATTTGGTCATATTCATCTTGCTAAATGCAACTCAAATCATTTTGATGGTGTAAAAATTCAAATTTCTCCATTTAAAAATGTGGAAATTTCAATTTAAATAAGACATAAATCAAATAAAATCTTTTATTACTACAATTTAACACTTGATATTCCTCAATTTCAAATATGAAGTAATTGATTTTGAATATGATACTTTGTGGTACTTTAAAATTTTATTTCAGCAACCACATAGAATAACATAGTATTTTAATATCCTTCTTACAAATATTATTTTAATATCTCTATTTAAGATATTAATTTAATGTCCCTTTTTACCACATTATTTTAATATTACCTTTTCCATACAAAGTATTTTCCATTACTTTACATTGTCAATCTATTTTAGTAACGGCATAAAATAACAAGTTTTAATATCTTTTTTTTTCAGCAAACACATAGAATAACATATTATTTTAATATCCTTCTTACCATATTATTTCAATATCTCTATTTAAGATATTAATTTAATGTCCCTTTTTACCACATTATCTTAATATTACCTTTTCCATACAAAGTATTTTCCATTACTTTACATTGTCAATCTATTTTAGCATAAAATAACATGTTTTAATATCTTTTTTTTTTCCATCAGCTTTTCCGAGGGACTTGAGTATTTTCCATCAATCGATAATAAGTTACTATTTTATTTTAATATCTGTTAGTTAGATGGCCATGGCTTAAAATCAAATGAAAGGAATTGATATTCATTAGATCAAAATTTTATTTCAGGAACCTCTTCCTACAATATTATTTTAATATCTCTAAAGGTCTGAGCATTTTCCAGACAAGAAAATCATGGTTAGAACTTAGAACCGTAATAAAAAATAGTTTCGGAGTATTTTCCGACCGACAAAAATCAGAGTTACAACCATAATAATAAAAAAGAGTCTGAGTAATTTCCAACAAACAAAGAAGATCATGGTTTCAACCATAATAATAAAATAAAATCGAACCATTACATAGGAAAACTTCATCTGGGCGGCCTTTTCCCGTTCAAAAGAAATGATTTACACGTCAAATAAATCTATATAGTATAGAAGTTGGCCACCAAATTCACATTGCAGCAGTTTCCTGACCGGCTTTTAAATCCAAGAAAACCAAAATTGCAGCAATCAATTTTTTTTCCGGAGGCTCAGGCACAGCCATGTTAATCATGGAGACGCAGGAGCTTACAGAATCTGTTGATAGCATCCCTAATGCGTTCCATCAAGTTCACGGCCGCCGTCTCCTCTGCAATCGTCTCCAAATTTCCCGCCAACCGGCGTCTGCTGGCTGAAACCACCAGAGGCGGAGCCACTTCTACCCACGGAGAACTGTAAGCCATTAATGCCGTCTCCGCCATTCAAGCACAGTTTTCTTCTCCTGTTTATTCGCCCCGGCTTCTATACACAGTGAATGCTTTCAGATGGCGGATATGCGCTCTCGATGCTGCCCTTATGTTTTCGCAAGGTATATTTGAACCCGGAGGCCTTGCTCATTTAACCCGCTGCCCACATCCAGCTGGTATTGGCATTTGTTTTAACAACTGTCTCCAGTCGATTTTGACAGTTGTTTTTCCAATGTCAACGCCAGCTGGTCTTTACAGTTGTTTGAACAGCAGTCTCCATTCTTATCCCACGATTAAAATTTACAAGTCACAGCAGGTCTTCACATTGGTTTGAACAGCTGTCTCCACGGCTATCTAACTCTTATAAATTTAGAAAACTAATAATTTGTGCGGACCTGGTATGGTATCTGAACTTAGTTTATAGAGTTAAGTCAAGATAAACAGTTGGTACACATTATTTTTATTATTAGCCTCGTTGATAGAGAAAAAAATATATTGCCTATTTCAGAGATATTAGACAACTGAAATTGAAATTGTTTCTGAATTTCTAAAATAAGATTTCTGGTAAAAGAATTCGTCTTGAAGTCATGGACGCCCTTGGGAGGAGTTAAAATTTAATTTAGTTAAAATCAAATTTTTTTATAAATTATTTATTTTTACTTTATATGATATATTATAGTTTTTCTCATTTTCAAGTTTGGTAGGATTATATTTTTATCATATTAATATATCATTTTTATTTTGGTAAGGAACTGAACTATGTTATTTTTATTTTGGTAATGAACTAAACATATAATTTCATATCAAAAAATATCTTAATAAGACACTCAATTTACTTCTATCCATAATCATGATATAATGTAGTTTATTTTAATAAATAATAATAAATTGTTTTAAATGACGATAAGTAAATTTTCTCCCCCTAATTAATTAATTAGGAAATTTAAATTTTATTATTTTAGAGAGAAAGTTGTATTAAAATTTGAAAATATTAATAAATTTTATAATTAAGTATTTTAAATTGACAAATTAAAATTGAAAAATCAACTAAAATCAATCATAAACTCTTAAAAACATATATTATTTATTTAAAAAATATTCACTTACGTGGTTAATTTCCAGCCTTCAAATTGCTTAACATTGTTTTTATACGTCACGTCATTTAAAACGTGCATTTCATAATTCCTTTTCTCACCCAGCTTTACTCGAGTGTAAATTGCCGGCCTTTGTACACAATACTTAGTTTCCTCATTTTTCCAGAGTGCGAGTCAAACTATCGGAAGGGAACGCAGACCAAAGATACAGCCATATCGAAAGAAGCTTACATCGTGAATATTGTATAATTCGCTATTTGTGATCATGCGTGTCTTAATTTATTATTATGATAATTAATTATTTTTTAAATTTTGTTAATTTTTTTCACCCAGGGAGGGTGTAAACGAGTGGACATTTCCTTGCTTTGATATGATGTTAGCTTATATGAATGGGTTTGTGGTTTCGATTATATTTGGTATATTGCATGTGTTTCGTCATTTTATTGATTATGACATAAATTTGGAATAAGGTTAAACATCGTTTGAATATTGTAGTATAGGGAGGTATAAAAGGACTCAAGAGGAGAATTCTACCAAATTCATAGAGTTGGAGGAAAAAATTGACAGTATAGACAGCAAGCAGACCATTCTAATCAAAGGATTAGTCAACATCTCATTCTCTTCACATGAGGATACTGATCATTCGTCGTAGATGCCTCAAAGAGTTTCCCAATTGATCAAGGTGGATATTGGTGACCACCCACCTATTCCACTAACTTATAACACACTTTCCCTATTTTGGTAGTTTTCGGGTCAAGAACTTTTAGAGCAATTTAGAGGCCCTAAATGATGTTTTTTTGGGGATAGATCTTTCCAACAGGCTATGGAGCACGCCAAACAACATTCATATGCCAAAGTTATAACCTCGGGTGGTTGACGTTCCAAATTACCCCATCACGCCCTGTAAGACTTTGATGTTTAATTTCCTAGAGTTAGGTTTTTAGTTTTTTAAGGTTTCTCATTGTTTCGTCATGATAAAAAGGCCTTTGAGCCTCATTGTAATACATTTTAGGAAAGCATGTAGCCATCACATTTCTTCTTAGAAATAACCTACCATCATTTGAGCTAGTTTGTTTTCATTCTACTTGTATACAATTTTTAGGATTTTCTATTATTTAATTGAAGTCATTTTTTGTTGTATCTCTTTACTTTTGGTTAGTAATGTGTATTTGTTCTTTCCCTTCACCAACTTGGATTAGTGGTATTAGAGTGGTATGGTCTTTCTCTACTTTTTTGTGCATGCCCCTAATGAGGTTGGGTTATAAGGAGTTGGCACTCGAACTGTTTGAGCTCTTGCAAGACCATCCTCGCCAACCATGACAACCTCCCATAGAAGAAGTAAAAAAATATGAGGGAGTCAGAGATCCTATTAAATTGTTGCTTGAAGAAGCTCTCAAGTGAAAGAGGAACATGATGGTGGATATTTTTTTTCAAATCCTCCAATGGATGCCAATAGTTGAGGCATCTCCATCAAGTGGCCACTTTGGAGTCGCCGCCTCCTTTAAGGTACAAATTAATTTTAATATTCGTGTATTTGAAGGTAAGATAGATGAAAATTCTCAAAATAACTGGTTAAATTTGCTATAACGGTATCTTTTGTTCCACAATTTTTCGGATAGTTAAAATATTACGTTTGCACTCCTTAAGGCCACCCCCCATGTCAAGGTTTGGTGTCAAACTTACTATGAGAAAAGGGACATAGAGCAATCCCCACTATTTTCAATCACACCACTTGGGGCTATTTTAGAGATGCTGTTAAGGAACAATATTAAGTTTTGGAAGCTATAAATACTAGTACATGAGATGGACCACACTACAACAAGAAATGACCAAGTTGTGCTAGAGTTCGCAAATATCTTTCACACCTTGTGCACCAATTTGGGTATCAAATAATCTTAAGTGACATCTTATGCTCAAGTATCATGGTTGTCTATGTAGGTACATCCAAACATAAATGGAGTTCCTAGACATCTCCTTTCCTGGTAGAACATACCGATATTATGTCAAAATTCAGTAGAAACTTAAAGAAATGAAGGAAGTGAGACTTTGGATTTGTGAACCTTTCACAGGATAAGGAGGGAAAGCGCAACCCTAAGCCATATAAGAAAGAAAAAAGCTGGGCTGGACAACCCCAAGACAACCCATGAAAGCCACAAACAAAGAATGGCACTAGAAAGATGAAGAAAGACACAGGAAAGTGGTATGAATTCCACAAGAGCCCCACTCATAACACCAATGAATGATGCACAAAGCATTCACTGTTAATCAAGCTATAAACTCAGAATCAAAGAAGTTTCTAACTCTGAACTAGGCCTCGACAAGCGAAAGAAAACCATTTTTGTGGAACCCAAGGCCACTCTTTCCACCACCAAGGTCTAGTAAAGTGAGCCAGAAAATCTAGAGGAATGTGAACACCTCTTCCACTCACAAATTTGGGTGAAGGGTGCTCCACTATGTTTCATTGTCAATAAATTCAGAATAACCTCATCTTAGCAAAGGTCGTTAAAAAGTTAGGCCTATAAAAAATGGAACACTCATAGCTATACACCATATGGTGGCCCCACAAAGGGCAAGATCTCTATGTCAACCAACAATGTCCCCTTCCCTACTTCATCAAGCCTTTCACATATGAGGTACTATGTGATGTTTCTCCCCTTCAAGTTTGTGATGTTTGGTTAGGACAACCATATTTTTGTAATTTCCACGTTGTGTATTAGTTTAGACCCTCATAATGTCATGATTACTCGAGGTAGACAACTATACAAAATGTCAAAGGTGGCCTTGTGTACTGCCATTTTTTTTTTATCTCTACTAAGCAATGCAATAATATCATCTACCATATTGGGAAAATTTTCTTCTTCTTGATTCAACTCTCAAAGTAATGGGATGATTGTGGGCACTTCCATGGCACATGGGCTTCACTCAATGAACCTCTGTCATATCACATGCGATCATAGCATATTAAACAATACCCTTAATTTGAGTACATATTGGAAAAAAACTCTAAAATTCACATTATTTAACCCCCTAGCAATATAAACCCAAAACACCTTCCCAATTTAAAAATCCCCTAATTTCACTATATATTGTATATATCCATTTTTCCATTAACATTTTTTTACCCCTTTATATTTTTTCATTAACTTTGAGCTCCATTTTTTATATCTATCAATATAAAAATTCATTACCCCCTATATATCCCTCAATATGTTATGTTATTTTTACCTCATTATATATTCCCCAATATGAACCCACACGCTATGGTATTGCACCCGCAGTGAAGCCTCTGTGATCCATGGCCTCCACCCAGGGCTCCTCCAAGCAACAACAACAAATGAATAATATGGTGGAAGAGGATAGAGAAATGTTCTCCTCCCCAACAAGGGTACTTCTTCATTGTCAATTCAAGCATTCAATCCACTGGTCCCTTGGCACACCTCTACCTAATGGGCCAATCTATCATTTTACTCTTCTAGAGAATGATAAAACTAAGTGAAAAATTCAAGAGCTACTCCAAAAAAGGCACATCTGATCAAGTTCCTCACCTTGTGGAAATCCAGTTGTACTTGTATAGAAGAAAGATATGACTTGGAAAATCTAGATTGATTATCGGGCCTTGAACATGATCATAGTCAGTAAGATTTATTTGAATTCCAACTTAGTACCACCAAGCTCCAATAGAACCAAATTATGTGTGGAAGTTTGCTTGCAAGTCCAAGAAGGGTCTTTCTAAATGGTTGGTCATGCCATTTGCTCTAAAAAAATGCCCCAAAATTTTTTATGAGGACGATGGCTGATATTTTGTGGCCTTTCACCAACTTTTCTGTGATTGTATATTCTAAATAATATCCTCATATTAAACAAGAGTTGGGAAGAGCATTTGCAACATATTCAACAACTCCTCCACACTATGTGGCAAAAAATCTATGCGTTAACTTGGTGAAATGCTCTTTTGGCATGGAAAAGGTATAATACTTAGGCTACATTATTGATGACCAAGGAGTGCATGTTGATCCATCCAAGATCCAAGCCATTCGTGATTGGCCAACCCCTACAACTCTCATATATCTTCACAACTTCTTGGGCCTTGCTAATTTGTACCGAAGGTTCATTCTAGGATTCTCTTGTATCACTTGGCCCTTAAGACAAGTAAGCATGTGCGGATGCAAAACAATTTATTTATTCTTATTCTTATTATTATTATTATTATTATTATTATTTGAGTCACCATGTAAGGCATTCGATTAAATGGAACACTGTATTTTCTCCACACCAATCCTCAGCTTGCCAAACCTCCAATAACCATTTGAGGTTGAGAAAGATGCCTTTGACTATGCTATTGTTGCAATACTCATTCGGTAAGATAATTTGGTGATTATAATATATAATATAAAATAAAAATTAATGATAGGTGGGGCCATCCATGTTGGGTGACATAAGCTGAACATATACACTTAGGTCTATTCTATGTGTGTTTTATGTGCCATTACAAGATCACCCTTAAGCTTTGGTTTCACTCGAAAACGATGATTAACGTGTTCTATCGTTGTGTTTGTTGAGAAGTGTAACTTGGGAGGTACTCCGACAACCCATGGGGTACTAGGTTTTTGTGGAATTTACCCATGAAAACTGGTTCACATATACCCAAATGGTGGTCTTTGGACACAAAGCTGTGGGCTAAAGACCCATGGTAAAATCATTTTTATTCTATTGGTTGCATTAGGGGCACCTTTGATGAGTAAAAGGGAACCTGAGGCTATAATGGAGAGGTATTATTATTTAAGTGATAATTTTTCCTATTTGGTTACTTTAATCTAGCAAGCCTTGTCTAATAGCTTGCCCAAAATGTTTGAGTGTTTGTGACGAAGTGAGACAAAGAGACTAGGAAATCCCGAGCACATTTACGTTTACAAGAAGGAGGTAGTATGCATAACTTTTAACACTCTCTCAATGACTCTATTTGATGATTTAATGTCTCACAAGATCTCTTCTCTTAGAGATCGTAGATCACCTAATCATGGAGAAAGAAACTAACACAATTTTCCTACAAAACAATGTTAGGGAAACATTATACATCAATCACGTAACATAATAAAATTAACATAAGAGATGAATGGTGAATTTTTGTTTTACCATTGTCCTTGAATAGAACTGGAGTACATCTGTGAGTCGTTCAAGCCTTTTTCTTTGACCTTCTCCCTAACCTCTAAGTTCACTACACAATTTTATCACAGTTGCAGCACTAGGAAATTTTTGGCATAAGTTCCTTTCTTCTCCCTGTGACTAGTGAAGAGCTCCATTTATATAGATTTCCATCATGTTTATCAAGCTTCATTTCACCTACACACTCTCTTGAACATATCAAGGTGATGATTAAGATAGACCAAATTAATGATTGCTTTAATAAAAACTTATTATTTCAATCAAAGTTGTTAATTTGGACCGAATCTAAGCTTATCGAGTTGAATTCCCACACTATTTGGAGATGTAGTGAAGAGATGACATTCATGGAATTATGTTTTAGTTTAGAACATTATTAGTGAGCACTACTAGGCCCTCTAGTTTGGTTCCTACAACTAAGAAGGAGCATTGATCCCTCAAAATAATGTTCTTTTTTATGCTTCACTAGTCGCAACTTGATCCTTTGACTTGGCAAAGGATGTGGTTTTCTTCTAGACCCTAGGGGATATATTCTTGAGCTATAACGAATTCCCCCTTAATGTATGAGGTCAAAAGAGAATATGATAGATGGAATACATTATAATAAGAACTAGTGAGAGAGGGAAGGAGAGATTTTGTAAAAGAAACATGTAGAAACTCAAAAGTATAGTCAGATACATAAAAAGGTACATCCTCGAGGTAGGCATACCCATACTCAATATTGAGAGAATAGAGCATAGAAGCCCACATAAAATATTGTGGACTAATGTCATCAAGGACTAGTCATGATACAATGTAGAAGTCTATCACAATAGCTATCAATAGTGTTGGACAGTGATGTGGGTGCCCCCAATTATGGCCCTCAAAGTACATAATATATTCTCCAATCACGACTTGGGGGAGGAAATGATCACGAGGGAAGTATCCCCAATTGTCCAATTTCTTTGAAATACACCCCAACGGTACATCTCTACTACATGTGAATGAATGAGTCGATGTCAAGCATGAAGGGAGACAGTATGATTACCAGGCATTGATGTATCATGTTAACAGACATGAGGGATACCACTCATAATGAAAATGGTTCCAAAGGTACCTATAACAATCTACAAAGAGAGAATGAATGAGTTGAAGTTGAGAACTCACAGAATCGGTTAAGATGTGTCTAATATGTTGAAAACCCAATGCAAACCACTAGGAAAATTTTCACTAATAAATACAAGCTCCAAGGTACTAGATTGTTTCTATATCTACATCTCGGATAAGGTGTTGAAGTCAATGGGAAGAGATTCATTGAAGGAGGGCCTTAGTGTATCCCTCATCATCGACACGACACTAACACCAAGATAAGACCTCTGATGATAGAAAATAAGGATGGCTGACACAAAAGGTATAATGATGTGTGTAGATGGCCGACCCTTGACTAAGACTTCACTTGAACATATAATGACACAACACAATAATGGACTTAGAAGTATAAACTGAAGAATACTGATATACATGATGGTGACACCGGAGTCGTCACAAAAGCTCATGGATTGGAAGGGTAACCAATCAAATAAGATATTGACTCATGTAACAAAGTGACTCAACTCAAGTTGAAGGTGTGGTTGAAAATTCCACAAAAAACCAATTATAAGAGTATGACTCAAACAAGTGCCATGGACACATACAACTGCATAGAAAACAATGTGACAACTATCTCAAATCACTTTTGAAAGTTATTTTTTTCAATGTAAGTTTTCTAAACAATTGTCCTCATTTTATGCCGCGATTAAAATTTAAAAGTCACAACAACATTGTGACACTACTATATAAGTATTAAAAATTTAAAAAACTAATAATTCGTCACACTACTATCTAAGTATTAAAAAATAAAAAAAATATTAATTCGTCCCCATGAAGTATGGTATTTTAACTTAGTTTATAGAGTTAAGTAAACATGAATAGTTGGTACATATTCCTTTTATTTAGTGCAATTGAAGATAGAGCATCCTATAATTCAGCCCACAGATCAGTGCATTCGTCCTCCTAGGTACAAATGGGAGGTACGATTGGATTAGAACCGGTAAAATGTATTAAGTCGTACAACATCATATTGACACGCTTATGGAACACGAGATGCATGGGCATGGAACTCGTTCACGTATTGAGAAGTAAATGCTTTGCATACAAAAATTCCAGATGCCTCCTTATGTCATATATCAAACAACCCATATTAGAAACCCATTTGGTTTCTATGTAGTTTTCAATAGTTGTGATAATATGTATAAATAACTTAATTTCTAATGAATTGAGATTGAAAACAAACTGAAACCAATACTAAATTGAGACTGAAAACAAACTAAAAACAATATGCACAAGTTTCTTCTACTCAATCCATTGAAGGAAAACATACCATTCAAACAATTCAAACACAATTTTTATTAGGGAACCCAACTTGGAAAATCCCCTCCTCTATTTGTATTATATAATATGAGAAAAAATTATCTATTACAATGACAGATTCAATCCTTGAAGCTCAATATACAGTGCAATACTAATCTCCTCTTGATTGTTCTTTGGAAAACACTGAGCCGACACTTGCTCTGTCTGCAGTGTTACCTGCACTTTCTCTTCCTACACTAGCTATGCCTACACTCACTCCTATTTCGTTGGGAAATTCTAAGGAGATTAGCTCATGTTCTACATGCAAATTCTTCTGTACACTCAAACAATATACATCAATAAATGCAATTATGTATTTTCTTTCCACTAGGAAATTGGAGTTGCATGCATTACTAGATATTTTTAGTAAATTGACTAGTTCATAGCATGCATGACTAGGGATATTTTTAGTAAATTGACTAGTTCACTCAGACATAGGTGACTTCACAAAAATTACAACTATTCAAATGAATTCATACAACACACAAATTTCTTCTACTCAATCCATTGAAGGAAAACATACAATTCAAACAATTCAAACACAATTTTTATTAGGGAACCCAACTCGGAAAATCCCCTCCTCTATTTGTATTATATAATATGAGAAAAAAATATCTATTACAATGACATATTCAATCCTTGAAGCTCAATATATAGTGCAATACTAATCTCGTCTTGATTCTTCTTTGGAAAATACTGAGCCGACACTTGCTCTGTCTGCAGTGTTACCTGCACTTTCTCTTCCTACACTAGCTATGCCTACACTCACTCCTATTTCGTTGGGAAATTCTAAGGAGATTAGCTCATGTTATACATGCAAATTCTTCTGTACACTCAAACAATATACATTAATAAATGCAATTATGTATTTTCTTTCCACTAGGAAATTGGAGTTGCATGCATGACTGGATATTTTTAGTAAATTGACTAGTTCATAGCATGCATGACTAGGGATATTTTTAGTAAATTGACTAGTTCACTGAGACATAGGTGACTTCACAACAATTACAACTATTCAAATGAATTCATATTCACTCTATTATACTATTATAAACTAGAGCTCAGATAACAGAGTTTCACTAAATATAACTCTAGATGTTAGCAATCAACTCATGCACAAATCTACTTTTTACCCACAAACTCAAATTGATTGAATTAAGTTAGTGATTTGGTCATGTCACTCTTGCTAAATACAACTCAATCAATTTAGTGATATAAAAATTCAAATTTGTCCATTTAAAAATATAGAAATTCCAATTTAAATAAAAAACAAGTGAAATAAAATCTTTTATTACAACAATCTTGATATTCCTAAATTTCAAATATGAAAATGAAACCCTATAATAACCTCTATCTTTAAAATTTTCAATCTATTTTAATGAACACATAAAATAATAAGTTATTATTTTAATATCCCTTAGTTAGATGGCCGTCGCTTAAAATCAAATGAAAGTAATTGATTTTGAATATGATACTTTGTGGTCCCATTTACTTTAAACTTTTATTTCAGCAACCACATAGACTAACATATTATTATAATATCCTTCTGACCATATTATTTTAATATCTATATTTAAGATATTAATTTAATATCCCTTTTTACCACATTATTCTAATATTACCTTTTCCATACAAAGTCAGTATTTTCCATCACTTTACATTTTCAATCAATTTTAGTAACGGCATAAAATAACATGTTTTAATATCTTTTTTTTCCATAACCTTTTCCGAGGGACTTGAGTATTTTCAATCAATCTATGATAAGTTATTATTTTAATATCCCTTAGTTAGATGGCCATAGCTTGAAATAAAATGAAAGGAATTGATATTCAACCTTCTGGTACCATTTACATTAAAATTTTATTTCAGGAACCACATAGAATAACATATTATCTTAATATCCTTCCTACCATATTATTTTAATATCTCTAAGGTCTGAGCATTTTCCAGACAAGAAAATCATAGTTAGAACTTAGAACCGTAATAAAAAATAGTCTCGGAGTATTTTCCCACGGACGAGAAAATCCGAGTTACAACCATAATAATAAAATAGAGTCTGAGTAATTTCCAACAGACAAAGAAGATCATGGTTTCAACCATAATAATAAAATAAAATCGAACCATTAGATAGGAAAACCATAATAATAAAATAGAGTCTGAGTAATTTCCAACAGACAAAGAAGATCATGATTTCAACCATAATAATAAAATAAAATCGAACCATTACATAGGAAAACTTCATCTGGGCGGACTTTTCCCGTTCAAAAGAAATGATTTACACGTCAAATAAATCTATATAGTATAGAAGTTGGCCACCAAGTTCACATTGCAGCAGTTTCCTGGCCGGCTTTTAAATCCAAGAAAACCAAAATTGCAGTAATCAAAATTTTTCCGGAGGCTCAGGCACAGCCATGTTAATCATGGAGACGCAGGAGCTTACAGAATCTGTTGATAGCAGCCCGAAGGCGTTCGATCAAGTTCGCGGCCACCGTCTCCTCTGCAATCGTCTCCAAATTTCCCGCGAACCGGCGTCTGCTGGCTGAAACCACCAGAGGCGGAGCCACTTCTACCCACGGAGAACTGTAAGCCATTAGTGCCGTCTTCGCAGGTCAAGCACAGTTTTCTTCTTCTGTTTATTCGCCCCGGCTTCTATACACAGTGAATGCTTTCAGATGGCGGATATTCGCTCTCGATGCTGCCCTTATGTCTTCTCAAGGCATATTTGAACCCGGAGGCCTTGCTTATTTAACCCGCTGCCCACATCCAGCTGGTATTGGCAGTTGTTTTAACAACTGTCTCCAATCGATTTTGACTGTTGTTTTTGCAATGTCAACGCCAGCTGGTATTTACAGTTGTTTGAACAGCTGTCTCCATTCTTATCCCACAATTAAAATTTACAAGTCACAGCAGCTCTTCCCAGTGGTTTGAACAGTTGTCTCCACGGCTATCCAACTGTAATAAATTTAGAAAACTAATAATTTGTGCGGACCTGGTATGGTATCTGAACTTAGTTTATAGAGTAAAGTCAAGATAAACAGTTGAAAAAAATATAAGACAAGTGAAATTGAATTTGTTTCTGAATTTCTAGAATAAGATTTCTGGTAAAAGAATTCGTCTTGAAGTCCAGGACAGACAGGAGTTAAAATTTAATTTAGTTAAAATCTATTTTTTTTTTATAAATTATTATTTTATATGATATAATATAATTTTTTTCATTTTCAAGTTTGGTAGGATTATATCTTTATTATATCTAAAATATTATTTTTATTTTGGTAAGGAATTGAACCATATTATTTTTATTTTGATAGAGAATTAAATAGATAACTTCACATCAAAAAATATCTTAATAAAACATGTTATTTACCTCTATTCAAAATCCATAATCATAATATAATATAGTTTATATTAATAAATAATAATAGATCATTTTAAATGAGTTGTTTATCGAGCTTGAGAAATTGTCTGGACAGCTAAAATTGGCTGGAATTGAGCAAAAAAATTAAAAAATGTTGCAGTAGCAACATTTGAATCATGTTTTTGATAGTGGAAATGGATTAAGCACCATCAAAAATCTCTAGTACACCCAAAATATTGAAGTTTGATAGCTATAACCTGTATTTATAAAAATCCCTCCAAATTTTCTTAAAATCTTACCAGAAATTTCATGTTTTTCAGGGCAAAAAAACAATCTAGTTAGACTACCACTTTTAGTATTTAAAAAAAAAAAAAGTTGTATTAAAATTTGAAAATATTAATAAATTTTATAATTAAGTATTTTATATTTACAAATTAAAATTCAAAAAACAAATAAAATCACTCATAAACTCTTAAAAACATATATTATTTATTTAAAAAATGTTAATTTCTAGCCTTCAAATTGCTTAACATTGTTTTTATACGTCACGTCATTTAGCACGTTCATTTCATAATTCCCTTTTTTAAGCCAGCTTTACTCGAGTGTACATTGCTGGCCTTTGTACACAATACTTAGTTTCCTCATTTTTCCAGACTGCGAGTCAAAATATCGGAAGGGAACACAGATCAAAGATACAGCCATATGGAAACTTGAAAGAAGCTTACATTTTGAATATTGTATAATTCGCTATTTGTGATCTTGCATGTCTTATTTTATTATTATGATAATTAAATATTTTTTAAATTTTGTTTACTTTTTCAGCCCAGGAGGGTGTAAATGAGTGGACATTTCCTTGCTTTGATATGATGTCAGTTTAGTTTATATGAATAGGTTTGTGGCTTCTATTATACTTGGTATATTGCATGTGTTTTTGTCACTTTATTGATCATGACACAAACTTGGAATAAGGTTAAACATAGTTTGTAGCATAGGGAGGTATAAAAGGACTCAAGAGGAGAATTCTAGAAAATTCACACAATTGGAGGAAAAAATTGATAATATAATCCATAAGCGGACCATTCTAATCAAGGGATTAGTCAACATCTCATTCTCCTCGCATGAGGATATTGACCATTTGCGGTAGATGCCTCAAGATTTTTCCCAATTGATCAAGGTGGATATTGGTAGCCACCCACCTATTCCACTAACTTATAACACAGTTTCCCTATTTTGGCAGTTTTTGGGTCGAGAACTTTCAGAGCAATTTAGAGACCCTAAATGATGTTTTTTTGGGGATAGGTCTTTCCAACGGGCTATGGTGCACGCCAAACAACATTTGTATGCCAAATTTATAACCTCGGGTGGTTGACGTTCCAACTTACCCCATCACGCCCTATAAGCCTTTGACATTTTATTTCCTAGGGTTAGGTTTTTAGTTTTTTAGGGTTTATGATTATTTTTTCATGATAAAAAGGACTTTGAGCCTCATTGTAATATATTTTAGGAAAGCACGTAGCAATCACATCTCTTCTCAGAAATAAACTACCATCATTCGAGCTAGTTTGTTTTCATTCTACTTGTAACAAGTTCTAGGATTTTCTATTATTTAATTGAAGTCATTTTTTGTTGTATCTCTTTACTTTTGGTTAGTAATATATATTTTTTCTTTCCCTTCACCAACTTGGATTAGTGATATTAGAGTGGTTTGGTCTTTCTCTATTTTTTTTTGCATGCTCCTAATGAGGTTGGGGTATAAGGAGTTGGGACTCGAACTATTTGAGCCCTTGCAAGACCATCCTCGCCAACCCTGACAACCTCCCATGGCGGAAGTAAACAAAGATGAGGGAGTAGGATATCCTATTAAATTGTTTCTCGAAGAAGCCCTCAAGTGAAAGAGGAACATGATGGTGGATATTTTTTTTTGGATCCGCTAATGGATGCCAATAGGTGAAGCATCTCCATCAAGTGGCCACTGTGGAGGCATCGCCCCCTTTTTAAGGTACAAGTTAATTTTGATATTCTTGTATTTGAAGGTAAAATAGATGCAAATTCTCAAAATGAATGGTTAAATTTGCTATAACAGTATCTTTTGGTCCACAAATTTTCCGATAGATAAAGTATTACCTTTACACTCCTTAAGGCCGCCCCCCATGTCAAGGTTTGGTGCCAAGCTTACTACGAGCAAAGGGACATAGAGGAATCCCCACTATTTGTAGTCACACCCACTTGGTGCTCTTTTAGAGATGTTGTTAAGGAACAATATTAAGTTTTGGAAGCTATAAAGACTAGTACATTAGATGGACCACACTACAACAAGAAATGACCAAGTTGTGCTAGAGTTCACAAATATCTTTCACACCTTGCGCACCAAGTTGGGTATCAAATAATGTTAAGTGAGATCTTATGCTCAAGTATTGTGGTTGTCTGCGCAAGTACATCCAAACAGAAATGGAGTCCCTAGACACCTCCTTTCTTGGTAGAACATATTGATATTATGTCAAAATTCAGTAGAAATTTAAACAAAATAAGGAAGTGAAAATTTGGATTTGTGAACACTTCACAAGATAAATAGGGCAAGGGAAACCCTAAACCATATAACTAAAACAAAGCTAGGTTGTACCACCCCAAGACAACCCATGAAAGCCACAAACAAACAATGGCACTGGAAAGACAAAGAAAGACACAATAAAGTGGTATGAGTTCCACAAAGGCCCCACTCATAACACCAAAGAATGATGCACAAATAATTCACTATTAATCGAGCTATAAGCTCAAAATAAAAGAAGTTTCTAACTTTGAACTAGACCTCAACAAGCAAAAAAAAATAATTGATGTGGAACCCAAGGCCATTGTTTTCACCACCAAGGTCGAGTAAAGCGATTCATAAGATCTAGAGGAATGTGAGCACCTCTTCCACCCAAAAATTTGGGTGAAGGGTGCTCCACTATGTTTCATTGTCAATAAATTCAAAGGAACCTCATCTTAGAAAAGGTCGTTAAAGAGTTAGGCCTCTCAACAATGGAACACTCATAGCAATACACCATATGGTGGCTCCACCAAGGGCAAGATCTCTATGTCAAGCAACAGCGTCCCCTTCCCTACTACATCAAGCCTTTCACATATGAGGTATTATGTTATGTTTCTCCCCTTTAACTTTGTGATGTTTGGTTAGGACAACCGTATTTGTGGAATTTTCACCTTGTGTATTAGTTTAGACCCTCACAATGTTATGATTACTCTAGGTAGACAACTATACAAAATGTCAGAGGTGGCCTTGCCTACTACCATTATTTTTATCTCTACTAAACCATGCAATAATATCATCTACCATATTGGGAAAATTTTCTTCTTCTTGATTCAATTCTCAGAGTAATGGGAAGATTGTGGGCACATCCATGGCCTCCATCGAGGGCTCCTTCAAGAAACAACAACAAATAAATAATATGGTGGAAGAGGATAGAGAAATTTTCTCCTCCCCCACAAGGGTACTTCTTCATTGTCAATTCAAGCATTCAATCCACTGGGCCCTTGGCACACCTCTACCCAATGGGCCAATCTATCATCATTATCTTCTATAGAATGAGAAATTAAGTGAAAAATTCAAGAGCTACTCCGAAAAGGGCACATCTAATCAAGTTCATCACCTTGTGGAAATCCAATCGTACTTGTGTAGAAGAAAGATAGGACTTGGAAAATCTGATTGATTATCAGGCCCTGAACATGATCATAGTCAATAAGATTTATTTTAATTCCAACTACCACCAAGCCCCAATAGAACCAAATTATATGTGGAAGTTTGCTTGCAAGTCCAAGAAGGGTCTTTCTAAATGGTTTTTCATGCCTTTTTCTCTAAAAAAGTGCCCCAAATTTTTTTATGCTGATGATGGATGATATTTTGTGGTCTTACACCAACCCATCCATGATTTTATATTCTAAATGATATCCTCATATTCAACAAGAGTTGGGAAGAGCATTTGCAACATATTCAACAGGTCCTCCACTCCATGTGGCAAAAATATATGTGTTAACTTGGTGAAATGCTCTTTTGGCATGGAAAATGTATAATACCTAGGCTACATTATTAATGACCAATGAGTGCATGTTGATCCATCCAAGATCCAAGCCATTCATGATTGGCCAGCTCCGACAACTCTCACAGATCTTCACAACTTCTTGGGCCTTGCTAATTTCTACCAAAGGTTGATGCTAGGAATCTCTTGTATCACTTGGCCCTTGAGACAAGTAACCATGTGTGGAGGAAAATAGTTTTTTATTTATTTATTTATTTATTTTTAATTATTTTTTATTTATTTTTCCGAGTCACCATATAAGGCATTTGATTAGATGGAACACCACATTTTCTCCACAGTAATCCTCACCCTTCCAAACCTCTAATAACCATTTGAGATTGAGAAAGATGCCTTTGAATATGCTATTGGTGCAATACTCATTTGGTAAGGGAATTTGGTGGATTATTACAATGAAAAAATATATGATATTGTTTAGAGATACCCACCTATGATAATTGTTGACACATGCATTTGAAAAATTTCATAAGCTATTGCAAGTTTGAATTAATTGTCTCCCTAAATGAACAAAATAACAAAAATATAAACTATAATATAAAATATAAAATCAAAATTAATGATAGGTGGGGCCATCCATGTTGGGTGACATAAGACAAACATATACACTTAGGTCTATTCTATGTGTGTTTTATGTGCCATTAAAAGATCACCCTTAAGCTTTGGTTTCACTTGGAAACGATGATTAACATGTTCTATCATTGTCTTTGTTGAGAAATGTAATTTTGGAGGTACTCCCATAACCCCTAGGGTACTAGGTTTTTGTGGAATTGACCCATGAAAAGTGGTTTGTGGGAAATACACCCAAATGGTGGACTTTGGACCCAAAGTTATGGGCTAAAGACCCAAGGTAAGATCATTTTTTATTCTGTTGGTTGCATTAGGGGCACCTTTGATGAGTAAAAGGGAACCCGAGGCTATAATGGAGAGGGCTTATTATTTAAGTGATAATTTTTCCTATTTGGTTACTTTAATCCAGAAACCCTTGTCTAATAGCTTGCCCAAAATGTTTGAGTGTCAGTGACGAAGTGAGAAAAAGGAACTAGATAACCCCAAGCACATTTAGGTTTACAAGAAGGAGGTAGTATACATACCATTTAACACTATCTCCTTGACTCTATTTGATGATTTAATGTCTTCAAATATCTCCTCCTAAGATCTTTGCTCTTAGATATTGTAGATCACCTAATCATGGAGAAAGAAACTAACACAATTTTCCTACAAAACAATGTTAGGGAAACATTATACATCAATCATGTAACATAATAAAATTAACATAAGAGATGAATTGTGAATTATTTTTTTTACTATTGTCCTTGAATAGAACTGGAGTACATTCCTAAGTTGTTCAAGCCTTTGTCTTTGACCTTCTCCCTAATCTCTAAGCTCACTGCACAATTTTATCAAAGTTGCAACCCTGATTTTTTTTTGGCATAAGTTCCTTTCTTCTCCCCGTGACTAGTGAAGAGATCCATTTATATAGATTTCCATCATGATTGGCAAGCTTCATTACACCTAGACACTCTCTTGAACATATCAAGGTGATTATTAAGGTAGAAAAAATCAATGATTACTTTAATACAAATTTAGTATTTTAATCAAAGTTGTTAATTTGGACCGAATCTAAGCTTATCGAGTTGAATTCCCGCACTATTTGGAGCTCTAGTGAAGAGATGACATTTATGGCCTTATGTTTTAGTTTAGAAAATTATTACGGAGCACGAATAGGCCCTCTAGTTTGGTTCCTACAACTAAGAAGGAGCATTGATCCCTCAAAATAATGTTTTTTTGATGTTTCACTAGTCACAATTTGATCCTTTGACTTGGCAAAGGATGTGGTTTTATTCTAGACCCTAGGGGGTATATTCTTGAGCTATAATGAATTACCCCTTAATGTATGATGTCAAAAGATAATCTGATTGCTGGAATACATTATAATAAGAACTACTGAGAGAGGGAAGGAGAGATTGTGAAAAAAAAACATGTAGAAAATAAAAGATATAGTCAGATACATGAAAAGGTACATCCTTGAGGTAGGCATACCCATACTCAATATTGAGAGAATAGAGCATAGGTTCCCACATAAAATATTGTGGACTAATGTCATAAAGGACTAGTCATGATATAATGTAGAAGTCTATCGCAATAGCTATCAATAGTGTTGGACAGTGATGTGGGTGCCCCCAATTATGGCCCTCAAAGTACATAATATATTCTCCAATCACGACTTTGGGGAGGAAATGATCATGAGGGAAGTATCCCCAATTCCCCAAGTTCTTCGACACACACCCCGATGGTACATCTATACTACATGTGAATGAATGAGTTGATGTCAAGCATGAGGGGAGATTTTATGATTACCAGGCATTGATGTATCATGTTAACAGACAGGAGGGAGACCACTCATAACGAAAATGGTTCCAAAGGTAGCTAGAATATTCTACAGAGAGAGAATGAATGAGTTGAAGTTGAGAACTCTACAGAATCAGTTAACATGGGTCTAATATGTTGAAAACCCAATGCAAACCACTTGGAAAATTGTCACTAATAAGTACAAGCTACAAGGTTCTAGATTGTTTCTATATCTACATACCGAATATGTTGCTGAAGTTAATGGGAAGAGATTAATTGAAGAAATACCTTAATGTATCCCTCATCATCAACACAACACTGACACCAAGATAAGGTCTATGATGATAGAAAATGAAGAAGTGATATACAACTAAATAAGGATGGTTGACACAAAAGGTATAATGGTGTGTGTAGATGGTCGACTTTTGACTAAGACTTCACTTGAAAATATAATGACACGACACAATAATGAAATTGGAGGTATAGACTGAAGAATACCGATATACATGCTGGTGACACAGGATTCATCACAAAATCTCATGGACTGAAAAGATAACCAATCAAATAAGATTTTGAGTCTTGTAACAAAGTGATTCAACTCAAGTTGAAGGTGTGGTTGAAAAGTCCTAAAAAAACCAATCGTAAGAGTATGACTCAAACAAGTGCCATGGAGACATTAAAGTGCGTAGAAAAAGATGTGACAACTATCTCAAATCCCTTTTGAAAGTTATTTTTTTCAATATCAATATCAGTTGGTTTTAAATTTTTCTAAACAATTTTCCTCATTTCTATCCTACGTTTAAAATTTAAAAGTCAGAGAAACATTGTGACACGACTATCTAAGTATTAAAAATTTAAAAAAAATATTAATTCGTCCCCATGAAGTATGCTATTTTAACTTAGATTATAGAGTTAAGTAAATATGAATAGTTGGTACACATTCCTTTTATTTAGTGCCAATGAAGATAGAGCATCATATAATTCAGCCCACATATTAGTGCATTCTCCCTCCTAGGTGCAACTGAGAGGTACGATTGGATTAGACCAATAAAATGTATTAATCCGTACAACATCATCTTGCCACCCTTTTGGAACACGAGATGCGTGGGCATGGAACTCGTTCACATATTGAGAAGTAAATTCTTTTCATCCAAAAATTCCAAATGCCTCCTTATGTCATATATGAAACAACTCATATTACATTACATATATTTAGGATTGGAATTTGGATTTTTCTTTACCTTTCATACAATATTTTTTGATATTTTGGATCATTATGATTTCTATAAAAAAATATTATGTTTAAAACTTTTCCCTTCATTCATGATCTTTTCATAATAATAAAAAAATAAAATTCAAATGTTTAAATTAGGCTCTTAGTCATATGACTAAGAATGAATTAACCATGGAGAATGTCCTTTCAAGATGCCACCTCCACCAGTGAACCACTCCATCAGGGTCTAGTGAATATTAATGAAGGAATGGACAAGAAATAAGATAAATTCATTTTATATTGTGGAAAGTGCATAAAGTGAACTTCCGATATGTTGTCAACACAAGCATTTCATGGTAAGGCATTTCCACATGTCACCTCTGGGACATTAACCACATGAATTTTTTTTGCTGATGCAATTCATTTGCACAATAAAGCAATGTGGCTAAGCCTAATTGATAAGATGAATAATTTTAAGCACATTAATAAATATTAAAAGTTTTGATTTCTAAATATAACAACTAAGTTAATAAAATGTTAAACGTTTTGATTCCTGAACAGCTAAATTAATAATAGAAATACTTTTCATTGTTTTGTTCTTTTAAGAAACTAAAACACCACAATATCTTATTGTGCCCAAAGTACAATACACCTAAATTTAATGCTAAAAATGACTAAGAAACATTCTACTCATTCCAAATGTCTGCTTTGCCATCATTATGAGTTTAGATTGAATTTTCTTAAAAAATATGCTTACTTTGCCATCATTATCAGTTTAGATTGAATTTTCTTAAAAAATATGCTTACAAATAATATATTATATTTCTCAGCGAATAGGGAACTCTAATTTCATAGAAATAAATTACCCTTACCCTAACAGGTCAAACTTAGAACCTACCTTATGAAATTAAAAGCTCCCAACAACTCAAACTCACAATAAAAAAATTCAATGCCCATCTTTGAAATGGTTGCCTTGGAGCCAATCTTGAATTGGACGTGTCACGTAAGTCTGAATATGCCTTGAGAATGCACTGTGCCAGTGTGGTACTTCGGCACTGCGTCACGAATCGAGACCTTGGAAGTTCGTGCGGCTGGCTTTATTTTTTATTTTTGGTGTACTCTGTAAAAGGAAGGTTTCGTGAACTTTCTCTAATAGGTAAAAGGAAGGTTTCGGGAACTTTCTGTAATAGGTAGTGGAAACACAAAATTATATCTAATTTTAAAATATCAATAATGATTTGTGGTGGTTCCGTTATTAAAATACTAATTTTCAGTGATCCAACAAAGTAACTTTTACTTAAAGTTTGAGTCCAGCCGTAGGGAGGAGTCAATTTGCAAAAATATTGATAAATGGACAATAAAAGGTGTAAGCACGTTGTGAAAAAATTTAAAGGTCAAAATTACGTCTTCCATCCTTCCTAGCAAAATTACGTCTTCCATCTCCCCTAGCACATCCAGAAAAATGAGTATTCACAAATTCCAACGGTCAAATACGAGCAAAATGTTGTATGACGAGCAAAATGGCTGTCAAATTCCATCCCTGCATATATCAAACAACCCATGAAAAAAGAAAACATCGTTGTGGTTAACCCAGAAAAAAGCAACAAAATATCGTTGTGGGTAAAACAAAGAAACATTACTTCGAACGAAAAATAAAACATAAAAGCATCGCTAATACCAACGAAAAATAAATTTGTACATCCATGCACCATAAATTCTGGAGCCCCAACACTGACCTACTCTCCAGCGAAATTTTTTTCCGTGGTGAGGATAAATAAAACTGGCCAGCGAAATTTTTTTCCGTGGTGAGGATAAATAAAACTGGCCAGTCTCATGCCATTCCCCAAAAAATTGGCAAGGATGTAGTCACCATGATTTTTTTTTTTTAAAGACAGGCAACTAAGCAACTAGTCACCATGAATTTTTACATAGGCGAATACTTGTTCATAATAGGAAACTAATTATGGTAATACTCTTCATATTGTTCCCTTAATGTCACTCGATTTATCTTAATTAATGGCTTGAACCATAGTTACCAAATTTGAATTCTGATTCAGATTCTAATTCAATATGATAAAAATTAAAATTAATTTTTTTCAATTAGAAAATAAATTCTAGAGTATATATCTTAAACATTTAAATATTTATATTTTTTTCATATAATTGCTTGTGATTTTCTTTATATTCATTTTGAAATTTAAATAATTTTTAATAATTTTAATCAATATAAACAATTTTAAAACTATAATTTACCAACCAAAACTATCACCACACTTATTTGTTATTTCCAAAATTTCTCTTCTTTTCAAAACTGAAAACTTTCTTTCCTATTTTCAAATCTTATCTAAAATGCTTTTGTATTAATATTTATTTAAAAATTAAATATTCAAAACTCAAACCTACATCCATTCTGGTTTTCGAATTTTATCTTAAACATAAAAATTAAATATTCAAAACTTATTTTTATAAAAATCTTCTAATATAAATATATTAAAAAAATGAATTAACTTTTATAAAAAAATTACTAACGAAGATTCAGAATTCATACTCAAATTCTTATCTCAACTATTTAAAAATAGTTACTTTTATAAAATAGAATTCAACTTCAAGATTTCGTGAATCAAATTCTTTCTTTCTTTATTATTTCAACTTTTTAAACAATACTAAAATTAAAAAATTCAGAAATTTTCTCCCCTCACCATTCATTTCCATTTCCTACAGCCTTTCCATTTAGGTTGATGCACTTGTCCGGAACTAAAATTAACAAATCCATATGATAAATTATAATCCATGAATTTTGATTCACCCACGTTAAGCTACCATCAAATGAATTGAAATTTTATCGAATTATTCGGAGGCGAATGGATCTCCCGAATTTTCGTTTTTTTTTTACCGGTACAGACAAATTTGGTAACTATGGCTTCAACACCTTTTTCAACTTGGGGATGCACTCCACTTCCATCGTGGAAAACAAAGTGAGACTTAGGTCCAAATAATTTGGCATATCATTGAGGAGCCTGGCCATAAATGGAGGCATTATAGCTACTTTTTCTTCTGTGAAAGCAACGATCCTTATATCTATTTTCCCAAACTCGTCACCATGGAGTGTGTGAAGAATAAGGTTTCCATTGCCATCGATTTCGCACTGCTCCCTTTGGAGTAACAATTACTTTATGTTCGTTCATAAACCATCACTGAGAAGCAATGATTTTCTTCAATAGTTTTCCCAATTTACTACCAACCCCATCATTATATTGGGTAAACACGCTCTGTAAGGGGTTCAATATCAAAGTAGAGATTGAAAATGAACGACATTGTTAAAAACAGGAAGATTGAAAGAAAGGTTACTAATTTTGTAAGTGATTAGGGCGTTCGTTCAGTTGAGAGATTTAATTTACTCGAGATTCCATGCTACTTGTAATAGACGAAGGACAGGGATGTCTTGTTACATATGTGTCAAGAGTAGACTTATCATCGGCTTAGGAAAGGAAAAAGACTTATATAAGGAAAATTCTGGTGGTTCCATAATGTCATGTGGAACTGTTCAGATTTACCTGCAATATTACAACATATAATTATGTTGTCAAGAAAGTGTTATAACATTTGATAAAACACCTCCCTCTGCGTGCATACGTGCACTTTACAAGTGTTGAGAGCTAATATCGAATTTAATGCCATTTCCTTGGATGAGTTTTATGAAAATTATGATGTTAAAAATCTGGAATAGCTTTCCCACTGACTCTACCATCCCATTTAAAGCTTCACACCAAATTATAAATCTGTAAAAACAATAAAATGAAGCTTATGCAAATATAAATTCTTAAAAGAATGATCCGATGGAAAAGTAAAATTAAATTTGATTTTATGTATAGAAATTACATAAAATATATTTTAAAAATAAATGCACATCAAAATTATATGTATGTATGTATGTATGGGATTCAAACAAGTTATTGATTATTGTGAATGATATGAAATATATTTTAATAAAATAAATTTATTGAAAAATAGAAAATATTATAAAATATTATATTAATATATAATTATTGTTAAATAATGATATAATTTTAATTTTATAGATATTAAAGAACTAAATAAATTTTCAAGAATTAAAAAAGATTTAGTGTAATTGATAGACAAAATAGCTTTTTTCACAGGAATTTATTAAAATGTGGCAATACAATTTCAATATGTAATGTTTAAAATACATTTTTGAATGTATAAATGGATTCAACGCCTTAAAAAAATTTGTGGCACTAGAATTAGGCTGATAAAACAACTTAAACTTGAGTTTTTAAAAATCTATGTGTGGTTTTGATTAGAATTAACTAGAAACAAATATCATGAAAATGGCCATTTCATTTATAGGTTAGACTAAGTCATTAAAAATATACATAAAATGTTAGAAAGATAACTAGAGATTGCACCTATGCTCAAGTCAAATACCTTGTCTGATTATCATGAATGCCTTGTAAATAAGATCACATATCTCTTTACCATGAATGACTTGTAAATAAGATCACATTTCTCTTTACCACTAATCTCCTTGGTGCCTACCATGTTCTTGTTTTAATCCAAAATATTCTTCTTGGGAAAACCTAACCCATGTCATGTAGTTGAAAGTGTAGAGGTGTTAAATTTCAAAATAGTAGTATATGAAAGAAAAATCAGACCACACGAAGTTTTTCTCAAACTATGTGTTTATCCCTAACTAACAATAGTGCATGCAATATGTGTGCATATCTTATGTTATGAATGTTTCCATGTTAGAAAATCCACCTAAGCATCTTACTAGTGTTAAAAATATAGGAGATCAACTTATTACTAGATGTGAAAATATATTGAACAATGATCTTATCTATATAGCCATGAATTTTCCTTGATATTTTTAAGTGTTTGTAGCAAGTATTAGCTTATCAACATGAGTTGTTTCCTTCACGTTTAATAAGCTAAGAAGATTTCTCTTACCGGTGGAAGAAGACTATCCCCTGACCATAGCTCAAATTTTGGAGAATAACAAAGGCAAGCTCTATATCCAACTGAACAATGTCCCTATGAACAAATGCGCAATTAATAAAAAAACAAAAATATCCTCTGGACATCAGAGGAAACAAAGAGAAAACTTCAGTGGAAGCCTAGATTTCACATGACACAACCAAAATCTCTTAGTTTCTCCTACATAAAATAAATTATAAGGCCAATGAAGCCATGCATCTGTTTACATAAGTTACACCTCAATTCATTCAAACTTATGATGATAATTGTGCATCAACGTCATTTTTAGTGTGTCAAAATAGGAATCATTATATAGTTAATTTATATAAATGGTATTTTGGCTTCTCATTGGTGCTTCTTATTGCAAAACACAATAATATACATGAAGCATGAATGAGACAACAACCAACAACATGTGCCACTTTTTAAAATATCTCCAATAAAAAATATAAATGTAAGAAAGTGTGCATAAATTATAGCTCTGAACCACAACATGACCAATAGATGATTTGAGTTGAAAGCAAGATATTTGAATCATCAATTTAATTTCAGTCATGAACAAGTTTGCATGCATCTTGTAAGGAAATTTGAATTCTAAAATACAAATCAACATAACAATTACAAGTTCCAAATGAACCCTTAAATGATGAAAGTGCTAAAAATGAAAAAAAGTTCCTTACTTACTCCTACATGGAAGAAGAGATGTATATAATCCTATTCAGGAATATGAAATATATGTTGAATCCTAAAAAAGAAAATTTATCTTCATTGGATCTCTGATTTATACAAAAAATATCCCATGTGATCTCTTTCCAACACATATGAAATGAGGTTCTTTTCATGCAGATAAAACATCCTTTGGCACCAATTTTAACCATTTCAACCACCCTCTAGTGAAATGAACCTTGGAAATAAACTTATCAAGTAGCTTTCTGTGAGGTAAAATGAGTATTGGGACCATATGGTATATCATATTTTTATTATTCATTAGTTATTTAAAAAAAAAAACATTGTCTAGTCTCAGGGTTCATCATATAAACCTAAGCTATTGAAATATTAGCATTTACGTGAGTATCTTCTATACAATTTCATAATCATAATCCCCAGTTCCAAACCCTCAATAAAAGTAAATTGTTACCCA
The DNA here is from genome assembly GCA_034641835.2 of Pinus albicaulis. Taxonomy (NCBI): domain Eukaryota; kingdom Viridiplantae; phylum Streptophyta; class Pinopsida; order Pinales; family Pinaceae; genus Pinus; species Pinus albicaulis. The sequence continues at coordinate 850,648,592 of CM076571.1, forward strand.
TGCCAATATATGTAGCCACTTACATACACTATTGTGTATGATGTAAATAATTACCAGGCCACGATAGCTGCTCTTTGTGAATACAAACACCTAGGCAGTAAAGTTGCCACATCAAAACATAATAAGGGTACCTAATAAGGATAGAGATAGATTTTAAAGTTTCTACCCAAGTGAAAAAAACTCAAACAAAATAAAAAAAACCTTTGGCTTGATGCAACTTACCTAGTTCAATCAATGTGGGATAAACATGTATGTAAAAATATCAGAAAACTCCAGTGTTAATAACAAAAAAAATCAATTGTAAATCAAATATCTTTGGTTGGACCAAATTCATCACTAGAATAGGCACTAGTCATGAAAAATTCAAAATTTTAAAAAAGGGCATTGTGACAGAATTCAAAGCAGGAGGCACGATTGGTGTTTTGGCACCATGAAATTGAGAAAAAGCCTTTACTTACCCTAACATGGAAGGAAAGATCCAAATAATCTAACGGTTGAATATGAAATATATGTTGAATGTGAAAATATGATTTATCTTCATTGGATCTCTGATTTATACAACAAATCTACCCTATGGTATGTTTCCAACACATATGAAATCGAGTTCTTTACATGCATATACAATAACCTTTGGCATCGATTTTCTTGGTGTCAACTTCCCTCTAGAAAAATTACTCTTGCACATAAACTTATTAGGCATGTGCTGTCTTATTACAGAGTAACCTTACACACCTTTCTGTGAGGTAAAATGGGTATATGGGACCCTAGGGAACTTATAAGACCTGATACACCTAACCCAATTTTAATCATTGCTAACATAAAATCATTAAAATTCCACAATATATTTTCTCCTTCACCAATAAGCTCCACTTCTTTCTTTCTTGTATCATATTTTCATCAATCGTTAATTATTTTTTAAAAATTTATTGTTTAGTCTCAAGGTTCATCCTATAAACCTAATCTGTTGAAAAATTAGCATTGATTTGAGCATGTGCTATATTGTTTCATAATCCTAATCCCTGGTTCCAAACACTCAATAAAACTAACAAAAGTAATAAGCCATCAATGAGCGTTAGGGTTTCAGTAGATTTTTAATTTTGAGTCTTAGAAAATTACCCCTTTTTAAGTGATAACTTGTGGTGGACTGACTAAAATATTTTCATCTCAATCCCTACTGTGCATCAAATAACTACAAGAATTTTTTGAAAAGTTATAAATTCTTGACATAGATTGTATACCATATTATTTATCTCCATATCTCACTCTTCATACATAATTGAAGCAATAGAGAAATGGTTAATCAACCCTTTCTTACATGTCATTTTACTAGTAGAAGCAGCATTGGTACTACAAAAAAGGTGAATAATGATCTTATTGCATTAATTACTAGTAATTCTCAAGCAGTAATAGCCAGTAGCGTCTTCACTCTCCAAGGAGCATATGGGAATCCCTCATGGATAGTTCAGTAGAAGACTTATTTAGAATATTTCTTTAGAAGATTTTTGTACCCATCATGCTCCTCCATTTTCATGGCATCCAACACAGTGAACTCATAATGACCATACCCTTCAATGTTTTGCATGTTTCCTGCAAATTATGGAAATGCCTCATTGGCAGATCAAAATTGGGTAGCTTGGGAAATTGTTGCATGTTGAGAAACCAAGGATTTTACAACAAGTGTCTTAACTCTCAAGGGTGCATATGGGAATCCCTTCGCAGCTAGTTCAGTAGAATATTTCTTTAGAATAACGTTGTACCCATCACACTTCTCCATTTTCAGGATGTCCAACACAATGAGTTGAGAATTACCATATCCTTTCGAATATCGAGATCCAAACACCTTCGCAACCGTTGACACCACTAGAAGCATTCACGACCATTCTTTCCCTTCGCTCTAATACTATGATGTGCATAGTCCTCATGTAGGAAAAGCCAGGCCCCATCATTCAATCTCTTTTGCCCATCCTCCATTTCCAACTCACACTCGTGACTCATGTTTTGTAACCTCCAATTGGTTGTAGAAGGGTAACCACCTCCATGAAGGGATTTGAACTCTACACATGCAAGAACAAATTTAGTATAACATAAAACACATATAAGTAATCATAAAACTCGAACGAGTGCAACTCTCGAGATTGTTCTCCACAATTTTGTAGTAGAGCTCCCACTTCAGTGTTCACTTCTATTAATTTCTCCTTTTGCATCCTGCAATCTAACCCAAAATAGTTATGTAAATAAATCAACCAAAAATGATATGGCTAGTGGTCATCAGTTGGAATAATGTCTGCTGCAACAATGGAAACCATGATGTTTATTCCAAAAAGATTGTGTCCTATGCACAATTTTTAGTAACCATTTTCACCCCAATCAGTGCCCCATGAATTCTTAATGATCCAAAATGGGAACCTACCAGAGGCATGCCCCATTGCACCATATCCCACAAGAAATACTCTAGGATTCAAATTTTTCTTAATGCAAATGTAAGGGCAAGATAATCTAGCCACATATGTTTGGATAAAATCAAACTTGATACCCATTGTAACAAATAACATTCATTGATCATGATTCACAATCATTAAGAGCATAATATATCATAGGATCACAATAATTAATGAAACAATATGTCAAAATATCACAAGATCTTACCTGTTAAAGGCTAGTTCTTCACAATATTGGTTGCAATTTGGTTTTGATCGATTGACACTGTGTTGAAGTTGGAAACCATAGCTGCAACTTTGGTCCTGTCAAACATACAATACCCCTCAATTCCTATGTATGCATAATCTTCGCCCCTTTTCAATCCACTAGATTTAATATTGTGATATAGCTCCATTTATTCAAACCCAAAAATAAACAAAAATAATGTGTTACATATTATAATACTCCAATATAGCACCATTTGTTTGAAAGGAAAATTTTAAAAAAAATAAAAGAAGAAGAAGATGATCACAATGCTATATCACCAATAGATGAGTTACTTAAATCTACCCCATCTATTGATAGAGAGAGAGAAAAAAAGAATATAACAACATGATGGTTGACCACATTCCTATATCCAATACCTGAGTAATTTGAACTACATCACATTTAAGAATACACTTTCTAAATGTTGACTAAATCTGAAATTGATTTCAACAATGTTTACACTAAAATCTTTAATTTTTTTAATTGAATATAATTCTCTACATTTTAAAGGCATGAAAAAAAGCACCCAAAATAGACTCAAGTTTTCTAAATTTTCCATTTTCCAAAAATAAAAAAAGAAATTTTATGTATGATAATTTAATATTTACATTTAAGTTAAGACATGGCTTTCTAATAAGAAAAAATTACATATTTTTCAATGATAATAATATATATTTGATAATATTTCAATCATTGCAATACTTTATAATCTCTGAAATTTTATGTATGATAATTTAATATTTAGATTTAGGTTAAGACATGGTTTTAAATTGAGTAAAAATTACATATTTTTCAGTGATGATGACATGTACTTGATAATATTTAAATAAGGCACAATGATATTAATATCAAGGTACATCCACTAAAGAGGACTATTGCTATACATTTCTACTAGTCTTTGTGTTTCCATTACAGACTAGGTTATGAAAATACAAGCAGATTATCAATATACCGTGCTTATTATGGGATTAGTTCATATCCTTCTACCCTTGGAACACGGGTTAAACACATGTCGCTCTTAACATAAGTAATACTTGAAAGTTGGAAGTGACACAACTTGTACACACTATATAGCTATATCTACATAATGAAACATGTTTGGAATATGTGTAAGGTTTGAGAGCACCTGATTATGGCCAAAAAAATGAAGTCGTATATAAGAGCACTTGGTCTAGCCTAAAAAGAAAATTAGTTAGACAATAACATCAAGGTTTTTCCATTCCGGATGGAAAGAGACAGAGTTAAAGGCACTAAGCCCTATTGTGGTTATTAAAGCACTAGATAAAGGTTGTTGGTCTGACAGAACAACCCAATAAGTAGAAACCCTAAATTCGGTAAGTAAGGATATATGTTAGCTACTGGATCCTCACAATCCTCACCAACAATACTGTAAAACCAAGCAACACTACCAACATTCCTTTCAGGTAAAAGCTCACCACATACCTCCATTACTCTTCGCTCATGATATCCATTGAAAACAAACATGTGCAACCATCATTGTAGGCCAGTGCAAGTGTCGATTTCAATCCAACAAAAACCTCTCAAGCAAGAAGAAAATGGTTGGAAAAACATACAGTTGAATAAAATTAGTGTAAACTATTCACATTAGTGATTCCAATAGAATTCTCAATTGAGGTGTTGCAAAATATTTATGTGGGTGACACATCTAGTCAAAAACTTTGTGGGATGTTGTGATTCCCTATTCTCTACATAAATAAACTACAACCCAAAAGATTTTGACAATAGGAAGAAAGTTTAATAACCCTTTCACAATTGAGCATGCTTCCTAACCACTCTCCATTCTTTTTTCTCCTCAAGAGGTTTCCATTGGTGTCTAAGTCAAATCATATGTATAATCCTTAAGAAGGGAAATTATTTGAATTTGTCCTCGGCAGAGATAATTGATTACCAAAGGTGTAACTAGTGATTAATGTTTTAAACAACTACCTCAGTAACATATTTCTGGAACATCGCTCGGGCAGCCATCCTCTACTGTATCTCAAAAAAATTGTTCCCTAATTCATCCTCTTCTGAATCCCATAGAAAATGGCATAAGATACATGAACAAAACTTCCAAAAAAACACACCCAATTGGTTACCCATATCATATAATGTAATATTACCAGTCGTAATCATACCACTAATACAATAAAAGCATATATTTTACAAAACAGAGAGATACAAATTTTCTAAAACAGAGAGCGAGCAATGAAGAGAAAAGCCTACTCACTAGTCATCCAAATTCGCGAGCACAACTTGATCAAAATAATCCTCAACATATGTATACTCAGAAACAGAATTAGTGTTGAAAAATTCTTTATTTACACCCCAATACCAAGCCCTCCAACTATATTCATGGCCTTGTCCTTATTCTCAGACACCGATTGTGAATTTCTCAAGATTTTGTACACTCAGAAATAGAATCAGTGTTGAAAAATTCTTGATTTCCGCCCCAATACCAAACCCCCCAACGATATACATCACCCTGTCCTCAGCCTCAGACACCGATAGTGAATTTCGCGACATAGGACATGAACTAGAACCCATATTTGCAAGAAATCCTAAATAAAAAAATGCGAAAATATAAATAATGCAGATTCAGAGTATTCCTTCACTCGGATCTCCTTTTTCTAGAGCATAACATGGCATCCTATATCTTTTACCAACCTCGTAATGAATCGATGGTCAAATCGAGAGCTGGATAAAGAAATCCAGTGAGCTTTGGGTGTTGTGCGATGCATATGTGTCTACTTATTAGTTTCTCTAGCCGGGGAATTTCGTTAGACACACATTTTCTAATTGTTTTTAATATGATGGCAGAGTATTCTTTATTCATCTATCATTTGAACGGATGTTGCAAATAGGTACACGGTGGTAGCTCAGGGAATCGTTTTCAAATAGGAATGCCTTCAAAATCAATTTGGTCCAAAAATTTATTTAAACAATGTTTACACTAAACTCTTACTTTTTTTTAATTGAATATAATTCTCTATATTTTAAAGGCTTGAAAAAAAGCAACCAAAATAGAATCAACCTTTATAAATTTTCCATTTTCTAAAAAGCACCCAAAATACACTCAACCTTTTTAAATTTTCCATTTGCTAGAGTAAGTTGGCAGTTGGCCAATATGGACACTGTACTGAAATTTTATGTATGATAATTTAATATTTACATTTAAGTTAATCCATGGTTTTCAATTGAGAAAAAATTACATATTTTTCTGTGATAATGACATATATTTGATAATATTTCAATCATTGCAATACTTTATAATCTATGAAATTTGATGTATGATAATTTAATATTTAAATTTAAGTTAAGACATGGTTTTAAATTGAGTAAAAATTACGTATTTTTTGGTGATGATGACATGTATTTGATAATACTTCAATCATTTAATTGACCCTATCATTATAATGCATAACAATATTAATAACAAGGTACATCAACTAAAGCAGATTACTACTATACATTACTATGAGTCCTTTTGTTTCCATTACAGAACAGGTTATAAAATACAAGAAGATTATCAATATACCATGCTTATTATGGGATTAGTTCATATCCTTCTACCCTTAGAATGCAAGTTAAACACATGCCTCTCTTAACATAGGTAATGCTTGAAATATGGAAGAGACACGACTTGTACACACTATATAGCTATATCTACATAATGAAAAATGTTTGGAATATGAATAAGGTTTGAGATCACTTGGTTATGGCAAAAAAAATGCAGTGGGACAGAAGAGCACTTCGTCTAACTGATCCAGATGGCTCCAGAGACATACACAGGACAAAGAGGGCTTCTGGAAGCTCAAAAATAAAAGTATTTGAATTGCTCTCAAATCAGCTTCAAGTTGAAGATAACATCGTCCTGATTGCAATGGTGTGAATGGTTCATCAAACCGAGCTCGTATGAAAAATTTAGATGCAGTCAAATTTTTGGGTTGACTTGGTGACTTGGCAGGCTTAAGGAAGGCACAATTTCGCACTTCTCTGGTCACTGGAATCCGGCCAGCTCTGGCTGGATTCCAGGAAAAATTGTGAGGTCGTTGATTTGACTCCTTCGGTCAAATTAACGAATTTTGAATAGGCATAAGTTGTTTTAAATTTAAAAAAAAAAAAATTAAAAAAAGGTTTGGGGTGGGGGGGTGGGGTGGCGAGCCACCACCCCAACTACCCCACGCTCACATATCATATTTCAAAAAAAAAATCAAATATTTTTAAGGCCCAACGGGTCGTGACCTAACCGTCAAACAAAAACCATATATATATAGTTGTGTGTGTGTATGTGTTATATATAACACATAACAACCAGCCGTATAATATATTATATGCAACAATTGGTGAGGAGTTAGGGGCAAGCCATCCAATGCAGGCCCAACCCCACAAAAATTTAATTATTTTGTTTAAAAAAAATGAAAAAAATGGTGCATGTGGATTCCGGGGGGAGGCAGGATTTCACCCCCCGACCTCCCCTCAACGAATTTCTATTTATTGACATTTCACCAACCACCATGTTGGTTAATCCACCCAACATTTCATTATATAAACTTGGTTTTGATAAGTGCGCCCAGACCGCTGGAGACGGGCACATTTTATGATGCAAGTGGTTCCATGAGCAGGCCCAGAAATAGGGAGTGGAACCATGATCCTTGAAATTTTCTCGAGGAGGTAATTTTTCTCCATGTCAGAATATAGTCAAGTTTACAATCAGTTTTCACAGTTTTTTGCAAGGAATGCAATGGAAATATTAGATTCACCTTTTGAGTTGTAGATTTAAATTCCACCCATGGAGCAACATCTTTGAGGAATCTAGGGGAATCTAAAAGATTTATTTTTGCCCCATATTTTCACTTTGTCAAAATTCAGAAAATTGAAATTCGATTTTGTACTATTCGACGTCACGAATCTGATGACATAGTCAGATTTTCCATCTCATATTTATAATTTTTGGCCACCTTTTGAAGTGAATTTTTTGGTGTCAGCTTTCAGTTAGTGAGTAGTCGATTTCACACCTTTCAACACCACGATTGTGATGGTGATTTCAAATCCAGCAGCAGAGCAACTCATTCTAAGGTCATATTCAACGTGAGGTATATGATGCGTTGATTTCATGTACTTCTTTGTCTCTTTGAATCTGAGATGCATTGTGCTGTGCAGATCCTTGTTGATGTTTGATGTGGGATTTTGTTTTGTTCTTGATGTGAAATGTACTTGTATTATGTTTGAGATCCCTTTGCTGCCATGTTGGCGGGATACTCATTATCACATGTATGTTGTTTGAGATCCCTTTGTTTGCCATGTTGGCAAGATACTAATATTATTTATGTGTCTACTATTGACATACTGATAGGAGTCCTTTTTGTGAATGAGAGTTTCTGTAGTGGAACATATCTTAGAGAGATATTTCCACTCCTATTTGATGGAATTTTCCTTGTATGATAGTGAAAACACCATCTGTGTACATCTTCACTCCTTACAACACTTAATGTAGCAATCAACACCATCTTGACACCGAGGCCTGGAGATGTAGTCCCTCCTAGATGAAATCCATTATCAATGTCTTATGTTTCTCATGATTTTTATGTTCTTCTTCTTTACAACATGGAGTTGTTCATTTATGTTCATTAAACACTCTGATTAATTGTAATTCTAACACATTAGCCGAAGTAAAAGGTCTTGGTTAAGGGTATCAGGAATTTACCCGGATCAAGTGGTATCAGAGCAGTCTTCTTGAACCATTGAATTTTCACTGGGTTAAGAAATGTCAGATGTCAAAGACATCTACGAGACCAGGCTCAGGGTGTCCGAGAAAGAAAACATGTTGTACGAATCTTATGAAAAACAAGCATCAAAGAACACTGAATTGAAGGAATTCCTACATGAAGCGAACGAGGACAATCATTGATTGCAACTTCAGTTGCAAGCCATGATAAAGGAATTTGAAGAATTGAAGCGCAACAATGAAAGTCTTCAATCAGATCATGATGCATTGAAGGAACTCCTAGAGGAAGAGAAGGAGGAGAAGAAATGATTGCATCTTCTGCTACAATCCACGACAGAGGCCTTGGACAAAGTGAAGTGCAATGAAGGCTTAGAGAAGCCATATTCACCTGTTTCAAAATTGAAAACTGAGGTAAACAATGTTGATTTGTCTTCAGTTTCATCTTCACCTGATATCATTTCTGTTGGAAGTGTGGAGATCCCCATTACAGGAATCGACATGAGACTCCTCACCAAGATGGGGTACAAAGGAGGATGACTTCACATTCATGGCCAAGGCATAACCCAACCATTGCAGGTTGTGTAGAGACCTCACTGTGCAAGTTTGGAATACACTAAAGGAGGATATTCGAAGGATATCAATGACAAAAAGACATTCTTGAACTCACTAGGGAAGAGGATTGATGGGACCACTTCACCATCATTCCATGGTAGTGCATGTTGCAGTAAAATATTTGACACAAGCTTTCATCACCATGATCACACCAGATACCACCAGAGATGGTATAATAAGTCTCGTTATTCCAGAGTGCATTTTCATTATAAGAATTTTGATAACCATGGTGGTAAATCATGGCATCGAAAAATGTGTCATTTTTGTGGTTTCCATAACCATGTGTTCTCTAAGTGTTAGAAAAGGATGGCGGCACAAAGGAGGATGAGGCATGGAAAGCCTTCCCCAGAGTAGGAAGAAATCAGTTAAGCAGGTTTGGAGGAAAAACACCTTTTGCAACCATTACGACCGAAGTGACCATCAAAGAGCCACTTGTTGGAGACTCCATCCAGAACAACGCCTTAAAGACAAAGCTTCTGTGCATAAATCAGTCGAAAGAGCTGGTTGACAAGCGAATTCCCCACAAGGGAATGGCCCATTCACTTTGCTAATGAGGGTTTTTTCTAGATTGTTTTTATGGATATGTTAGCTGGTCATGGTCGTGTTTGTAAATCATATGTTTCATTTTTGAATGTAAAAGTGATGATGTGTTTTTCCATCACTTGTTTATGAAATGATGCATTTTTTCCTTGTTTTATAAATCGTGTGATGCATTTCTTTCATGTAAAAGTGATGAGGTGTTTGCCATAACTTCAAAATTCAACGATAGTGTTTTTGGTGTTGCAATGACAGCTAGGGTGTGATTTCCATTTTGATGTAATCTTGACCACCGAGTATGTGTTATAAACTCATGGCAAGTATGGAAATGTTTGGGGCGTAGTTGGTCATAGTTTGAGCATGTAATTTACAAGGGATTGTACTACATGTTTCCAGAAGATGTAAGTCTTGGTTCACCAATTAAGGCTCCGAAAAATAAAGGTGAAGGAGATGGAAGGGTGACCTTTTTCATGACCCTTGTGGTGCAAGCATTGTACACAACACTTGCAAATTCTTGTTGATGATTTTGGAGGAACAGAATCTCCTTAGTGAGGAGGATTGATCTAGGTGACTCTAGAGACACATATGAGACAAAGAGGGCTTATGGAAGCTAAAAAATAAAATTATTTACAAGTATTTATCTCAAATCATCCTCATGTTGAAGACCTCGTCATCCTGATCACAACGGTGTGAATGGTTCATCATACCGAGCTCGTATGTGAAATTTAGAGGTAGTCAAAGTTTTGGGCTGACTTGGTGACTTGGTAGGCTTAAGGAAGGCACAATTTCACACTTTTATGGCCACCAGATTCCGGCCAGCTTCGGCCAGATTTTGGGAAAAATTGTGGGGTCGTTAATTTGACTCCTTTGGTCAAATTAACGAATTTTCAAAAGGCATAAGTTGTTTTAAATAAAATCAAAAATAAATTTCAAAAACTAGGGGGGGTGGTTTGGTAGTCCATTTTACTTATGAATTTCTGTCCAAACAATATATATATATATATATATATATATATATATATATATATATATATATATATATATATATATATATATATATATATATATATATAAACCAACCATATAATATATTATATGCAACAATCAACGAGGAGTTTGGGGTGGGCAACCAAATGCGGGCCTGACCCCCCAAACATTTAATTCTTTTGTTTAAAAAAAACTGAAGAAAACGGTGCATGCCGATTCCGTGGGGAGGCGGGATTTGACCCCCCGACCTCCCCTCAACGAATTTCCATTTATTGTCATTCCATCAACCACCATGTTGGTTAATCCACCCAACGTTTCATTATATAAACCTGGTTTTCATAAGTGTTCCCAGGCAGTTGGACGTGGGCATTCTTTTCGATGCAGGCGCATCCATGAGCAAGCCCATAAACACGGAGGGAAACCATGATCCTTGAAATTTTCCAGAGGAGGTAATTTTTCTCCATGTCAAAATATAGTCAAGTTTACAATCATTTTTCACAATTTTTTGTAGGGAACACAATGGCAAGGTCAAATTCACCTTTTGAGTTGTAGATTTTCAGTCCACTCGTGGAGCAACATCATTGAGGAATCTAGGGGAATCTAAAATATTCCTTTTTGCCCCAGATTTTCACTTTGTCAGAATTTAGCAAATTGACAGTCGATTTTGCACTATTCAACGTCAGGAATATGATGGAATAGTCAAATTTTCCATCCGAGCTTTATATTTTTTGGCCACTTTTTGAAGTGAAGTTGTAGGTGTTAGCTTTGAATGAGTGAGTAGTCAATTTCACACCTTTCGATGTCACAATTGTGATGGTGATTTCAGATCCAACAACATAGCAGCTCATTCTTCAGTCCTATTCAGTGTGAGGTATATGATGCATTGATTTCATGTACTTCTTTGTCTTTTTGACTCTGAGATGCATTGTTTTGTACATATCCCTGTTGATGACTGATGTGGGATCTTGTTTTTGTTCTTGATGTGAGATGTACTTTCTGTCATGGATTTGTATTATGTTTTAGATCCCTTTGCTACCATGTTGGCAGAATACTCATTGTCACATGTATGTTGTTTGAGATACCTTTTTTTTCCATGTTCTCGGGATACTCATAGTCTCTTTATGTGTGTTATTTTCATACTGATAGGATTCCTTTTTGTGAATGAGAGTTCTTGTAGTGGAACATATCATAGAGAGGTCTAGCCACTCCTGTGTGAGGGAATTTTTCTTCTATGATAGTGAAAACACCATCAATGTAAATCTTCACTCCTTACAAAACATAACACAGTGGCCTACACCATTTTGACACCGAGGCCCAGAGATGTAGCCCCTCATGGATGAACTCCATTATCAATGTCTTATTTTTCTCATGCTTGTTATGTTCCTCTTCTTTACAACATGAAGTTGTTCATTTATGTTTATTAAATGCTTTGATTAATTGCAATTCTAACACATCAACCAAAGTAAAAGGCCTTGGTTAAGGGTATTAGGAACTTACCTATTTCGCTAACCTAAAAAACAAATAAGTTAGAAAATAATGGCAAGGATTTTCCGTTCTGGCTGGCAATAGACAGAGTTAAAGATAGTAAGCCTTATTGTGGTTAGTAAAGTGCTGGATAAAGGTTGTTGGTAAGACATAACAAAACAATAAGTGGCAACCCTAAAGTTGCTAAGTAAGGTTATATGTTAGCTTCCAGATCCTCAACATCCTCACCAATAATACTATAAAACCAACCAACCCTACAAACTTTCCTTTCAGGAGAAAACTCACCACATAGCTCCATTACTCTTCACTCGTGATTTCAATCGAAAAAAATCATGTGCAACTATCCTTGCAGGCCACTGCAACTATCGATTTCAATCCAATAAAAAACTCTGAAGCAAGAAGACAATGGTTGGAAGAACACCCAGTTGAATAAAAGTAGTGTAAACCACTTAGATTAGTGATTAGAATAGAATTCCCAATTGGTGTGTTGCAAATTATTTGTGGGTGACACATCTAGACAACAACTCTGTAATATGTTGCGCTTCCCTATTCTCTACATCAATAATCTTGAACCCAAAAACTTTTGACAATAGGAAGAGTTTTTAATAACCCCTTCATAGTTGAGCATGCTTCCTAACCATTCTCCATTATTTTTTCTCCTCAAGAGGTTTCCCTTGGTGTTTAAGTCTAGTCATATGTATAACACATGTGAAGGGGAATTGTTTGAATATTTCTTTGGCAGAGATAATGGATTACCAAAGGTGAAACCAGTTATTAATGTTTCAAACAACTGCCTCAATAACGAAGTTCTGGAACATCACTAGGGTAGCCATCCTTTGTTACATATTAGAAAAATTGTTCTTTGATTCATCCTCTTCTGAATCCCATAGAAAATGGCATAAGATCCATGAAAAAATTTTCCAAACAAACACACCCACTTGGTTACCCAGATTATCTAATGCAATATTACCAGTCGTAATCATACCACTAATAAAATAAAAATACAAATTTTCCAAAACATAGAGAGATAAATGAAGAGTTGAGCCTACTCAGCATTCATCCATATTCGCCTGCACAACTTGATCGAAATAAGCCTTAACATATGTGTACTCAGAAACAGAATTAGTGCTGAAATATTCTTAATTTCCACCTCAATACCAAACCCTCTAGTTATATGCATCTCCTCGTCCTCAGTCTCACACACCGATTGTGAATTTCTCAAGCTTCTATACAGTCAGAAATAGAATTAGTGTTCAAAAATTCTTGATTTCCACCCCAATACCAAACCCTCCAGTGATGTAAATAACCCCGTCCTTAGTATCAGACACCGATGGTGAATTTCTTGGCGTAGGAAATGAACCAAACCCCATATTTGCAAGAAATACCAAATAAAAAAATGCGAAAAATATAAATAATGTAGATTCAAGGTATTGTCACTTGGATCTCGTTTTGCTAGAGAATAACATGGCATCTTATAGCTTTTACCAGTGCCGTAATGAATTGAGGGTCGAATCAAGAGCTGGATAAATAAATCCAGTGAGATTTGGGTGTTGTGCAATGCATATGTGCCTGCTTATCAGTTTCTCTAGCCAAGGAAGTTCGTTATACACAATTTTTCTAACTGTTTTAATCAAATAGCAGAGTATTCTTTAATCATCTAACATTCGATCAGGCATTGGAGATAGGTACACAGTGGCAGTTGGGGGAATTTCTTTCAAACAAGAATGCATTACGTTGTAATAAAATAATAAATAAATTTTGAAAACTAATAGTATACAAATTTGGAAAATTCAATATAATATTTATTAATAATAAATAAAAAAATCCAAAAAATGGTCTTATAATTTAAATTGGTTTGTTAAGCCAATTTTGTATTGCAATATTCAATTGAGAATTTGAGTTAAAGAACTTTAAAAAAAAGCATATTCTAATCATGTGCATTAATGTTTAAAAATAATCCTTAGTTTAATTTTTTGTTTAAATAAATCATTAGTTAATTTTTTTAATAAAGTAATGGTAAGTAGGATGGGTTTATCATTATTTTATATGGTGCTCATTTCTACGATTATTATTATTTTTAAGCACAAATATTTTATTTTAAGAATGATATATAAATTTCAGACAACAATTTCACTAAGTCACTTAGGTTCATATCACTATAGGTTAATCAACACAAGAAAAACATGTTACGCTATAAGAAAAATAAAAATTTATTGTTAATTTGGAAAGCCCTATCAAATTTGTGAATATGTTACAATTTTATTTTACCTAAACCTAAATTCTGCATTTAACTTTTTATAGTTTATGTTTGTGGGTAAAATATTTCGGTAAAAATCACATCAAAGTAAATTTAGTTGACACTTTTCAAACTAGACAGTGTGGTTCATCATACAAGATGAAAAATCTGATCAGGTAACCCATTTAAATAGATAAGAAAAACTCCAACTAGCCGTTTGTAAGATAACGACTAGTTTGACTAAAATAGGAAATAAAATAAAAAAATAATATTCTTTTTTTAGGAAATAAATTAAATGCTCAATGTTTATAATTTGAATTTTATTTATTTATATTTATTTTTAATAAAAATAAGAATTATTTAATATATTCTTGAAGAATAAATTAAATGTTTACTATTATATATATTTTTATTTTTATTTTTAGAATAATAATTAATATATTTTATTTTGTTTTATTTTTATTACTATTTATTTTTATTTATTTATTTATTTTAAGAATATATTAAATGTTAAAATAATAAGTCAATCAATTAAAATAAATAAATAAATAAAGATTTTTAGTTTGAATTTTATAAATTTATTTTATTTTTAATAATATATTATATATTAATAATAATATGTTATGTAATTTTGTAAGAAAGAAAAAAAAAAAACATTAGGAATGAAGGGTGGGAATCTAGCATCTGCTAACAATCCACCCATCATCCTTGCTGAGGATAACCGGTCTCTTTTCGATTTCCAGGGCTTCTCTCAACTTGTCGTGGTGGAAATGGTCAATCCTCGTAATAACCTTAGCATCTTCAATGCAAATGTGATGATTTGTCTTCTCAGCATGCTCTGCTAGGGCAGAGGAGCGTGATCTATTATGCTTAAGGTCAGCGACATGTTCATGAATTCTTTGATTAATTGATCGACCTGTTTCACCAATGTAAGGGGTCCCACACAAGCACGGAGTCAAGTAAACGCTCTTACCATCCTCAAGGAAAATTGGGTCTTTAACTAATATAAGCGAACTCTAAATGGTACGGGAGGGTTTGAAGGTTGAGGAAACATTATGTTTCTTTAGGATCATGGTGATTTTATCCGTAGTACCTTGGATAAACGGAAGGTGAACTCTAGATAACAAATCACAAGGATCTTTCTTACCTCTAGGACCTTTTTCAGCTTTTTGAAAATCTTTAAGACATTGACTCATGCTGTAACCATTTCTATTAAAAACTTTAAGGAGATTAGCCTTTTCACCTTCAAAGTGGTGTTTATCAGAGATTCTAAAGGCTCTGGTGGCTAGGGTGTTGAGAACCCAAAGCTTTTGAGGAGGGAAATGGTGAGAACTAGCATGTAAATACTGCTCAGTGTGTGTCTTCTTTCTAAATACTTGATGAGAGAAAGAACCATCTTCATTCCTAGAAATGAGGACATCAAGAAAAGGCAAGCTACCATTATCTTCAAATTCCATGGTGAACTTAATGAAGTGATATTGATCATTAAGATGCTGGAAGAAAAGGTCCAATTTCTCCTTAGCATGAGGCCAAACAACACAAGCCACTAGAGCCTTTAGAATATCTGATGAACACCACTTTGAAGGTGAAAAGGCTCATCTCCTTAAATTTTTTAATAGAAATGGTTATAGCATGAGTCAATGTCTTAAAGCTTTTCAAAAAGCTGAAAAAGGTCCTAGAGGTAAGAAATATCCTTGTGATCAGTTATCTGGAGTTCACCTTCCATTTATCCAAGCTACTACGGATAAAATCGCCAAGATCCTAAAGAAACATAATGTTTCCTCAACCTTGAAACCCTCCCGCACCATTCAGAGTTCACGTAGATCGGTTAAGGACCTGATTCGACCTAAGGATGGTAAGGGTGTTTACTTGATTCTGTGCTCGTGTGGGACCCTTTACATTGGTGAAATGGGTCGATCAATTGATCAAAGAATTCACGAACATGTCGCTGACCTTAAGCATAATAGATCATGCTCCTGTGCCCTAGTAGAGCATGCTGAGAAGACAAATCATCACATTTTCTTTGAGGATACTAAGGTTATTGCGAGGATCGACCATTTCCACCACAACAAGTTGAGAGAAGCCCTAGAAATCGAAAAGAGGCTTGTTAACCTCAACAAGGATAATGGGTGGATTGTTAGCAGATGTTGGATTCTTGCCCTTCATTCCTAGTGTTTTTTCTTTCTTTCTTATAGAATTACATAACACATTATTATTAATATATAATATATTATTAAAAATAAAATAAATTTATAAAATTCAAACTATAAATATTTATTTATATATTAATTTATTAATTTTTATTTATTTTTATTTTATTTTATTTTATTTATTTATTTATTTAATTTTTATTTTTGTATCGATTAATTTATTATTTTAACATTTAATCTATTCTTCAAATATATAAATAAATAAATAAAATAGAAATAGAAATAAAACAAAATAAAATATATTAATTATTATTCTAAAAATAAAAATAAAAATATATATAATAGTAAACATTTAATTTATTCTTCAAGAATATGTTAAATAATTTTTATTTTTATTAAAAATAAATATAAATATATAAATTTCAGATTATAAACATTAAGCATTTAATTTATTCTTTCCCAAAAAAAAATTATTATTTTTTTTATTTTATTTCCTATTTTAGTCAAATTAGTCGTTATTTTACAAACGGCTAGTTGGAGCTTTTCTTATCTATTTAAATGGGTTACGTGATCAGATTTTTCATCTTTTGCTGATGATGAACCACACTAGCTGGTTCGAAACGCGTCGACCAAATTTACTTTGATGTGATTTTTACCGAAAAAATTTACTTAGAGTTTATATTTGTTAATGATACAATTTTATAGCTTTTAACCATATAGATTCATCCTTTCGATTTTTAAAATATATTACATTTTCTCAAATTATTCTTTTCCTTTCATATTATGTAAAAGAGTGAGAAACTTCATATTTTGGTTCATCTTAATATAAACCCCTTGACTAAGGTTAGTGGTCCTTCCTATAAATGTGTGTGGGGCACTGAGGATGTTATTGGGAGTATGCTTTAATGTTTATGCTTTTCTTTTTCTTATTTATAGTATGTAGATAAATGATGGAGTCAGTATGGAGAGTGTAGATATAAATGAGTTTGTAATTTTTTAATAGAAAAAATACTTTAACAAAATCATCAAAAGTATGATTTTAATGTTAAATAAAAATGTAATTTATAGATAAAATTCTAGCTAAAATTTGACAAGATATTGATCTTCAAAATCATATTTTCAATATTAACAATATTGTATTTTGTAAGACCGAAAAAAAAAAAAAAACTATAAATTAATACAAAAACCACAAGTCACATGATTTGTTTAAAAACAAATATATAATTACAATTCAAGGCTTAAAAATTAAGAAATAAAAATACTGTTGAATAACATTTTTTTAACTAACAAATAAATAAACATATATTTCATAATCCAATATAGAAATTCAGAAAATAAAATCACATGTTTTCCCAAAAAAATATCATAATATATAGATTTTAATAAATACTTAAATGCTATTTGGAAAAAATAAATTACAATATAATTGAAATTAAATTACAATTTTAAAAATATTAATATTTAAAAATAAAATTATATGTAAATTGTAGAATTGAAAAAAAAAAAAAAAATTAATACACCTGATTTTCTATTTTTCTATTCTTACAGTATATCTTTGCACTCATCTATGCAATTGTTAGTATAATATAGTTTGTTTCGGATGATGTATTTATTTAAGAAGTGTTTTAAGCAGTTTGACTATATACTTGTATAAATAAGTAGATTTATTCTCTTTATGATAAGAAATTATGTGACTTTATTAGTTTTGGATGATTTTTGACATGATATATGTTATTTTCATTTATAATAAAAATTATGATTTTTTTGAAAACATATAATCTGTTTTAGATAGTAATGAGAAATTATTTTTCGTATTATAATTAAGAAGAAAATATTATTATAATTAAATATTAAATTAAGAAAAAATATTATTAAATTTGAAAATATCAATAATTTGTATACTTAAATTTTTTACACATAAAAAACAAAAGTGAAAGAAAAAATTAAAATAAATTTTAATCTTTTTAATATATATATTTATTTAAAAAAGTTCACATGCGTGCAAGGCTGGGAGGGCTTCCATTGGCATGAAGCTGGGCGATATGGGGAAGGGAGATCTTAAGCGAAGCCATTAAAGGTTCGATTAGTTCATGGTTCGCTTGGTCCGCTCTTGTGGTGGTAGATTGTGTGGTGGTAGATTAGGTATACCCCTTCACAGTGAAGGTAGAAGGTCAGACCCATCGCTCCCTCAACATTCCACAGTGGTGAACTTATGGTATGTATAGATTGTCTTACCCTCCTTTCCACCTTTATTTCCATGGTGGTCTCTGGAGTAGGAAATTATGGTTAGTCTGATTGGATGATGAAGGGGTATGTTGGTTTATGGTCAGCTCCTTCTATATAGACGTTTGACAATAGGGGGGACTTTGTTAATTGGATAGATATGACCTCTGGTTTTGGTAGGTGTGTCTCATGTTGATTTTTCCTCTGTGGGACAGGTCTTGTATCCTGCACTTGGTATTGTGTGAACCAGGGGAGTGAACTGGATAAATAGGGAATGTTTGGGATTCCCAATATGAGGTTGGATGTGTGGGGTAGCGATGCAATACCCCTGTATTTTTATATGACTGGTCTTGACTATTTTAATTTTTCCTGAACCGCGCCTTGTGTGTACATTCTAGGTGACCTTTCCTTTGTGGGTTGGGTGGTGAATCCGTTGAGTCTTAATTATGAATGGGATATTGTTAGATATGTATTTTGGGATGGTGGAAAGGGTCTAAGAAATAGTGGGTTTTATGAATCCATGTCGTGGTCAAGTATTTCCGTTGGCTCTTGTCTCAATAATTATGAGAAGAATGTGTCGGGCTCTCCCCAGGTCATCTGGTTGAAGTCGTTCCAGTGCACTAAAGTCAATAACCATGACATTTGGCCACCCTGTATGGCAGGTTCAACTTTCCTTCAAGTCATGAATGGGACCTGGGTTTAAGATAAAGACCCCTTGCATGTCCCTTGGAATGATGTTAACTATTCTTGCGATGAATGGAAGGCAAGCCCAACTCATTTTCTAGAATTACACTCCCCGATTGCTACTGAGACAAGCAACTAGCTTGGAAACATGGCTAGTTGGTTGGCTTATCCTTTGGAAATCTTGAATTCTCTGTCCAGCTCACCTGTTGGTAAGAAATTTTACATGGCTCGGTCCAAGCGCCTAACTACAAGAGGTCGTGGTAGGAAAATCAAAGGGAAA
Source organism: Pinus albicaulis (assembly GCA_034641835.2). Lineage (NCBI taxonomy): Eukaryota > Viridiplantae > Streptophyta > Pinopsida > Pinales > Pinaceae > Pinus > Pinus albicaulis. Next base: position 850,668,199 of record CM076571.1, read on the forward strand.
TAGCCTGATGGACACCCCAGTTCTTCCTCCGGTAAGCCGAGAGGTAGGAGACTCGTTGTTAGTCTCATTCATGATGTCGTGAAGGCATATCATGAGAACACAACCAAAGACATTAAAAAATTGATAGAAAAATGGGAGGACTTAAACCGCCATGCACATTCAATGGAGACAGAATTTGAAGAATGGAGGAGCCTCTTTCCTACCCATGGGAAAAATCGTGGTTGAGCAGCACAAGTTAAAGAAACTCTGTCTCTTTATTGGTCCATGAAAGGAATCTTGGACAAGGCCCTGTAACAGATCTTTATAAACCTGGATATGATGGTTCTGGATGTACCAGATTACAGAAAATATTTTTATAAACTCAAGTTCTAGCTGCAGAAGTAGGATGGGCACCTCCGTCGCATCTATTACCACCTACCATGCATCCTTAATCGGACTAAACTCCTAAGAAATTATGTCCAAGACTCAACAGTAGTAGAATCTACCTCAGCTAAGGAAGTTTATTTGTTTATATGATGTTCTCTACTGTTGGTTTTTGTACCTACCATTTCTATGAAGATACCATTTAGTTTTATATGTTTAGCCAGTAATGCTAATAGGCAAGTGGATGATAGATTATGTATGAACATCGAGTCATTGCTATCTTGTTTTGATAGACTCAAAACTTATTGTTTTTGGATGGCATAACATGCCATCAAGTTCCCAACATACTTGGTTTCTCGCTAAGGGAAAGTTGAGGCCACCTAACAACATCCTTCTAGTTGTAACCTGCTGATTAAAATTAATGAAAATGGATGTAATACGAAGCTTACAAAAAAAATATAAAGAGTGGATGATTTTCATTTGGATATACTGTCAGATCACATGAAAAGGGGTTGCAACTCTCACTATACTTGGTGCATTGCATCTATTCATGTCACTTCACATTCATGACACAAACCCGACACAAGCTGAAATGCCATTTTAATATTGTAGGTGGAATAGGGAGGTACAAAATGACTCAAACAAAGAATTATATCAAATTGGCAAAGCTATAGGAAAAAATTGATAGTATAGACTGCAAGTTGATCATTCTATCTAGGAGATCAGCCAGTATCTCCTTCTCCTCGCATGAGGATAGTGACCAGTTAGTGTAGATGCCTTGATATTCTACCCAATATTTATTATGAATCACTAATTTTTTTCTTACAACGTTAGTAGTGATTTTTTTTTCTTTTCATGTCAAATAGAGTAGGAAGATTAGTATTTCAGGTTGATCAAGATGGATCTAATATCAGATAATCACACCATAAACTCTTTTTTTTTCAAGGCACTTCCAGATTCTATATACAAATATAGATAGATAATTGACCTATTCCATGCTATATTGCCTAGATTTGCACAATTTCATTATAATTCGCATATGTATGCCAAGGTATGGCATAACCAATTTTTTTTTTATAATTTTTTGTTTACAATATGCTCTAGTTTGATGAAGTCTTGGCAACTTCAAGGCTTTGAGCTTATGTTATTGGTCTAGTTTCCCTTTGAGCACACTAGATGCAATTTTTTTTTTGGTTTATGTAATCCTTATTTGACTTAAAACAAAGTTCCTAACTTCCAAAAAAAAAAAACTTTTGGTTAGTTACAATGTTTTATTAGTTAAATCTACAATATAATATTATAGTATATTTATGAGAGAATAAATAATCCTCTTAATTTTATTAGGTATTAAAAAAAATTATCAATTTTTTTTATTAAACTCCCATCTAATATAGATATGGTAATTATTATTTACAATAATGTAGTTAATTATATTTTTCATGTCATTTTCGATGTGTATATGAATTATTATAAGTTTTAATTTTTTCATTAGAATTTGGTGATATAATTCTTCATGAGATTGTAAAATTTCGTTGTTCAATTTACATTTTTGAATGAATAAATAGATCTAGTCCCATGAAAACCCCCAGGATATTATGGTTTTGAAAGCTACGATATGGGAAACATTTATGAAAATATTTACATGGAAAAATACAAAAACATAAAATTATTAAACTATTCTCATTTGTGTACACATTGATTGATTAATATTTACCCATTGTGATGAGCCTATAGGTTTATTAACCCCCTTAGCATGTGGGGCACAAATAATTATTAATGGGAATAAAGTCATTACGGTAATTTTGAGGTCTAAAATGGGCCTCTTAAGGAAATTATAACATAATAGAGAAAGCAATAAAATAATATTAGATTACATCATCAAATTTTAGAGGGAAAAAAAGAAAAACTACCTTTTCAACTTGTATTTTCATCGTATCTCCCTATGGGTTTACTCCAATTTAGAGCAGAAACACATGCTGGATGAAAAATTTAATTCATTATCCAAGGTGTACCCATGTTGCATAATTTCGAGGGACCCTTCTACACAAAAAACGAGAAATACATGAAAAATGCAATCACATTTTTCATGTATTTCTCATTTGTCTTGTAGCAGGTTCCATCAAAAGTATGTAACATGGATAATCCTTGGATGACGAATTGAATTTTACGTCCAATGAGTACTCCCACTCGAAATTTGAGCAAAACCCTAGGGAGATAAGTTTAAAATACAAGTTGAAAAAATAGTTTTATTATTTTATTATGTTTTAATCTTTTTACTCTTTTAATCCAAAAATGGTGAAGCATCCCCCATGGGTGACATCATCATATTGAATCTAATTGGTTCTTATAAAGTTTATTTTGGTTGTACAATTTTCTTAGGAGGCCCATTTTAGACCTCAAAATTCCCCTAATGCTTGTCCCTTTCCAAGTCACAAGTTCCTAACTATTATTAACTTGTCAGTTGTTGGCAATAGCTAGCTTCATTGAATTTGACTTCTCAAAACTAATAAATATCTCTTCCCGCTTAACATGAAACAATATATTCAATTGATTTTGCACAATTTTAAAATCCCTTTATGAATAAATGTGATATGGTATTGAACACAAAGTAAAGGCCCCAATATATTTTGACACTAGAACACTAAACCCTACACATTGGCCACCTAATCGAATTCTATAATGTTGATCACCTCAGCAAGAGGATCATTCTGTTTCCTTCTACAACTTCTTGGCATCGAATTTCTTGTGTTAAAAGCTCTAGTCTAATCAAGACTAAAGGGACACTGGACAAGGCAAGAGAATTTGTGAAAAAAATAGATGAAATTCCTTAGGTTCATGTAAAATTTGATAAATATTTATCTACAACAATCAATTTGGTAGAAAGAGGACTTGTGGGAAAATTCATGGGGATCTAGCCATCCCAAAAACCCTTTACCAATGGGTTGACAAGAACTGGAAACCATTGATGAAAGGACATATATAAATTTCCTTCTATGGGAATGGTTTTTCTATATTCTTTATGAGATGGAGGACACATATCTCATCATTATAAATAGATCGTACTTCATTGGAGCTCAGGGTCTTTATTTTGATAGATGGACTCTATATTCCAATCCTAAAAATGATATTCCTTCAGTTGTGTTAGTATAAATGAAGCTACCTCATCTCCCTCTTCATTGTTGGGATGAGGAAACCCTCCAAAATATTGGGAAAACCCTTGGTAAATACATTGACAGAGTTGAGGTAAGTGTAACTAAAATGCTTTGTATATGCAACGAAATATTCATAATATATGGAATATAAGAATATCCATCATGGGAAAAATAATATATTTATATAAGAATATCTAAATAGCAGAGATATTAGATGATGTTGTTACAAATTAGGGACTGCTTATATACTTATTCATGTTCCCCTTAATGAATGTTCATGTCCTTAGAGACATATGTGTTGTATATTAAACATTATTTAATTAATCATCATCATCATTATTATTCATAACATTGTCTTCCTCTTCAGAAAAGCTTTATCCTCAAATTTTTTTCGCTAACAAGGTGTGTCATATGTTTCTTTATCTTGTAATCTATTTATATCTTTCATAGTTCTTCAATTTGTCATCTTTGATGCTACTAGATGATATTATACTTTGAGTGATGAAAAAAATTATCGAATTAAGAAGGGATTTCACCATCCTAAATCACTATTCTTTAGAGCTTTCCAATTATTTAATAGTTGGGTTATTTTTTTATCGCAAGACTCAATTGTGAAAATAAAAATATTATGTGGAATATAAGTCTCTTGTTTTTGTTCTAAGTGATACATATATGCAAACTGAATGACATGTCTGCTTTTGTGATTTAGATGTCGATTAGGATTTTTTATGATTTGATTTTTCCTTATCACGCATATGGAAATTTCCTAATTTACTTTAGGTACTGATGTTGTTACGTCAGTTACATAATATTCACTTGGAATTTTCATCGTCTAAACTGCAACATCTTAATATGTTTTAACTTCAAGTGGTTTCTCATCTTCTTGAGTTGTCATATTGATTGAATTGATATTTCTTCCATTATGTTCAATTTGGATTGTTAAGTCTCAATATTTTGATGTTTCTTTTGAGATAATTTCATCGAATTTTTTCTTTAATGATTTCTTATCATCTTTGAGTTTCTTAATCTGAGTAAGCATATTTTGAGTATGGTTTTTTAAATGTTAAATTTCTTCATGTTTTGATTCAACTTTATTTTGAAGGTCAATTTTATCATTTTTTAAATGTATGATTTTTTTCTAATAACTTTTGATTAAGGTGTTTTAAGAAAACACTTTCTTCTTCTTTCTATAATAGATTCATTCAATTTCTTCTCCAAAAATTCCTTTTCTTTTTCTAATTTATGCATTGTATCTTTGTTGGCTCTCCATTTTTGGTCTTTTTCCACATACATTTTCCATATATCTATCATCCTTTTCTATCATATAATGGTAATTTTCTCATATTTTTTCCTCTTATTACACTTTAAGGTAAAATTAGTTATGTCTTTTAAATTTTAGAATTTCTAGTAAAAATTTGGTATTAAAAATTAGTTTGACTAGAACATGATTTCTCGTAATGGCTCCTTTGAAGTAGTATGTGTAGGACACCTAGGTGGAAAATTAAGCTATATTCGAGAAGCTTGGGAACCAAGGATTGATAGAATCCTATTGGCATAGTCCACTTGAGTCCAAACATGTTTGGTCAACGTTGGTCAAACTTGACCAGTCACCAAGAAATCCCTAACTAAAAGGGGAAGTCTTGTTGTTTATTGGGATTTTATCATATTTTTTGCAACCAAAAGGATGTTATTGCTAATCTATAGTAGTTGATATTATTCAAGTGTGCTAAGAAAAGGGTGGATGACCTCCATTCCAAGCTAAGTGCACTATAGTGTATTTTTGTCCATAATTGTGAATATTTTAGATTCTTAAACATTTAATTTTCTTGTCACTACTTTTATGGCTAGATTAATTATATGCCATGATTGATTAAATTTATGAAATGATTTACTTTCAGAAATTGATTTAAGTAGGGAAGGAAAACCAAGGAATCTAAGTTAGATCCTCTTCTCTTTGAATTGAACATTGAATTGGAAATTGTGTTTATGCATTTACTGCTTTCTTAATTTGATTATGTTATTCTTTATGGTGGAATTAACCTTCCTATAATAGGGATAACGAGGGAGGAAAACCAATATATCTAATTTAGGGCCTCTTTATTGTTGGCTATGCTCCACAAATATTCATTGCACCCTTGCTTCTAGATTGAAATTTTAGTGTATTCTTTTCATAAATTTATATTTGTAATATGCATTTCATTTATCCTCATAGAAATAACTCCTTTATACACTAAAATTAATCTAAGATCCACATATTTTGGGTGCTTCCAAGTTTACAAACCCATATTGATAAGTAAAATATATGCTCTAATTTAACCCAATAACTTAGACCAACATTTTTGGCACCGTTGCAGGGGAAGCATGCTTAGATATAGTTAAATAGGAAGCTTGTTGAAAAAAAAAACATAAAAACATTAGAAAGAAAAAAAAATGTAGTATTTCTTTTCATTATGGTAATTTATGCCTAGAAAAATAGAAGATAAGAGTAGATATATGAAACAAATCCCCCCAAACACTAAACCATTAGTGGGATCAAGACCATCCACATTCGAATTAACACCAATTTCTAGGAAACCAACTTTAGAGGATCTAGAGGAAAAACAACGTTTAGGACAAATATTAACTTTGGTTGAAAGAAAAAAATTGTTAGCTTATAAGGTAAGGAGAAAACAAAGAAAAGAATAACCACCTTTTATAGGCAAACATATAAGAAAACCAAGTGGTCAACTAGTTCTTGAACAAACTAAAAAGGTTGAGGATATAGAAGATAAAAAATTAACTGAAACACTTGAAAAAGTTGAGATGACATAAGAAGGACAAGGATCCACTATTCTTGGCTTGACTCTAGAACAAAGGATACAAATGAGAGACAACGTAAAGAATGGGAAATAAAGAGAGAAGAAGAGGGGAAAACAAAAGAAACCAATAAAAGATAAAATGAGAACAAAAGAAGGCAAGATGAGAGAGAAGACAATGACCAAGAATAAACTTTTGGATTCCCAATTTTAGATACTATAGCAATATTGGAGAAGAATTAAAAATGAAAAGCATTCCATCATCCATTTGTTCAAAATTTTAGGGTATGTTTTTTGAAGATCCTGATTCGTTCTTATTTGAATTTTATATCTTATGTCAAACTCATGGGTATACTAATGATACACACAAACTTTCATGTTTTCCCTGCAACTCTTAAGGAAACCATAATAACATGGTTTATGGGATTAGGTGAACACACTATTACCAATTGGGAAGACATGAGAATATTTTTTGTCATGAAATATCAAACATATTGTAGGCCTAGGGGCTCAAAAGATGACATTTTTAGAATGAATCAATAGGAAGACGAAATTTTAGAGGAATACTTGGAAATATTTCTCTACAAATTAAAAAATCTAAACATCATTCTTTAAGTCTAGATATTATTCAAAAAAATTTCTTAAAAAGAATGCACGATGAATATCTTGATATCCTTAATGTTGGGTAAAGGGGAAATTTCATATCTACCATTTGATGAGATTGTTGAATTGTGTCAGAAATATTCAAGAGGAAGATAAAAAATTGGGAAGAGAGATGAAAATTCCAAAGTTACTAAGTCAACAACATGAAGTATTAGAAGAGCTGAGTTAGGTAACTTATTTGAAGACTTCAAAACTAATATCTTAAGAACTTTAGGGACACAAGTTAATGTACTTAAAGCAAGAAAAAAACAATAAGAACATGATCAAATATTATCAATATTTTGTCCCAAATGTAGGAAGAAGCATCCTTTATGACAACTTACTTTAGATAATATTCATTTTTGTGGACTTTGCACTGAAAATCACAAAATTGATAATTGTCCAAAGCTAAAGGAATTGTAGGAAAATAAAATAGAGGAAATACAAGGGATGGAATCTCTCCATTATGTTGCACCAAGAAGACCTTGGCAACCTCGATTTGTATAAATGCCTCAAAATCCTCCTCAAAATTTTATTGAGAAATTTTCTCAAGGCTATCAATATCTTATTCAAAACCCATGGAATTCTCCTATGCCTTGGTAGGCTTGGCCTCCTCAGAAAACTCAAAATCAACCTTCTAAAGGTTGGAGAGGGTATGAATATGGTGCCCAACCTCCTCAAAAATAATATCCTCAATCATTTCAATCCTATCCTCAACAACCATATCAATAATTTCCTCCATAATCCTTTCAGTATCAACCATTTCAACAACTGCAAGAACCAAACCCATCATCATTACGTTCACCACAACAAACCCAACCATAGCATCCTCAACAACCATCTAACCAACTAGCACCCATACCAACTCAATTACTATCCCAAAAACTGGAAAATCCATGTAACAAATCAATTTATAATGTGGAAGAAGGAATTTCATTTCCGACATATTCAATTGTTCCTGTTCAAGATGCTCATTTAAGGTTCGAGGAGGTGTTGCATAAAGAATCCCCTGTCATGATAGAGGAACAAATAGAAGAAAAAGGTAGTCTTGAAAAATCCAAAAAAAAAATGCAATAAACGAGGATCAAATTAAAAAAGGTAAGTCAATAATGACACGAACACCTCCTTTTCCTAAAAGATTTGTTGAGAAAAAATATTTTCTTACCCTTCCTGAATTTTATATCTTAGATGGACTAAAGAATAATTATGTAAAAACTTGTTTATTGCGAGCAATAAAAGATATCCCAATCTATACAAAAGAAGTTAAGAAATTATGCATAAAGAAATCCGAAAAAAGAAAGAAAGACCCACCAAAAATCCATGTAATTGGAAGATTAGCTATCCTTATGTCAATATGTAGTACAATTGAGAAATATTTTGATCATGGGATACCTATGGTAACAATTTCAATAAAAAAAAAAATAGTTTCTAAAATTCTAGTTGACTTAGAAGTTGTTATCAATGTCATGACAATAGAAACCATGAAATGCTTAAACTTGCCAAATATCTAACCCACAACTACAATTTTAAAACTAGCAGAGAGATCCAAATTAGTACTGGAAGGAATACATGAAGACATCATATTTTCTTTGGATTCTTTGGAATATCCCGAAGACTTCCTAGTCTTACAACCAAAATCAAACTTAGGAGGCCATCCCTTAATTCTTGGAAGACCATGGATAGCCACAATTGATGCCTTTATTGGATGTAGATCAGGAAGTATGATCATATCACATGGAAATTAAAGAAATCACATAACACTTTATCCTCCTTCTCAATATCCTTCTTTGCTATCATGGCCTGATAAAAAAAAAGGAAGAAATTCAGCCAATTTTAAGTATCAATCAAGATTTTGATTTTATGGAAGAAATCACGAGGATCTAATGGAATTATTTATTTCTGAACCAAATATATCAGAGAAATTAAGATAATATAAATACAATGTTTTAAGCCATGTCTTAGCACAATGTTTAAAAGAAAATTTCACTATTAATTAATTGCAAACATCATTTGAAGGTATTTTTCCTGTTAACTCAATTACAAATTCTTAAAGTAAACTAATTTAAATCAGGCGAGGAAGGAATATTAATATCGGTAGCAATTTAGAATCATCACAAGAAGAACAAGTAATTTCACTACTAAAGAAATACTCAAAATCTTTTTCTTGGGATTATACAGATATGCAGGGAATTCATCCAAAAACATGCATGCACCACATTTACACAAATGAAAATATAAAACATGTAAAACAACAACAAATAATAATGAATCCAATGATGAAAGAGATGGTAAAAGAATATTTGCATAAACTAATGCAGGTAGGATTTATCTACCCTATCTCGAACAGTCAATGGGTTTCTCCCTTAGTTGTGGCTCCTAGGAAAAATGGAAAATGGAGAATATTTGTAGACTATAAGGAATTAAAAAAAGAAACAACTAAGGACAAATTCCCACTACCATTCATTAATCATGTCCTAGATTCATTAGCACGGAAAAAATACTTTTATTTTCTTGATGGATTTAGAGGTTATAATAAAATTAACATAGCATTAGAGGACCAAGCTGAAACTACATTTACTTGTCCTTAGGGAACATATGGTTACAATGTGTTACCTTTTGGATTATGTAATGCACCAACTACTTTTCAAAGAGGTGTTTGTACCATCTTTTCTGATATTATACATGAATGTGTATAATTTTACATGGATGATTTCATTTTTTATGGAAATACATTAGATGATTGTTTAAAAAATTTGGAAAAAGTTTTACAAAGTTGCATTGACACTAGTCTATATCTTAGCAATGAGAAATTTTTTATGATGTTAAATGAAGGGATAGTTTTGGGACACCATGTTTTAGATTTCGGAATAAAGGTAGATCCAACAAAAATACACATCATTGCAAACTTATTACCACCAACAACTCAAAAATAAGTAAGATTTTTTCTCGGTTATGTAGGGTATTATCAAATATTCATTCAAAATTTCAATAAAATGGTCTTTCCCTTGTTTAAATGACTTACAAAGGACATAGAAATTCAATGGAATACTAGTTGCCAACATGAGTTTGAGAAATTGAAACAAAAATTTTCCACAACACCAATTATTAGAGGACCAAATTCTTCATTTCCATTTCACATATCTATGAATACATGATATAGTTTGGTAGGAGCATCATTAGGCCAAAAATATAACCAAATACACCTCCATTGGACCCTCTAATGAAAAGCATAGTGTGGTCATGCTACGCTTATACAAGAGTGAAATTTCCAAAATTTTCCAAAAAATAAAAAGTACCAAAAATGTTCAAAACTTGCTACATTTTGGTCCATAGTAAATTTGAATTATGATCTAGACAAATAGGGATGCCTCAACCAATGAATCCAATTTTTCATTCTTCTTTAGGTTAATTAGGGTTTCTCTAAGTTTTTCTTCAAATTCTTAACCCTGATTTTGGAAATTTGGTTCCTGGTGAAGTAGTCTCTCACAATGTACCTCTGGAGGTTATTGTTTCTTTCTGCCTTATTCAAGAGCTTCTCTAGATGCTCATTCACCCTGTCAAGCTAGAGTAATTTTCTTGCTCAATCTCAGCAGCAATCAAATCATGAAAAAATTGCTAACCTAATGGAGGAGATAACTATGTTTCTTGTTGTTTTTCCCTGGTTAATCCTTCTATTATTGGACTCCTTGACTTTATCTGAGCCTCTTTGTCTTCAAACTCATAATCATATATTATTACTTTTCCTTTACCTTTCTCTGCCTTTGATTTTATCAGGAGCAGTTGTTTCACTTTCAATTGCATGTTTTCTTGTTGTAGGAATGTTATCATGAAATTTTCCCTTGAAAGGTTGTCCTTGAGCTCTGTTATCTCTACTTAATTTTATCTGATTATCTCCACAACTAATTTTTTTTCGACTTGCTCTACCATGTAAACATCCAAAGGTACTTTATCCTGTTGTTGTTGCAAGCGTGACTCACTCTCATGCATAGGTGGTTGCTCCATGGTTTCTTTTTGCTCAGTTGTAGGTTCAGGTTAAAGTACACCTTTGGTGATCATAGGAGAAAAAACCATCCTTTTACCCTTCTAATAAGTTTCAGTAACTTCTTTCCTTGGTGAATTTGGAACCTATGTTGGTTTTCTTGAAGAGCCAACCTCCTGTGGCTTTGATGATGTTGATGGTATGCTTTGAATGATAGGTGAAGTAGTAGTGGGTATAGAAGAAATAGATTTCATGAATGTTTCCAAGGACATATTGATTTCTAAAACCTGATGTAAGAATATAACCTTGAACAGACCATGGTCGAACAAATTATCTTGGTGATCCTTTCCTTTACTTTGTACTTTTTCAGTCATTTTGACTAAACTTCTGAACGAATAATGAGGCAAATTGAGTGGTTTGGTAGCAAGGAAATGCAACAATAACATTATGTGGTTCTGGTATAATATTTAGAGCCTCCCTGCACATGTAAAATAATTCTTTATCAACTTCATCAAAGGAGCATATATTTCAAGTAAATTCCTGAAGGGAAACATATGCTCGTGAGAATATTTGTAATGTGGTTTTAAGAAAATTTTATAGTTTTTGACGTCCAAATCCATCCCTTTAAACCAGATTTCTCCATGGTTCAAGATACCTACAACTAGGGCTATAACATCTACTGATATGGTAAATTAAATCCCTACTATGTTAGCCTGATATCTCCTAAAGCTAGTGGGAAAAAGACTTGTCAGTTGAGTATGATAGCCTACCTCTTGAACTCTTTCAAAAAACCTTAAACAACTAGTTCCTTCAAAGTATTTCTTGACATATGGAGAAACATTGATATCCTACAGATTGGATGGCTCAAATCTGGAATGCTCACCTCCCTTGTTATACTTTATCTTCTCACCTTCCATAATGTTTTCCAGAAAAAGAAAACCCTACCTTGATGTGAAGGAAAGGGAAGGTAAAAATTAAGAAAATTGAGGATAATGATGCAGTGTTTTTAGGGACAAAGATGAGATGGAATGGAGTTAGGGAAATATCCCTAAAAAATTTGGGAGATAGGATGGTGAGTTAGCAACATAATGCAAGTGAAAATTTTGGAAATGGTTATGGGAAAGAGGGAAAAAGGGTTAGAACACATAGTTAACCTAGTTATGTCTGTAAAAACGTAGTGAGGATTAGGGTTTTAGTGAAAATGGGGGTTATGAAAGGTATGAATGATATGGAGTGATTTGGTAAGGTATATGAGTTATGTGTGAAGGTTTATTAGGTGATAAAAATACATGTTTTTTTGCTGAAGAAAACTAAACACCAAAGAAACCAAAAACGTAGTTGAAAACCCTAGAAGTGGGAATCCACCCTTTGACGAAGAAATTTACTTGAATGAGAGGTGAGGAATATTCACTTACTGGATTGGAAGCACCTGAAACTTGAGAAATCATAAACTAACCCCTATGATGGATTTTTGGAGCTTAAATGCCAAAAACGTAGCAAACTAATAGAAGCATAGTGTGGGTGCCCAGAAGCCGCAATGTGGCCTTTTATAAAAGTAATGTGAAACGATTATGGATTAGTTCTTGCAGGGTTTTCTTCAATATTTGGATGGATGTGAAGAGTTGTGAGCATGAGAGATGATTTCTTTTGAAAACCAAAGGATGAAATGAACTCAAAAAGTTTCATTTCCCTTTATAACTCACAAACTTTACTTTTGTCTTTAGTGAAATCATAAGCATTTTGAGAAAAAATTATTTTTGAAAAACTTTGACCATGTAGCATACTTCTTGAAAAAGGACAAGTTGTCTTTGTTTTATTACCTATCTTTGATAACTCCCAATGAAGGTGACTTGAATAATGACGATGAATTTTATTTGACTTTCTTACATGATTTAATTGGCATTATTATGGTGAAACAAAATAAGCCTACATCGCGCCCAGGATCTCATTTAACGGAAGAGAGTTAATGAGCCTTGGGCTCTCGCGCAGCTCCCAACGCTGCACACACGCCGTGCCCACATGGCCCATGGCACTACACCTACTGGCGTTATTAATACGCCTCGATCTGAACAGAGCTGTAGTTATTACACCATCACTCTCGGGTATATGGTGATGGTTTTGTTGAACGTTTGCAATATGGAGGGAGTGCAGAACGAGGAGGGCCATGGCGGACCTCTGAACCCTCTAGACGCTGTTTGTTCGCCCGGATGTCCCAATTCCAGCTGCAAGACGCAGACAGGACGCCGCTGTAGCATTCTCGCCTGTCTGGAGACTATCCCGGGCGTTCATTTCACCAATAGCCCCTTCTGCCGTGCTTCGGCCTCAATTGGAGCTACAGCAGTGCTCATTGCAGGTACTTTGGCTCCCTCTGGTCTCAATTTGCATTTTCGGGACAATTTCTCCTCTAGCAATCGTATTTCTGGTTATATTGCTTCTCCGTCTGGTCGGCATCACCCTGGTGGCCTCCTCACCATTTCTCAAGCTCCTCACCCTCTTCTTGGAAGTCCTCGCACGCGCCACCTTTCGTTAGCCATGCCACGCCTCAGGCAGCGCATGCGCTGCAGAAGGGGCACGAGTCGAGGTCTGGCTCATGAAAAACCTCCTTCGCCGCTCTCTGAACTCAGCTCGTCCTCTGAGGATGACGCTAACATGCCCCCGCCTGCCTCTCGCGGTGGCGGAGGCAGAGAAGCGGGGAAGCCGAAGGGCGTATCTTTGTGGTGTATGTTCATGCGGGCGAAGTCGGCGGCAGCGTTCGTGCTCTACCAGGTGATTTCCCTTGTCGACCCCTCCGCCTGCAGGCCTCTACTCTTGTGATCCTCTGACTCTTGCTCATTCCCGATCGACCACTCTCAAGGCTTCTCTTGTTCCTCCCGGTCCCGGCCAATCCACGGGATAGCCTCTGCTCAGGCTCTGCTACCGGACATGTACTCGAAATCTTGAAACCTCCGATTCTTGCACCTCCTTCGACTCCATTATCACCGCCTTCATCTCTGTCTCTCTCTAGTGAGAAATCCCGGCCTTTCCCTTCCCCTCCCCCTCCCATTGACCATCGCCCTCTCCCCTCCTCTCACGGAGGCTGCGTTCAGAGAACGACAGATTTGAGAAGGCGACGGCCATGCGAGAAGGAGGACGTCGCCGAAAGGAGAATGAATATGCATCTTGAGATTGAAGAGAACGATGTCTTACACAGGCTTAGGGCTAAATCCCGGCTCATTCATAGTTTTTGAGTTTTACATTTCAATTGCTCAGCAGTGAAACGTATGATGCTTCCCAGCTTTTATATTCTTGTTCACATTTTATGTATAAACCTACGCGGTTTCCCTTCCAAGGCGGCCAGGTATATTATACTTAATGAATTGGGTTCCCACTCTGGGCGGCCCAAAACAATCAAGAACGATGATGATAATCCGGTCAAACTAGGCGCTCCACACAGCCGGCGAGCGAGGGTAGTTTTGTAACAATATTTTATAAATTAATAGATTTAGTCTTATTTAGAAAAAAAAAAAAAAAAAAAAACCTACCATGACCCTTAGTATTTTAATTGATCTATTACCCTAGATTGATGATGAATGACATGAGCTTAAATTTGATGATTACCATGAGTGGGTGGAGGGAAAAACATCTGACGTAAACAACATTCACTAAACAAAATTGATTTGAGAATTTATTTAAAAACATGAAATTTTGACCAAGGACTTCTACCAAATAAATCTGAAAGAGTGTATTTGGTCACTCAAACTTTTATACACTAACATTGGCTCCAGCTGGGGATGGCATCTTCTTTAGGAGGTGTCAAGAACACCATAGACCAAGTAGCCTCGTCCATTTGGGAAATGGAGTAAAAAATGGAAAGTCAAATAGCTTGATAAACTGAAATGACTAATTACAACATAAAATGGTGTTGACTTGAAAGTTAGGCTTGAGTTTTTGAACTTTAAAAGAGAAACATTAGTTGATCATAGAAGCCTCATGGCCTTCTCCTCGGGTTTCAAACTTATTCAACAACTTTCTTACTCTTTGACAGCGAATAAAATGTTATTTACAATGAAAGTGAACTTTTTTCTTCAAGTTCAAGTGAGATAATGTTTGAGGAACCTACCATTCACCGGTTCTCCTAGAATTTCCTACCTATCAAGATATTCTAACAGAAATAACTTATTTCCCCTGAATGCTATTATATTGTAAGCACCTTTCCATAGGTTATCAAACTTACCATGTTTTCCTCTTTCTTCATTTTGGGTATCCCATCGAAGAACAACATCTCCTAATTTGAAATCATAACCTTTTGGTTTTCTTGTCATATATCTTCTTGATCTTCTCCTGAAGCTTTGAAGTGTGATCGAAAACTTCTTCCCTTGACTGTTGTATATGAATCATTTGACTGGTTCTTCACTGGATGTCATTTGTCTCAATCTCGATATCTTGCGTAATTTTTATCATCGACATTGCTAAGGAAGTAGGAAACACTGTGTCTACACCATAAACTAGGTTGAAAGGTGACATGATGATTGATCTCTTTGTGATAACTCTGTCCGCCAATAGAGAATTTATTAACTTTTTGCGCCAATTTCTCTTGTTCTCTTGCAACAGTTTCTTGATTGTGTTCATAAATGATTTTTTTGATGATTCAACCAACTAATTTCATTGATCATAGCATGTTGTATAATGCCCAAGTATTATTTGATATTTATCACAAAAGTATATCATATTTTTTGACTTAAAGGTGGCTATATTGTCAGTGACAATTTTCTGTGGGAAGCCAAAACGAGACAGAGTATTGCTCTCCAAAAACTGAATAATGACGGTGTTTGTAGCTTGGCTCGTATTGATGGCCTCAATCCACTTTGTGAAGTAATCGGTGGCAATGAGTATCCAATTATGTTGAAATGATGATGGAGGGTGAATATCGCCAATGAAATCAATCCCCCACTGCTGGAAGGGTGCTTGAATTTCAATTGGTTTCAAGGGAAGTGGTAAGATCTTTCTCTTTCCCTCAAAATTTTGACACTCATGAAAACTCGTGAGAGTATGTTAGACATCGGAAAACAAATTTCCAAATAAAATAAAACCCTCAATACCTTGTTTGCTGTAGTCTTCGATAAAATATGACCACCACAATCACCTTTATGAAATTCATTCATCACTTTTTCAACTTCGCTTTCTACCAAATAGTTCAATAAAACTCCACCTGGATCTTTCTATTACAAAAAATTATTAAGAATGAAATATTTAAGAGCCTTCAACTTCAACGATCTACCTTTATTGCTCAACAAACTGGGAGGAGGATTCAAATATTTCAACACATGAACAATATCAACATACCATGGTGATGAAGTAAAAATTTCTGATGCCTAAGGTAATGAATCAACCTCTTTCTCCTCAGATAGTGCAACAATGAAATTGATGTCCAAGGCATGTAAATTTGAATCCGCCATGAGATTATACAATCCTTTCCCTTTGATCAGTTTTGTAGGTTTGATTTATATGTCATACTCCAGCATAACAGCTATCCACTTGCCATGCCAACCTTCAGGATCATTCTATGTTAGTACATCCTTGACAACAACATTTGGGACATATGAAAGAACATGATAATGAAGAATATAAACTCAAAATTCCTTCAATGATTTGACTAACACCAATGCCTATTTTTAAATGATATTGTACTTCAAGATTGCATCTCTTATGGTTCTACTGAAGAAGGAAATGGGTTGTTATGTTTTTTGATCTTTCTTTTGCATAAGGACAACAACTAGAGTATGTTCAGAAGAAAAGGATAAAATGATGAAATCAAGTGTATAATCTTGGCTAATAAGAATAAGAGCATGAGACAATTCAAACTTAACTTGATCGAATGATTTATTTGCCTCCTCGTACCATTTCACCTCACTGTCTTTTTTCAACATATTAGTAATTTGGCTTAAATGTTCAGAAAGGTTAGGAATAAAACTTTTCAAGAAATTCATTTTACCATTGAATGACTGGATTTCCTTCTTTCTTCTAGGATAGTCCAAATTCTGAATGGCGTCAATCCTTGAAGGAACAATCCAGATGTTGTCTTTAGATATATTGTGACCAAGCAATTTCCCTTCTTCCATAGTGAACAAAATATTCTTTGTATTCAACGATATGCCAAATTTTCTGCACCTCTGGAAAACTGTCTTCAAATTTTATAAGTGCCTTTCATCTGTCTTGAAAAAAATGTGATGTCATCAAGATAAATTACCAAAACTACATCATTTTCATTCACAAATGAGATATCCATTGCTCACTGAAATATTGCTCCTGCATTCTTCAACCCAATGGTTATCTTAGCATACATAAAAGTACCCCAAGTTTTTGAAAAGGTTGTCTTCTCTTGATCATCCAGATGAACTAAAATATTTTTATACCTAGAATATCCATCCAACAATAAAAGTATAGAATAACCAAACACACTTTGTAGAATATGATCCATATTTGGAAGTGGGTAGTTGTCTTTCAGTGATATTTTATTCAGATCATAGAAATCTATACACAAGCGAATCTCTTCTATCTTCTTTCTTACTGGCACTCAGTTTGACATACAATTTGAAAAATGAAGAGGAAATATAATACCAACAATATACAAACTATTCACTTCTTTTTTAATAGACGGAAAAAACTTTAGGTTCATCCTCCTAAGTTTTGAACAGAAAGGCTTCTGATCAGGTTTTAAAGGAATGGTGTGCTGGATTATACTCTTATCATACACTTTCATACAAGAATATTCCCAAGAAAAAAAATCAGCAAACTAAGACACGAGTGATGCATATTTACCTTTCAATTTTTGGATTAAGGATTTTTATATCTTGACCATTTTGTGTGTTTCAGGAGTACCAAGATCGAGGTCTTCCACTCCTACTTCAGTTGGCAGCATTGTTGGTTTCCATGTTACATCATCCTGATCAAAAATCTCCTCCAAAGGTACAAGACCTCTTGGAATGGAGTTTTCTTTCAACTGCAGTACCTTCATTTCTATTGCATACATTTCTTGATCATCTTCATAAAACTGGTCATCCATTTGTGAGCTTACAAATTCCTCTTCCATCTGCAATAATTTTTTTTATTTGTTTTTCATATTGAAATAATTTCCAATACCAAATATCATATTGAACAACAGGGCAATGTTTGAAGTTAATTTCATACTTCTAGTTGGGATATACATTAATTTTGCACATGCTGGATGAAGTGGCAAGAGAATCAACAATGACATTATTGTTCCTTGGAATCAATGAAAAGGTATATTTAGTGAAAGTCTTAAGGAATTCTAACATTGAATTGTGGTAAGCTCGTAATCTAGGATGCTTGGCCTATTATTCCCCATTGACTTGATTTATTTTCCATACACAAAAAATTTCTTGGCACCTAATTTCTTAAGAATTTTGAGACCGACTATCAAAGCTTCATATTACACCTCATTGTTTGAAAAATAAAATGCCAATTTGTAATAAGAAATTCAAACATTAGGAGGAAGGTTAGATGATTGATTCATAGGGTTGTGAATCAACACTCCAATTCTAGCCCCTTCCTTACATAAGGCTCCATTGAAATCCATGGTCCACAAATCACTTTCTTCATGGGGAAGCCGCAATTTGGATCACCGGTCTTGACTAACTACTTGAGAAAGGTATGTTGTACCAATAGGTTCTATTTCTTTAAATGTTACATCTATCATTTGGCTGATGCACTTGGCTACAAGCTGCTTGACATCTTTTCTTGTTTTTCCGCACTTGAAAGTTTTTTAACAGAAATTAAAAATTCTAAATTTTCTACTTTTTCT
Source organism: Pinus albicaulis (assembly GCA_034641835.2). NCBI lineage: Eukaryota > Viridiplantae > Streptophyta > Pinopsida > Pinales > Pinaceae > Pinus > Pinus albicaulis. Next base: position 850,686,931 of record CM076571.1, read on the forward strand.
TCCATCAAAGCTTCTGACGATGCTAAAAAATCATCATTGAATAAGATACAAGACTCTAAATGTGTATGAACAACATGTGTTGGGTGATTATTAGGCTTTTATTTTCTACTAATCATGTATTTCATCTTGTTCTCCTGGTATAATTTTTTGAGTTGCCCAAAAACTGGTATAGTAGCATAGGAAAAGTCTAGCTACAAGGTGCCTCTAAGTTTGGCTGCCCATGACCGAGAGAGCAACATTCCATATCTTGGAGGGATATCAGCTACAACAACATCTATGAGGACATTCTTAGCTGGGATTTTCTCTAAATATACCATTAGATATTTAATGATACCAATACATTTAACCATTCCTGAATTGAAAGAGTAAAGATCATGGTAGGGTCTGGTAATATCCAATCCTACATTGTCCATGATGGCTTTAGGCATCAGATTATGTGATTACCCAGAGTCTAACATGGCGTTATGGAGGATAAAATCATGAATTTTGAGGCTAAGGTAAAAAGGAGGGACCTCACTATCTTCTAAGTCACCATCTCTAGCAGGGTCAAACAATAGCTCATGTTGACCATCAATCATATTTACCATATCAGACATTTTATCTACCCTAAGAGATTTGGCTACCTGGAACTTATACTGGTCATTCTTGATTATTTCAATCAATAGAATGGAAACTTTAAGTTTTGAAATTTCATTTTCAAGACTGAATAAAGTAGAATGTTTTTCTACTGCTTTAGAAGGTACATCCTTCTTTTCAGGTTGAGCTTTGTGTGGAATCTCCTTTCTTTGTCCTCCATCTTGAACTTCATTATATTTCTTCTGATTTCAGGTAGAAGCTTCATTTCCTTTCCCATGATTAGGAGCATCAGGTCCTTTATCCTTGCTCTTATTTGAAGTAGTCATCTCTTTATGGTGGGAATCTGTTTGAGAATTCTAATTTTTCTGACTTGAATTTATTGGTAGGTTTCTATTCCTCAAACCATACAGCCTTTGCACCTAGGCAAGAGCATTCTGATATCCTCTTTGATAGCATTCTTCCCATACTAATAACATATCATCGTTAGAAAAAACATTTTGTTGATCACCCAATACAATAAACTCTTCATAAAACTGATCTTCTTTAATCAGTAAAATAGGCTGCTGATTTTCCTCAAAGAGATGATTTTTTCCTGAAATCCCTTATTCTTCTTCATCATAGACTTTTGTATATTTTTTCTGAAATGGAGTGCGAATTTTTTGTTGAATTTCTTGATCCCGACCCGTCTTCTCCCTTTTCTTTATCTTGTATTGAGGATGTTGTTGTTGACCCGTGAAATTGGGATTTCTGATTGAGGGTTCAACTTGTTTGTTGACGATGGTCATCTTTTCCATCATATTCTCCATTGTTTCGATAAAGCTATCGAGTTTTCCCTCATATGAAGTAGATGTTTCTTCCTTTATGGTTACCCTCTTTTCTGATTTGATTTCTAATTCTTGATAATTAGATTCTCTTCAACGCTTACTACATTAATTTTCATTTATTTAAGGGGAGATGGATCTCTTTCCCTCATTTGGTAGGCCATATCAGCATTGAAAACATATTTTTAATTAAGTAGTGCAAAGCCAGGAGGAGGCTTGATTTTTTTAGTAATGGAATCATATATTTTATTGAATCTAGCCGTGATGTCTTGCGCAAACTCATTAGGATTTCTTTTCAAGACATTGTATTCAACTAGAATTTGTAAAGGGCTCTTCTTCTCTTCCCATATTTCCACGAATAAATCAATTAGCTCTTATGAAATAATCATAGACCTAGATTTTAGGGAACCAAACCATTTCTTAACCTATCCTAAGAAACTTTGTGCTAAAATGCACATCTTCGCATCGTCGTTATCAATATCTTCAAGATCAATGAAATCAACCACCTTAACAATGTGTTGGTGAGAAGTAACCTGTACTGTACCATCAAATAGAGGCAATATTGGACCATAATTCTAAGGTAATGCAGTGAGTTGTGCCGGTTGAATCAACGGATAAAATCTCGCCATGAATAATGGAGGAGGTTATGGAGGTGTTGATGAAGTGTATAACTATAGAGGAAGTGATGGAGTGAAACTAAGGGACGATGGTGTAGCTATGTGAGAAGGTGCTAAAGTAGATTTAGAAGAAAAATATTTTTTTTGGTACTGAAAATAGGTTTTTTCAAGATTTACTTGAAACTTATCGACCAAACCCTGAAGTTTATGAAAATTAAACCAGACCCTACTATCAAGCTCGAAATAAGGAGACTCAAAAAATGGCAACTATGTCTCAAAATGAATCGGGTCAAAGAAAATTTCTGAATGGAAGGATTTAGACATAGACCTAAACAAAGATATCTTGAATTAAAAAAATGAAGGACAAACCTTCTCGAGAAATTAACCTCATAGGAAAGGATGTAGATTTAACAAGTGGAGGTAAACCCTTTTCCAGACTTTTTTTTTTCCTTCTCAAAATACTCCAAGTGTCCTTAACAATCAGTGAGGGATTAGGCTCTGGATTTGACCTCATGTGTCTTTTGGGAGCCAATTTTCTTGTGAACACCTTTTGGCTCAAATTTACTAGCCTAACCTTCTTTGAATGTGTTGTGGTAAAACACAACCCCGCCCATTTTTCACTTATAAATAAAAAATGTGGACCCTTTTAAATGATCACATGATATTACTATTACTGTACTCTTAGAGTCCTACTGACAGCAACAAAATTGAATCAGGCCCCCAAGGAGAATCGGTCTCTAAATTCTGTCCATTCTTCCCTCTAATTCTTGTCAATCTCTATACTCTTTGATCCCATGCATGCAGTATTTACGTATGCAATTTATATTGTATTCATTCTAATGTTAGGACCTTGGGGAAATTTAAATATATCTCCGGACTTATATTAATAATCTGACAACCTTGGCAATGAAACACTTTAATATACTTTAGGCCCCGAGCCCACACATACAATCGACGAAATTTCAATCAAATACACATGCCCATACCTTTTATTAAACTCCGTGCTACTTTCGAGTGCGATCATCATTCAATCCGATTGCCTATAGATCAACGGCGTACGCTGATATCGCGCTGGTCTCACAGTCAAACGTTAACGCGCGATGGCATGCGATAAGGGCAGTTTCTCTATACCGCTTGAGGCCATGTATCAGGTAGCCAATGGAATCGCGTCCAAATGGGAAATACTGCTTACCCCACAAAAGCGGTGCAATATGGGTGGTTTGGTTTCACAAACCCACTCTCAGTTTTGGAACAGTGATTGACCGGAGTTAACACTATTCTCTGTATGCTCTCCGGTTCACTAACTCAGGATCTAACCTCGGGATAGAACTCTCAGTTAATAGAAAAACAAGTCTAATTCTCTTTAGGTGGGGTTTTCCACTATGGCTAGAAGTCCGCAGTTCTATGGCAACCACACTACTGGTGCACTCATTCAAAGACTGGCACTCTACAACATCTGCGACGATGGGTTAATATATCATTCCCGACCTCTACGTAATGTATTCCGACAATTCAAGGGAAATCCACAATCAACTATAGACGTGGGGTTACATATATTTACACAGCAATTCTCTTCATTGAATTAATCACAGGGCTGAATATTCAATATGCTTAGAACAAACAATTTCAGACAGAGACTAATTCAATCACACACAGATAGTCAATAAAAAATTGGCTTTTATTCAAACCAAAGAAAAATCTTAACACACAAACTTCACTACGAAAATATCCTCTCTTTCAATGCATCTGGGGGTTACATTTATACATCAAGATTTGTCTCTTCGGTTCCTCTGTGAGGACCTTTTTAGTAAATCAAAAACCTAATTACAATTTATTCAAATAACTAAAATGTGACAGAGGGATCGAATCAAAACCTATTCGACTTCTACGAACTCAAACTGTTCTAAAAGTAACAGATAGCTAAGGTATTGACACCTTGCTATTACAAAATTGAATGATTCTGAACCCTCCTAGCCACAACATGTGGAAAAAACTCCTACATTTTTGGCTAGTGCCTAATGCCCCTGCATCAGACTCATGAGGGAAATTTTCTTTCATGGACTCCTGTCCATGAGCTCTTTCACTTGCATATCTTCTACAACATTCCTTCAGTCATCCAAGTGACGTCTTCCTCTTGCTGGTCCTTCCATTTGATTAAGTACTGGAAGTAATCTTGTCCTCTGGTCTTCCTGAACACTCTTTTGTCCAATATCTTCTCTGGTTGTAATGGTTGTTCTGGAGGTAGCTGCCTTATCCACTCAATATGTTCTCTGACTACTGGTTCTTCTTCTGCACCATCATCTTCATACTTGTACAAGTCTACAACATTAAAAATGGGAGATATTCCAACATCAAAAGGCAATTCAATCTCATAAGCATTAGCATAAAACTTTCTAAGTATCTTGCATGGCCCAATCTTTTTAAACTTCAATTTGTTATACTGCTTCTTTGGGAATCTCTCCTTTCTCAAGTGTGCCAAAACCAGATCTCCTACTTCAAAATGGACTTCCTTTCTGCTCAAGTCTGCTATGCCTTTGTATTTGATGCTGCTAACTTGTAGCTGCTATTTCACTTGTTCATGTATGGCTCAGATTTCTGAAGAAAATTCCTCACCATCGGCACTCCTCAGCTCTGCGTTTCCCAGATTTCTTAACTCTGATATCCCTCTAGGGTGCATTCCATAAAAAATATGGAATGGACTCTTCCCTGTGCTTCTGTTTAGTGAGTCATTATATGCATATTCCTCTTGGGGAAAAATATGATCCCACTGCTTGGGATGCTCTCCTGCAAGACTTAAACAATTTCCCAGACTTTTATTCACTACCTCAGTTTTTCCATCAGTCTGAGGATGATAAGCTGAGCTAAAACTCAGTTTGGTACCAAGTTTCTTCCACAGTGTCCTCCAAAAATGGCCCACAAATCTGGTGTCTCTGTCTGAAACAATACTCTTGGGCAACCCATGAAACCTAACAACTTCTTTGAAAAACAAGTTAGCAACATGGGTGGCATCACTAGTTTTATAACATGGAATAAAATGTGCCATTTTGGAAAATCTGTCCACTACAACAAAGACTGCATCATTCCCTCTTTGAGTCTTGGGCAATCCTAGAACAAAATCCATACTGACCATGTCCCAAGGCCTGTCTGGAATAGGCAAGGGAGTGTACAATCCTGCATTCTGGCTCCTTCCTTTGGCATATTGACAGATTTTGCAATTCTTCATAGACGTTTCCACTTCTGCTCTCATCTTAGGCCAATAATAGAAATGACTCAGCTGCTCATAAGTTTTATCAGTACCAAACTGTCCATCAAGTCCACCACTATGCTTCTCCTTGATCAAATTTTCTCTCATGGAACATTTTGGTACACACAGTTGGTTTCTCCTGAATAGTAAGTCCTCCTGCAAGAAATAATCCAGCCACTGGCTTCTATCTGTTAGAACAGGGTTAGAACATGCTTCAAATGCTTCCTTAAAATCTGAATCTGTCTTATATAGTTCTTTGAGAAAATCAAATCCTAGAACCTCAAAATTGGTTTCCTGAACAAGCATGTGCCTCCTACTCAAAGCATCAGCTACTTTATTTGCTTGGCCACTTATATGTTTCAAAACAAAGTTAAAACCTTGGAGATACTCAACCCACTTGGCATGCTTATGATTTAACTTGGGCTACTGTACAATGTACTGCAAAGCATGGTTATCAGAGTATAATAGAAACTCTTTGGACATTAAATAATGCCTCCACTTTTTCAATGCCTGAACAACTGCATAGAATTCCTTGTCATAAGAGGAATAATTCCTTCTGGTGTCATTCAACTTCTCACTTAAATAAGCCACAGGCCTATCATCCTGACTCGGCATAGCTCCAATGGCTTCTCCACTGGCATCACACTTCACTTGAAATGGTTTAGAAAAATCAGGCAGAATCAAAACAGGCTTTTCAGTTATCTTTTTCTTCAAAAGTTTAAAGTTTCTCTCTGCTTCAGCAGTCCACTTAAATGGTTGTTTTCTCTTTCTTATTGTCTCAATTATGGGTGCATTAATATTAATGAAGTTTCTTATAAATTTCCTGTAAAAACTGGCAAGTCCATGGAAACTTCTTACCTCAAAAACATTTCTGGGTGAAGGCCACTCCACAATTGCCTTAACCTTCTCTGGGTCCATCTTCAATCCTTCTGCAGAGACAACAAAGCCCAAATACACCAAATCTTCCTTCATGAATGAGAATTTCTTTAATTTTATCAGCAGTTTCTCTTGGTGCAGCTTCTTCAAGACATAATTAAGATGCCTTAGATGTTCTTCTTCAGTTTTGCTGAAAACTAATATATCATCCAGATACACTATCCCAAATTTACCAATGAATTCTTACAACACTTCATTCATAAGTCTCATAAAAGTGCTAGGTGCATTTGACAACCCAAAAGGCATTAACATCCATTCATACAGTCCTTCATTCGTTTTAAAGGCAGTTTTCCAGTCATCACCCTCTTTTATTCTAATCTAATGATATCCACTTTTTAAATCTAACTTTGAAAAATATTTGGCAACACTCAAACAATCCATTAAATCCTCAACTCTGGGCGAAGGGAATCTGTCCCTGATTGTTATCTTATTAATTTCTTTGGCATCAGTACACATTCTCCAGCCTCCATCTTTCTTTGGGCTCAATACTGCTGTTACTGCACATGGACTCAAACTTTCTTTGATCAGTCCCTGGTCCACCAATTCTTGTACTTGCTTCCTGATTTCCTCATTCTCTATGGGAGTCATCCTCTAGGTTGTCTTATTTGGCAGATTTGAACAAGGGATAAAATCTATCTAATGGTTGATATTTCTCACAGGTGGAAACTCATCAGGTAAATCATTCACAACAATGTCACAATAGCTGTCTAACATCTCTTGGATTTCTATTGGCAAATCAGAAATATCCGTAGAAGTAAGAACTACCATAGGCTTGCAAACTAAAGAAAATATTACCTCTTCTTCTTCAATCTTCTATAGATATTCCTTCCTGCTCAGCAACAAGGTCTTTGGATCAGTCACTCTACTTGATGGTTATCCTTCTTCCATGGGTATCAATGTATGATGTACTCCATCTTTGAAGAACTTGTTAGTGTTATTCTTGCCATCATGCACTGCTGCTCTGTCAAACTGCCAAGTTCTACCCAGTAGTATGTGACATGCATCCATGGGCATCAAATCACATAGGAATTTGTCTTTATAGTTGCCCATTTACAACTCTATCTCACACTATTCTTTTACAATCAGCTGGTTCCCTTTATGCAGTTAGGACACCCTGTAGGGAGTTGGATGCTCCCTTGTCTTTAGCTTCAACTTCTCTATCATCTCAGTGGAAACCAGATTGTCTGTGTTGCCACTATTAATGACTAGCTGGCAGCATTTCCCTTGGACTTTGCATATGCTCCTAAACAAAGTCTTCCTTTGTGCAGGCTCAGTGACCTCTTTGGTTTGTTTGAATAGGAACTTATTAACCACCAAGGATTCTCCCCTCTCTGGTAGGATTTCTTCTTCTTCATTTGCTGCCTCTTCTCTAGCCTAGGCAACAACAACATTTCTTTGACCAGCACCCATATTCTTCGGGCACTCATAGTGCTTGTGTCCCACTTGATGAAATCTATAGCACCTCAATTCTCTACCTCTGCCTCTGCCTCCTCTTCCTTTGCAAGAACTCCTTATACCTCTTGCATCACCCCCTGTAGACGCATTCTGAGGTGAGCTACTGTTAGCTCCATCTCCAGGTGTAGCAGGCTTTCCTCTACCACCCAGACTTCCCTTTCCACGGAAAGTACCTCTCTCTTTGGCAGACTGCTTTCTCAGGAGTTTCTCCTCTGCTTTCAAGGCCATCTGATAGGCCTCTTCCACTGCCTTAGGAGACAGAAGACCAATCTGATCTTGGATCTCCAGCTTGAGACCATTCACATATCTGGCAGTCTTCTCTGGTGTGTCCTGAAATTGCCCAGCTCTTATAATTACTCTATAAAATTCTTTTGTCTATTCCTTGACTGTCAGCAACCTCTGTCTCAGGTTCTGCATTTGCCTAAACAATGTTAGCTGATAATCACTAGGCAAGAATTTCCCTTTTAGTTTAGCCATCATTCTGGTCTAGATTTTGATAGGCTATTTACAAGCTCTCCTTCTTTCTGCTTGCACTCCATCCCACCAAAGTGCAGCATGTCCCTTCAACTTTGTTACTGCAAAATTGACCTTCTTATCTTCACTCATTTCTTCATATTCGAAGCACTTGTTCATTTCATTAATATAGTCCACCAGCTCTTCTGGATTTAGTCCTCCTGCAAAACCTGACACTTCAATATTGGGCCTAACTGCAGACCCCAAAACAGTTCTGAGGAACCTCATGTCAGGAGGAATTTCAGCATTTTCTTCAGCTTCTTCTAATTCGGGTTCACTGATGTCTTCAGAATCTCTGGGTTGTCTTAGCTCCATGGCATCCATTATGGCTTCAAACCTCTATAAGGTCTCCAACATTTCTTCGTTGGCAACAGGTCTCCTTCTTCCAGCACCTCTACCAACTCGGATTGCCATGTTAATTCTCTGCAAAAACAACTCAAAAACAACTTTGATACCACAATTGACAACAAAAAAATTGAATTGGGCCCCCAAGGAGAACTGGTCTCTAAATTCTGTCCATTCTTCCCTTTAATTATTGTCAATCTCTATACTCTTTGATCCCATGCACGCAGTCTTTACGTATGCAATTTATATTGTATTCATTCTAATGTTAGGACCTTGGGGAAATTTAAATATATCTCCGGACTTATATTAATAATCTGACAACCTTGGTAATGAAACACTTTAATATACTTTAGGCCCCGGGCCCACACATACAATCGACGGAATTTCAATCAAATACACACACCCATACCTTTGATTAAACTCCATGCTACTTCCGAGTGTGATCACCGTTCGATGCACCTGCCTGCAGATCAATGGCGTACGCCGATATCACGCTGGTCTCACAGTCGAACGTTAATGCACGCTGGCACACGATAAGGGCGGGTTCTTCAGACCGCTTGAGGCCACGTGTTAGGCAGCCAATGGAATCGCGTCCAAATGGAAAGTACCGCTTACCCCACAAAAGCAGTGCAATATGGGTGGTTTGGTTTCGCAAACCCACTATCGGTTTTGGAATATTGATTGACCAAAGTTAACACTATTCTTTGTATGCTCTCCAGTTCGCTACCTCAGGATCTAACCTCGGGACAGAACTCTCAGTTAACATCAAAACAATTCTAATTCTCTTTAGGTGGGGTTTTCCACTATGGCTAGAAGTCCGCAGTTCTATGGAAACCACACTACTGGTGCACTCATTCAAATACTAACACTCTACAACGTCTGCGACGATGGGTTAATATATCATTCCCGACCTCTACATAATGTATTCCAAAAATTCAAGGGAAATCCACAATCAACTATAGATAGGGGGTTGCGGAGATTTACACAGCAATTCTCTTCATTGAATTAATCACAGGGATGAAGATTCAATATGCTCGGACCAAACAATTTCACACAGAGACTAATTCAATCACACATAGATAGTCAATAAAATATTGGCTTTTATTCAAACCAAAGCAAAAGCTTAACACACAAACTTCACTGTGAAAATCTCCTCTCTTTTAATGCATCCGAGGGTTACATTTATACGTCAACATTTGTCTCTTTGGTTCCTCTGTGAGGACCATTTTAGTAAATCAAAAGCCTAATTAAAATTTATTCAAATAACTGAAACATGACAGATGGATCGAATCTAAACCTATTCGACTTCTACGGACTCTAACTGTTCTAAAAGTAATATACAACTAAGGTATTGACACCTTGCTGTTACAAACTCGAATGATTCTGAACCCTCCTAGCCACAACATGTGGACAAAAATCCTACATTGCTTGCTAGGTCTAATGCCCCTGCATCACCTACACTTTGGCTCAAATTTACTAGCCTAACCTTCTTTGAATGTGTTGTGGTAAAACACAACCCCGCCCATTTTTCACTTATAAATAAAAAATGTGGACCCTTTTAAATGATCACATGATATTACTATTACTGTACTCTTAGAGTGAGGAAAGGCCTAAATGAGTTTGATTTTTCCTTATCTATCTATATAAATTTGTTTTGACCTCATTTGGATTACTTTTTGTGAAATACACTTGTTGGAAGATTATATGTGTTTTAGCCACTTTGGCCTTTTATTTTGTATATTACCTTATTTTTTTATTTCATCCTTTTTATAATTTGTGAATATTTATCACAAGGATCCTTCATTTTCCAACTCCCTTCTTTATTGGCATTTAAAAAAAAAAAAAACTTGCATTTTTGAATCTTTACCACTTGCCTCACGGTTTTACGATCATGTTGGTTTTGATCATATTTTGCACACCTTTCTATTGCCATTATGATTGATTTTTTATTTGGTATTTGGCACCTCCTTTTTTCCTTTTTCATTCATGAAAACATTTTCATAATGATCAATTGAAGACAAAGTGGCACCTTCGGTTGCCACATCACCTCACATTTGGTATTTGAATTCACTGGTTGGCATTTCATCCACATGACTTGGCACATCACTTCACATTCCACGTTTAGGTATATTGATTATTTGTCTCCTTCACTTGGCTTGACATATCCATTGATAAAGGGGTCAATCATTAATTTACCATATTATCCATTTTTATAACTTGTAAATAAATGAATATAATTTCATTATTTTAATAATTTATAAAAACAGTAGATTAACTTAAAGATATATTTTTCTTTATTTAAACATTAAATTATGTATAAACATTTTATTTTAAATGAATATTATAAATATATATTGTAATTATATTAAAATATTTTTAAAAAGAAAGGAAAAACCAAAATCCCAAAGCATTTTATGGTAACATAATCATGTTACGTGAATCAACAATTTTGTAAAGAATTTAACGTAAAATATCTAATTAAGAGAAGGCCTCGCATTTTATAAATTATAAAATTTTAAAATGGCCTCACATTTTTCACGAAATATGTGAATGTATTGGGGCAAAGGAAAAAAAGAAATTTCAAATGATTCTCACACCAGTATAACACAATCACACCAAAATATAAAATATGGGATGCTTCATTACTTAGTTGTGAGGGAATTCAATACCGAGCTAACAAGTTTACAAATATACCATCCAAATATATTAATTGTGTTGCAGTTATTTATATTGGCATTTTATGTCAATTTTATCCCATTTTGAACAATCCTGTCCCTTGGATTTGACGGAATGAATACCATTATTAATTGACAACGCAAATTACATGTGGGATTATTCCAAGTGTTGCATGCGACAATTTGGGATCTTCTATCCAGATACCCGCGCAGATCATAAATTCGCTGAATGATATGATTTCTCCAAGAATCGCGATGATATTTCAGAATTGCAAGTATTGGAATGGCGAATTAATTAAAATATGTTAAAATCACACTCCAAATCTCAAACCAAGACTCAATATCCATAATAATTATTTCCCACTACATTTTCGCAAGTTTTCTGCATTATCCAATAAATTTATGATTTTTTTTGGTTTGCAGGTGAGAGAATCTTTGCTACAAGACATTGGTGGTTTAACCATCACTGTGGTTGGCACAAACCATAGATATGGACCCAAGTTTGCGGAACTATTATCAGGAAGGGTCACAAAGACAACGCGCATCAATTCAACTAACCGATTGCGAGAATGAATAAAAATATGTAATGTGAAATGGTCAAGAACCTCTTAGAAAATTCGATGAGAAGTTTCAACTTGAGAAAAACGGATATCAATAAGCTGAAGAAATGGAGGATTTGAAGCTTCAACTCAAGGAGAAGGAAACAAGCTCATTTGTTTGGATATATAAGAAGTATGAATACACATAGGAAGAAAATGGGGGACGAAGAGAAACTCTAAAGAAAGACTCGAAGGAGAGGCGATCCATTCTATAGGGGTTGCGATCCAGCACAGGGGATTTCTCTGTAATTGATCGATTTGTGCTTTTGCACAATTGAAGAGCATTTAGAGTTTGATTGTAGAGATTGTAGAGAATCGATGGCTCTATTATAAAGGGGCTTCGCACTATAGCAAGTACTTTTATTAAGGGTCAGAGCTGCTCCCAAGGCTGTGGTAATAGAATTTTAATATGGTTTTAATTAATTCTTGTTCTTGTGTACTATTACCCGAATGCAGGATTATTGTTTTACTATTAAAATTTCATTTCTGGTTTTGATCTCAATTCTAAACAGTATTATGTTTCTTTGATATTATCCACTAGTGTTGTGTCATCAATATTTTACTGTTAAAACCTTGTTAAAGCTATCTTTTCATGAAAAAATGAGATTGAAATAAAAATTTAATTCGTTCAAGTATTCCTGTGGTGATTGATAACTATTTATTATTCATTTACAGGTTTTTTTTTTTCATTTGTATTAGTTAATGTGAACTTTTTTTCTTTAATTAATACAAAATCACGTGATGAATTATGTTAGTCATTCCCTTGTCTTTTTTAATTTGCTCTCGGATTAGGAGATAGTTATCCCATTCTAGTTCGAGATAGGAATTATGTTTTAAATTAGTTTTGCATTTATAGATTAATTATGCATTAAGGGCTCTTTAAATAGGTGTACTCCTTAAGGTGAGGTTTGATAAAACCCTCAAAAATTGATCAAACCTTTATATTGATCAAATTCTTTAATTTTATATCATTAATAGATCAATAAAAGGAATTATAATTATATATGTTGTATATATTAGTTTGGTCCTTTTTAAAGATTGTTTAAATTAGTTTCTAATAAAATCTAACTATAGAATTAATTTTTTCAAGTTAGTAATAATGAATAATTTCTCTTCACCATTAATAGAATTAGAAAAGCAAGATTTAACTAGATTTAATATTAAATAGGATATTAATATTTCTTAGGCTCAATCTTACTAAATTTAATAATTATATTATTATATTTAATTATTAATTAGTCTATGTTTTAGTTAAATATATATATTTCATATTAATATTAACGTAAGTATACTAAAATAATGCAGATTTAATATAATTAATACAAATTATAGATTACATTAGATTTATGAATTAACAATAAATATTTCATAAAATAACTTAGCGTGGCATGGATAGATTAACTCTTAATTTTAGGCTAGGTTAACATTAGGGAAGATCTTAGTGGTAGTTTGGTTGTATCATTAAAAAATCTTAAGGGTCATTCTCTTGCCTGACCAGTAAGAAGAATTGACCTGATATCCCTGTCTATTGGAAATTAAAGACACATCTTAAACCAATAACAATAGGGAAAAGGTAACTAGACCTAGTTTAAGCAGTTGGAACCACCATTTCAAACGGAAAAGGAGTTGTTTTAAGGTCCATAATGGGTGGTTATCCCCTATGTTGTTGCAACGGAATTCTGGGGCATCAAAATTTTGGCACTAGAAGGAGGGCCTGAGCTAGTTAATTCGTGCAAAGTCTTGTTTTAAATTTTTTAACTAGCCATGGCTCCTATTTTTATTCCTACATTGGATCACGCTTTTATCTCACACAATCCTACCAGAGATATACCCAAGAGACAACTTGAATCAATATACGAATTGTAATATGATGGTGAGAATTTCATTTCTGCTTTAGATCATGTAGATCAATTTATACATAAATGCAAATGTTTTAAAATCACTAAAGACAATGAAATTTTTAGGTTATTCACCCTCACACTTCAAGGAAGGATTCAAGAATAGTACAAGATCCTACCAGCTAAGTGTATTCACTCTTAGAATCACTTTATGCATGTATTCTTTTCTGCTCATCACAATTACACCTATGAGAATTTGTGCTTAGAATTTGATAACTTTACAATATTTGATAATGAAAATGTTAGCAATTTTTTTAATAGAGTTATGTCATTATGCTACAGATTTTATCATGACAATTTACCCCCTAAGAAAGTTTTAATTGAGAAAGTTACCTCTGTTGTTCAATAATACAATATAAGAACTTATAGCGAACATAAACAGGAACCTCCAACAATAAATATTGGTTCTACAATTGATCCTTTTGAACCTTTAAATGAAAATTATAATCTTTCTCAACCATCAAAATTAGGATAGAATCTTACATCTGAAAGTTTTTCTATGGTAACTCCTAATGTTTATGATAATGGGTCACGTTCAATAGAATTAAATTCTACACAACAACAAGATTTAATGAATATTCATAACAATAATTCTTCTTTTGAAAATGGGCTAGATTCTATTTTGACAACAAATGACACATCATTAATCCAGGGAATCGAAAATGATGATCTTAAAGAAAATTCACTTAACTTACTTTGTGGTTATCATTATTTGCAACCTAATCATTGTATGTGTCAACCTCTTGGAATATTTTCTAGTTCAAATCTTAAGAATGAATTACATCATAAAATTAAAGGGGTATCCTTAAATGATCAATTACTTATTGATATCAGATCATACACCTCCACTCATCCTTTTCATAGAATTCAAGATTCTTGTAAATCATTTGAAAAGGATGTGATCTTCAATAATCATGATATTCATGAGTTTAGATCATTTGATTCATTTTCTAAGCACAAACCTGCATTCTTCCATTCTGATTGGATCATCATCCTCTATTACAAGTTTTCGATATTAATCTTGACAACGTTAAACAAGATACTTGTTATGTTAAAGGCTTGTTGCAATCATCTGATAACCCTCTTACACCTACATTTAATCATGGGTTGGTTAGTTTCCTTAATTTTGATGTACATATAGTAGATGCCTTTAAGGATTTTTCTTCTTTTTCTCTTCATTATGATGATCAATGTCTCACAAGAGAAAATGACAGTTTTTGTAAAAACTTAGAAACAATTGATGTGAATATTTCCCATATTGCACAATTTTCAAAGGAAGAACCTTGGTGGATCCTTAAAGGTAATATATCTAACCCTTTAGATTGTACATATTTCGATAAATTTTATCTTCAATTAGAAATTTCTTTTAGCGTAACATTTTCTGATTTTAAATTTCTTCTATTTTCATTCTTAGGAATTAACATGCATAACGATTCTAGGATTTTTGTACATAATTTAATAATTAAGATTTATCTTTTTCTAACATATGTAATGTACATTTTTGCAGGTAATAAAATGATTTCTTAGTTGCATTGCAAATATGACTATACCTAGTTATTTTCCTTTAAAAGGTTTAGAGTTGGAATAAATTTAGCTTTGTTTAATCTGTTTGTTTTCTAAAATAATGCAATTATGGTATTTTAATGAATAAGGATGAGACCTTATCATACATTTAGTTGGCATATTTCTCATTTTAGGGTTTTTATTGATAGAAAAATTTTACATTTGATGAATGATAAACCCCACATTCTAAGATGTTAACTCAAATAAAGGACTCATTTCCACTTTCTACACACATAATTGCAATAGGATTAGAATTTACATTTTAAATAATCATTAATTAATAAAAGGAGCTCACAAGACCAAAAATTCAAATGTTGGCATACAATATTTTATCATTCACTTTATTCATATGTTGATTCCTTTTTATGTTGTGATGTGAAGAATCCTTGTAGCATTGCTTAGTATTTAGATTCAATAATTGTTGATTGTCAATATATGCAAACATAGAGGTGAATGTAACTAGTCTTGCCTATTTTTAAGATACACTTCATACGAAGATGTTAAAATTCACAAGGTAATTTGGTATGCATTTCTCTCAAGTATGTGTGTATATTGATCTTCATTTTTGCCTAGTTATTTGCTTTTGTTTTCTGTTTTAATTATTTATTATTTTTCTTATCATTGTTCCTTCTCTTGTAGCTTTTCATGAATGTGTTTTGAGGATTCGGTTTTGCTAGAAAAAGCAATTTAAAAAAAAAAAAATCCATACAGGGAATTTCTTTTCCTTTTCCAAATTTTGCTTCCTACTCCATTTATAATAATTTTTTAACTAATTTTTAATCTTGCTCTTAAAACGTGATCGTTAAAGATTTGCAAGATACGTTATAAGAAAAATTGGCAAAAGATTGAAAATTCCTATTAACGCATTCGAATAAAAACTTTAAACTGCATCAATGCTTTAAAAATAAGAGCAAGACTTCACAAACATCTTTCAAGATAAAATCTTGAGTTTTAAAATATATTCATCATTTGATATTTTTTATCTTGTAAAGATTTTTCTCATTATCTATTCTCTTGATGGTCTTCTTTCTGTTTTGCTAGCATTTGTTCTAAAATCTTTCATTTAATTGATTCGATTTTAATAAACTCAGGAACATGACAGCTCTTTAAAAATACAATAACTTAACTTGATGAAAACTTGTAAAAACAAACTTAATGATTTTATGTCAAGACATCATCATCTTGTTTGAGTTGTTTTCATTTCATGTTTTTGTTTTTATGAGCTTGTTTGTTTTGATTCTTATTTCTCTCATTATCATTTTCACCCCTTTCAATGGAGTTGATTTCACGATAGATCATTTTCAATTACTCTGAAAATCCACATGCATATACTTTTTAGTAGTATTATCAACTTTTAGTGAGAGGAATTTTTCCATTCAAATTTGGTTTCATTCTTGGGAAGTTATTAACTCTATATTTAAAATAATTCTAGGGTTAAAGGAAGAATATCGGGTTAATGTTCAAATTGCTTCCATCTGGATTTTAATTTGAAACTCTATTTGTTTCTTTCTTATCATTTTGACAATCTCAATCTATAACAGAAGAGTTTATTTTTATGAGAACTTATCTTAAACTCGGCTTTAGCTAAAGTAACACAAAGCAATATCAAAATTTTAGTTTTTAAACTCTTCCATGTCATCCTAAACCTCTTAAAGAGATAATTTGTCTCCCCATATATTATCGCCAATTATCAGAGTATAAATTAAAAGCTACAAGAACCTGAAAGACAGGGGGTCTCTGTACAGAGCCAACCTACCATGATCATGGGTTCTAATAATTATGACATTGTCAAACGGATTACCACATAAGGATAATGGCTCACAACTTTACGTTGTAAGACAAGAAGTCTCATCACAAGTTGGCTTGTTCATGACTATCAAATCTTGTGAATATCATTGTCATCATCTTGTCACCAAGCCATGGAAATGGTTCCTAGAGTTTTAATAAAATAAATTTTTCTCTGAATATTAAAAAAATAGATGGGATACTGACATCTCGGGCTAAGAGGTAACCCTGTTGAGGCTATGGACGCCTAATGGCAGCACTGGTTCTACCTATGATTATAAGATTTCATCATTATCATTAAAAAAAACAACATGTTTGTGTTCTTTAAGTTTAAGTTGTCATTGAATAAGTTGTTGGTAATCATCTCTCTTATAGTCAATATTTACAAGATATATAAAATGATAGTATTTTGATTTCATTTAAGAGTTCCGAAGAAAAGTATGAATCTTAGAAATTTGATTTAATTAAACTTATATTTCTTTTTCCTTCGAATTTTATCATCAATTTGAAAAGAGATAAGTGGATCTTCCCAGCATGGGGACCCTTTTAACCGATCACTTGATATTACTATTATTGGATTTTGAAAATGAGGAAAGGCCTAAATGAGTTTGATTTGTCCTTATCTGTCTATATAAATTTGTTTTGACCTTATTTGGATTAGTTTTTGTGAAATACACTTTTTTGAAGATTGGATGTGTTTTAGCCACTTTGGCCTTTTATTTTGTATATTACCTCATTTGTTTTATTTTAGATTTTTTATAATTTGTGAATATTTATCACAGAGACCCTTCATTTTCCAACTCCCTTATTTATTTTCATTAAAAAAAAATCTTTACCTTTTGAATCTTTACCACTTGCCTCACGGTTTTACGATCATGTTGATTTTGATCATATTTTGCACACCTTTCTGTTTCCATTATGATTGATGTCTTTTTTGGTATTTGGCACCTCCTTGTTTCCTTTTGCATTCATGAAAACATTTTCATAATGATCAATTCAAGACAAAGTGGCACCTTCGGTTTCCACATCACCTCACATTTGGTATTTGATTTCACTGGCTGGAATTTCCTCCACATGACTTGGCACATCACTTCACATTACATGTTTAGGTATATTGATTATTTGTCTCCTTCACTTGGCTTGACATATCCATTGATAAAGGGGCGAATCATTAATTTACCATATTATCCATTTTTATACCTTGTAAATAAATGAATATAATTTCATTATTTTAATAATTTATAAAATCATTAGATTAACTTAAAAAGATATTTTTATTTATTTAAACATTAAATTATGTATAAAAATTTTATTTTAACTGAATATTGTAAATATAGATTATAATTATATTAAAATCTTTTAAAAAAATAAAAGAAAAGTAGAAATCCCAAATCATGTTATGTGAATCAACAATTTTGTAAAGAATTTAATGTAAAATATCTAATTAAGAGAAGGGCTCACGTTTTATAAATGATGAAATTTTAAAATGGGCTCACATTTTTCAAGAAATATGTGAATGTATTGGGGCAAAGGAAAAAGTGAAATTTCAAATTATTCTCATGCCAGTATAACGCAATCACACCAAAACATAAAATATGGGATGCTTCATTACTTAATTGCAATGGAATTCAATACCGAGCTAACTAGTTTACAAATATACCATCCAAATATATTAATTGCGTTGTAGTTATCTATATTGGCATTTTTTGTCAAGTTTATCCCATTTCGAACAATCCTGTCTCGTGGTTTTCACAGAATGAATACCATTATTAAATCATAATGCATATTACATGTGGGATTATTCCAAGTGTTGCATGCGACAATTCGGGATCTACTACCCAGATACCTGCCCAAATCATCAGTTCGCTGAATGATATGATTTCTACAATAATCGCGATGATATTTCAGACTTGTAGGTATTGGAATGGAGAATTAATTAAAATATGTTAAAATCATGCTCCAAATCTCAATCAAAGACTCGAGATCCATAATAATTATTTCTCACTACATTTTCACAATTTTTCTTAATTAACCAATGAATTTATGATTTGTTTTGGTTTGCAGGTGAGAGAATATTTGCTACAAGACATTGGAGGTTTAACCATCACTGTGGTTGGCACAAACTGTAGATACACACCTAGATTTGTGGCAAAATTATCAGGAAGGGTCACAAAGACAACGTGCATCAGTTCAACTAACTTATTTCCAGAATGAATAAAAAGACGTAATGTGAAATGGTCAAGAACCTCTCAGAAAATTTGATGAGAAATTTCAACTCGAGAAAAACAGATATCAATGAGCCAGAGAAATGGAGAATTTGAAGCCTCAACTCAAGGAGAAGGAAATGAACTCATTTTTTCGGCTATATAAGAAGTATGAATACACATAAGAAGAAAAGGGGGGATGGAGAGGAACTCTACTGAAAGACTCGAAGGAGAGGCAATCCATTCTACAGGGGTTGCAATCCAACATAGGGGATTTCTCTGTAACTGATCGATTTGATCTTTTGCACTATTGCAGAGCTATTAGAGTTTGATTGTAGAGATTGTAGAGAATCTATGGATATTTTATAAAGGGGATTCACACTATTGCGGGTACTTTTAATAAGGGTCAAAGCTACTCTCAAGACTGTGATAATAGAATTTTAATATGGTTTTAATTAATTCTTGTTCTTGTGTACTATTACTAGAATAGAGGACTATTGTTTTACTATTAAACTTTCATTTTTGGTTTTGAACTCAATTTTAAACAGTATTATGTTTCTTTGATATTATGCACTATTGTTGTGTCATCAATATTTTACTGCTAAAGCCTTGTTAAAGCTATCTTTGCACGACAAAATGAGATCAAAATAAAATTTTAATTCATTCAAGTATTCCTGTGGTGACTAATAACTATTTATTATTCATTTACAGGTTTTTTTTTTTCACTTGTATTAGTTAATGTGAACTTTTTTTCCTTAATTAATACAAAATCATGTGATGGATTATGTTAGTCATTCCCCCTGTCTTATTTAATTTGCTCTCGGATTAGGAGATAATTATCCCATTCTAGCTCGAGATAGGATTTTTGTTTTAAATTAGTTTTGCATTTATAGATTAATTATGCATTAAGGCCTCTTTAAAGAGATGCACTCATTAAGGTGAGGTTCTATCAAACCCTCAAAATTGATAAAACCTTTATATTGATCTAATTCTTTAATTTTATATCATTAATAGATCAATAAAAGGAATTGTAATTATATTTGTTGTCTATATTAGTTTAGTCCTTTTTAAAGATTCTTTAAATTAGTTTTTAATAAAATCTAATATAGAATTAACTTTTACAAGTTAGTAATACTTAATAATTTCTCTTCACTATTAATAGAATTAGAAAAGTAATATTTAACTAGATTTAATATTAAATAGGATATTAATATTTCTTAGGCTCAATGTTATTAAATTTAATAATGATATTGTTAGATTTAATTAATAATTAGTCTGCATTTTAGTGAAATATATACATTTCATATTAATATTAACATAAGTTTAATAAAATAACGTAGGTTTAACATAATTAATACAAATTATAGATTATATTAGATTTATGAATTAACAATAAATATTTCATAAAATAACT
The DNA here is from genome assembly GCA_034641835.2 of Pinus albicaulis. NCBI lineage: Eukaryota > Viridiplantae > Streptophyta > Pinopsida > Pinales > Pinaceae > Pinus > Pinus albicaulis. Next base: position 850,707,576 of record CM076571.1, read on the forward strand.
TAGTGCGGCATGGATAGATTAACTCTTAAGTTTAGGCTAGGTTAACTTTAGGGAAGATCTTAGTGGTATTTTGGTTGTATCATTAAAACATCTTAAGGGTCATTCTCTTGCCTGACCAGTAAGAAGAATCAACCTGACATCCCTACCTATTGGAAACTAAAGACGCATCTTAAACCAATAACAATAGGGAAAATTTAACTGGACCTAGTTTAACCAGTTGGAACCACCATTCCAAATGGAAAAGGAGTTTTTTTAAGGTCCAGACCAGGTGGTTATCCCCCATGTTGTTGCAACAGAATTTTGGGGCATCAACAGAATGTCAGAACTTGTCACCCACAATCCTAACCTCTAGTGAACTGAAACAAGTATCCCCATGGAAAATTTAAAATTCCTTCCGTGGAAATGGTGCCAAAATTTTTATCACTCCCTCTATTTCCCAAGGCTGAGAAAGGAGACAGAAGGAGGTTACCTCAAACAAATATTTAGATTTGGTAGATAGCCCTACCAAACCTTAGAGGGCTCTCTCAATGTCAATTTCGCAGTCAATGAGATGACTAGAAAGGAAATGATATTAGGCTAGGTATAAGTTTAGCGGTTCTGATTAGGGTTTTGTTTTGAATTTTGGTGGATAGGAAGTGTCAGTCTAGGAACTAGGTCTAGGTTTTCAAGGTAGAACTCAAATGAACAACTGCAAAAATGAAAATGAGGCCAGGTATGTATACTTATAAACACACTTAAATTGTAATTTTTGTATAGGGTTTGAAAAAGAGAGAGTCATATTGAGCATATAACATGATTTCAATCATCAGAGGAAGTAGAACAAATTTATAAAAATATTATAAAACATAGCACAAAAATAATAATTTTGTTTATAGACCCATAGGAATATCATATAGAATAATACACGTGATTTCATGGAAGCATAAAAATTCAATTTGATGATGATAATGAGAAAAAATAATGCTAATAAGCATAACACTGGAGTCCCACAATTATTGCCATAACATGTCTTTGATTTCACTATAAAAAAGATGTGCATAAGGTTCACACTGCAATATCAACTATCCAACCTATAAAATGACTTGAGTTAGAGAACATATAGAAAATAGATAATATGCCACCTCAATGGGTCAAAAACTAACCCAAAAAACTTCATAAATGCACCCCATGAGTCATTAACTAGATTTTAAGGAAGTTAGATATTGTCCCCCCTAATTCAGCTAACCACTAGGAGTCTTTGTCTCCTTGAGTAATTACAATATTCCTCAACAATCAGGGGAATAAATAGACTTCATTATCCATAAAACAGCTCATGATACAATTGTAACGTCGAATATTTTACCATTTGTGAGTGACACGTTTCCAGAAAGCATCCAACACAGAAGCATTTTGTGCCTAGCTGAAGAGTATCATGTCCTTGCAAAAGCGTAGCGTGCACTTTGAGGGAATTTTTAGGTGAAGTTTAGGCCTCTTCCTCCTGATATGAATATTTTGAAAGGTATCCCTGGATGTCTTCTATCCAAACCAAATTTAAAACTGACAAAATACCACTTGCAAAAAACAATGGCAAAAGCATGAAAATTAGGGTGTTTTTTGAGTTATTCTTCAAAATCAGAAGGTGTCATGAAAAACCAAAACCATTTTTATAATTTACACTTCAAAAATAATCCAAAAATTTAAGTAAAACCTCCATTTAACCCTTTAAGAAAAAGCGTAGTGTGGCCATGTTAAGCTTCTGCGAGAGTGGAATTTTTAGAATTTTCCAAAAATCACTAAAAATACCAAAAATGCTTAAAAATTTCTGAATTTTTTTCGATGGCATATTCGAATGATTATCTAGATAAATACGGATGCCTCAGCCATAAAATCCATGTTTTACTTCTTCTTTAGCTTAATTATGGTTTCTCTAAGCTTTTTCTTCAAATTCTTAACCTTGATTTTGGCAATTTGGCTCCTACTGAAGTAGTGTATCACCATGTGCCTATGGAGGCTATTATTTCTTTCTTACCTCTTTAATAGCTTCTATATATTCTCATTCACCCTGTTAAGTCATAACTCTTTTTCTTACTCAATCTCAGCAGCGATCAAATCATCAAAACATTATTGACCTAATGGAGGAGATAACCCTATTTCTTGTCCTTTTTTCCTCGTTAATCCTATTTTTCTTGGCCTCCTTGGCTTTATCTGAGCCTATTTGTCTTCAAACTAATCAACCTCTATCACTTATTTTCATTTACCTTTGTTTGCCTCAAGGTATACCTTTGGTTTTCTTAATAGTAGTTGTTTAACCTTCAATTACATGTTTTCTTGTTGTAGGAATGTTACCATGCAATTTTCCCTTGAGATGTTTTCCTTGAGCTCTGCTATATCTGATTCCCTTTCTCTGATTATCTCCTCAGTTGACTTGTGTTCCACCCGCTCTTCCATGTCAACCTCCAAAGGTTCTTTCTCCTCATGTTACTGCAAGGGTGACCCACTCTTGTGCATAGTTGGCCGCTCCATGGTTTCTTTTTGCTTAGCTGTTGGTTCAAGTGAAAGTACACCTTTGCTAATAATAGGAGAAAAAACCATCCTTTAACCCTTCTCATAATTTTGAGTGACTTCTATCCTTGGCACCTTTGGAACCTCTATTTTTATTCTTAAATATCCAACCTACTATGGCTTTGATGATGCCGATGGTATGCTTGAATGATAGGTGGACAAGTAGTGGGCATAGAATCAACTGATTTCATGAATGTTTCCCAGGACATATTGATTTGTGAGAGATGATGAAAAACTATAACATTGAACAAATCACGGTGGAACAAACTATCTTGGTCATCCTTGCCTTTACTTTGTACTTTTTCAGTCATTTTGACTAAACTTCTGAAAAAATAATGAGGCAAATTGAGTGGCTTGGTAGTAGTTAAATGCATCAATAGCCTTATGTGGTACTCGTATAATCTTGAGAACCTCCCTTGATCCAATTTTTTTTTTTTTTTTTATAGATGCATTAAATAATTACATATAATAGAGAATTTAAAACCATGAATCATAAACAAATAAAATGAAGAAACAAAGCAACCATGGCACGCATGAGACCAATACGCCAAAATTTGATTACAAATTTTATTGAATTCGGAGTACGTCTCCAGCCCCTGCTCAACAGTTGGGAGGCCTTCATTCATTAAGTGGCGAGAAGAAGAAGAAGTAAAAAAAACATTGCATAAATCACCCTTATACCTCCAATCTGGAAAATTCTCGAAAAATGGAGACCTATGTTTCTAAAACTAACAACACCATCATATTCTGGTCACCGAGAGGTGTAAAATCCATATAGAATTTGTTTATTTTGGACACCAGACAATTCTGGCCCCTCTGAAAATGTGGCTCAGATCATGGTTCCACTGCCTCCCTGAATGGTTTAGCATTCCACCGCTTCAAACTGCGTGCTCTCCTGTACCTTGTCTCGGAATTTGTGCTCTCCTCTATGCTGGGAACATGTGCGGAAATGAGTATATATATTAAATGGAGGGCAGAGTGCTCAAAGCACCTCCACTGACATAATGATTAGCTCCTTAAAATGGTGGAGGAGGGGTAAGGGGTGTCAAATACCACCCCTTCAATTTTTTTGTAGTGATATTTTATATATATATATTTAAGAACTGCTGGCGTGAGCAAGTATGATCCACACGGACCGACCCAACCGTGCCTCCGCTGAAGACTTATTGTATGTAGTGGAGGAGTTCGAGTGGCGGGGTTGACAACCCACCTCCAACTATTGGTTTTAATATATGCATGTTTTTTATGGTGGTTTCCTGAGGGGTTCAGCTGGGGACATGGCCTATTGATCCAAAATTTATTATATATATATTTTTAAATATTTTTGTTGTGTCTGACGAGGGTGGCGGGGTCATGGCCTGCCACCCTATTTTTTTAATAATTTTTTTGTTTTAAAAAATAATGACCCCAACCATTCATTTTAACATATTTTGGGACATATTACAGAAATTAACCATCCCACAATTTTTCCTAGAAGTTGGATGAATTCCAGCACTGAAAAATTCCAAAATTTCCGCCTCCTTAATGTGCCATATCATCAAGTCAACCCGAAAACTTTGACCAACTCTAATTTTCACATATGAACTCGGTTTGGTGAACCGTTCACATCGCTACAATCAGAATGACAAGATATTCAACTTTACATTGAGTTTGCCACATTTCTTCCACTTTGAATTTTGATCCTTTTCCTAATGCCACTACTTGGACTTGTAAGGTCCTCCTAGATCATTCCTCCCCATTGAGGCGCTTTTGGACCACCAAAATCATTAACACATCCATCACACTACTTGTGTCTTTGCAAAACCATAATTTTAGTCACCTGTACACAAATCTGGTATGTCTTTTGCAAACCACACATGACTAAAACAATTCCTCACTTTCCAAGAGTCTATATCACACAATCATTGGTCAAGGATTACATAATAAAACCCAATACTTTATCTACTCAAAATTCCAAAAATATCATTGTTTCATTTTGAAGCAATGGAAGACACATCATCACTTTTACATTTATTCACAACACATGATTTACAAACTGTAGCCATAACTAGATCCTACCTCAAAAAAAAACCATTTTTTACTTAATAAAGCATACCACCATGGATATGGTGGATTCATTTTTTGAAATTTTTCACCTGTTGGTTCCCCTATCAATGCTTTCGGGGCATGGATTATCAGACTTGTGGCTTGTTGGTGTCCCACCTCATTGCAATGACTACAACGATTCTTTTTCCTCCAAACTTTTTGGATTGTCTTGGAACGCTTCCTCCCGATGTGCCCCTGATATGTGCTCATGCATCCCTCATTGTCGCTATGATGTGATGAAGCGCTCTCATCATCTATGATTGGTGGGTTTCTGGCTATCTTGGAGCATTCCCAAACTTCCTTCCTAACATACCCAAGTCCTGTATGACGAGATAATTCCTCTACTTTGATAGGGTTTATGATTCCTTGGCCATCAATGTTGAGGCCCTTTCCCTGATACCCCATATTCTTCAACAGTTTGGAACTGATACCTGTAGTATGTTTTTCAAAAGAAAAAAAAAACTCATCATGAAAACTATGTGAAATCGAAGAAACACATTTTACCTTAAGGGGGTTATGCTACAACTTCTCCAAGGCCTCATATTTAGCTCACAATTGTCATAGCAACCTTTGTTTCACCTTCTAAGCTTCATGTTGGAGTCTCCTTAGCTCAGTATTCTCTGCTTGAATGTTCTGATTTATCTCCTAAAGTTCCTAGAGCCATGCTGCGTTGGGAGACCTTTTCATCTTTGGTACACTATGTGTTGATATTTCTGTTTCATCGCCCGAATCTGAACCCAAATCGATGGGTCCATATTCTTACATTCCAAGAGCTGCAATCTTCCTTTCATCACCAGAATCCAATCCCAAATCAATTGGTCTACCTCGTGCAACTCCCGCAGTCGTGACCTTCACAGCTTCCTCTGATTCAGAATTTTGATCTTGTTTCATGGTGGCATCTCTCTTCCGCCTCTCCTTCTTTTCATCCCTCTTAGGTCTCAGCTCTAGGGTGCTTTCCCAGCAATTGTCTTCGTCATGTCCTTCTTTCTCACAGATGGCGCAAGAGGTATTTTCTCCTCTTCTCGTTGCTGCTACGACTCTTTTTAGGTGATCATTTTGTTCATGTGTCTCCTTGTTTTCAAGATGCATGTCCTTCACACTAGCCTCATTGATAGTAGAAAGCTCAAACAATAATAATGAATGTATTATGTAACCATGTAAAGAACGTATATATTTAGTTACAATCTCTAGTGAATATAAAGGAATGTCTAAGTTCAATGCTTGTTTCCTAAATTCTTCAGTGAAGTTTTGCACATTTTTGAATTTGCCTTGCTTTAGTTGTTTCCATTCCATTAATGCTTTTTTATTATAACCCAATGGGTAAAACTGAGTTTTCAATGCATAAATAAAATTTGACCATGAGGAGAGAAGGTTACCCATATTGGTGCTGCATTGTAATTTTCTCTCCCACCAAATGAGAGCAGTGCCATTCAGTCGAAGGGATTCCAACTGGATATTTGCCTCATATTTCTTGATCTGTTGAATCCGACAATAGAATTAAATCTTTCTAATCCGATTTTTGAGCTTTTCTGCATTACATTCTCCTGTATACATAGGAAAGTCGAACTTTACAGCTAGTTTAAGGAAAGGTTTCTTAGATGTATGCCTTCGACGTCTGCGAGAATTATGAGAAGTAGAAGAGGAACTATCACAAGAAGATGTAGAGGGAGGGGTCTCATCTCCACCATCTCCATAGTTTACGGATCTGTGGTCATCTAGATTTTTCTTCGCAGACTTGAAGGTCTTCTCATACTCTACAAAAACATTTTCTAATTTATGTGCCATGTTGTAGAATGCCTTGTGGTAATTCCACTCTTCTTCCCAACGAGCTTCTTCATTTGCCATGTTTCTTCTTCATTGTGAACATCCTGCTTCAAGATCAAAATACTTAAGATTTCCTTCACCTCTTTGAAACTTGTTTCTGGTTAGCATATACTCATGCAATTCGCATCGATAAAGACCTCCTCTAATATCACTTGATAAAAGATATTTTTCATATAGATGCATTAAATAATTATCTATAACAGAGAATTTAAAACCATGAATCATAAATACATAAAATGAAGAAACAAAGAGACCATGACACACATGAGACCAATACACCAAAAATTGATTACGAATTTCGTCCAATTCGGACTACGTCTCTAGGCCTTGCTCAACAATGGGGAGGTCGTCATTCATTATGTGGTGAGAAGAAGAAGAAGTACAAGAAAAATTACATAAAGCACCCTTATACCTCCAATCTGGAAAATGCCTGAAAAATGGTGACCTTTGTTGCAGAAACGAACAACACCATCATATTTCTGTCACCGAGAGGTGTAAAATCCATATATAATTTTTTCAATTTTGGACAACGGACAATTCTAACCCCTCTTAAAATGTGGCTGAGATCATGGTACCACTGCCTCCCTGAATGGCTCAGGGTTCCACCACCTCGAACTGCATGCCAACCTGTACTTGGTCTCGAAATCGGCACTCTCCTCTACCCTCAATGCATCTACCAAAATGAGTGTGTGTGTGTGTGTGTGTGTGTGTGTGTGTGTGTGTGTGTGTGTGTGTGTGTGTGTGTGTGTGTGTATATATATTACATGGAGGGCGGAGTGCTCAAAGAACCTCCACTGGCATAGCAGTTAGCTCCTTAAAATGGTGGAGGAGGGGTTGGGGGGTCAAATTCCGCCCCTCTTTTTTTTTGTAGTGATATGTTTAATATATATATAAAAGAACAATTAGTGGTGGGAGAGTTCACTCCACGTGGCCTGACCCAACCGTGCCTCCGCCAAAGTATTATAGTATGTATTGGAGGGGTTTGGGTGGCAAGGTTGACAACCTGCCCCAAACCATTCGTTTTAATATATTCATGCTATCATTGTCACTGGTTTCCTGTGGGGTTCGACGAGGATCATGGCCCACCGACCCAAAATGTATTATATATATTTTTTAAAATATGTTTGTTGGGTCTGACAGGGGTGGCGGGGGTCGTGGCCTGCCACCCTATTTTTTTAATATTTTTTTTCCACCCCAACCATTCAATTTATTGTATTTTTGGAGATATTACATAAACTAACCATCCCACAATTTTTCCCTAAAATTGGACAGATTCTGATGCCAGAAAATTGTGAAATTGATGCCTCCTTAACCTACCATATCACACAGTCAACCCAAAAACTTTGACTAGCTCTAATTTTCACATACTAACTTTGTTTGACTAACCGTTCACAATACTAGGATGAGAACGAGGTGATATTCAACTTAACACTGTGTTTTCCACATTTCTACCACTTTTAATTTTGATCCTTTTACTAATGCCACTCATACTTGGACTTGTAATATCCTCTTGGATCATCCCTTAAAAAGTAAAATAATTCATGATTATCTTCATCAAAGGACAAAATATGTGTTCCAGAGCATCTTTGTAATGTGGTTTTAAGAAACTTTTATAGTTCTCGATGTCTAAATCCATCCCTTTGAACCATATTTCTCCGTGGTTTGAGATACCTATTTATGAGGCTATAGAATCTACTGATATGGTGAATTCAATCCCTACTATGTTAGCCTTAACTGTCCTAAAGATGGTGGCAAAGAGACTTGTCAATTGAGCATGAAAACCTACCTCTTGAACTATTTCGCAAAACCTTAAATAGCCAGTGTCTTCAAAGGATTTCTTGACATAGGGAGAAAAAATGATCTACTACATATGGGATGGCTCAAATATGGAATGATGATCTCCCTTGTCATACTTTCTCTTCTCATCTTCCATTATGTTGTTCAGAAAAAGAAAACCCTAGCTTGTTTTGAAGGAAAGGGAAGGTGAAAATTAGTAAAACAGAGGATAATGTCACAGTGGTTTTAGGGACAAAGATGAGATGGAATGGAGTTAGGGAAACATCCCTAAAAATTTGGGGAGATAGGATGGTGATTTAGTAACTCAATTCAAGTGAAAAATTTCAAAATGGGTATGGGTAAGAGGACAAAAGGTTCAAAACACATAGTTAACCTAGTTATCTCTGCAAAAACGTAATGAGCATTAGGGTTTGAGTGAAAATGGGGGTTATGAAAGGTATGAATGATATGAAGTGATTTGGTAAGGTAAATGATTTATGTTTGAAGGTCAATTAGGTGATAAAACTAGGTTTTTTCTTGATGAAGCAAACTAAACATCAAATAAACCAAAAACGTAGTTAAAAAACCTAAAATAGGGAATCCACCCTTTGCTAAAGAAATTCACTCGAATGAGAGGTGAGGAATATTCAATTACTGGTTTTAAAGCACCTGAAACTTGAGAAATTATGAACTAACTCCTCTGATGGATTTTTGGAGCTTAGATTCCAAAAACGTAGCAAAATTCCAGAAGTGTAGCATGGATGCCCAAGAAGCGTACCGTGTAGTAGAAATGTAGCATGCAATAGTCTGGATCAGTTTTTGGTCATTTTACTTTGATATTTGGATGGTTTTGGAGAGTTTTGGAGCATGAGAGAGGAGATATTTTGGAAACAAAAGGTAGAAATTAACTAAAAAATATTCATTTCCATTTATAACTCATAAACCTTGCTTTTTTCTTTAGTGAAATCGTAAGCACTTTGAGAAAAAACTCATTTTGAAAAACTTTGACGAGGTAGTATACTTCTTGAAAAAGGACAACTTGGATTTTTTTTATTACCTATCTTTTCTAACTCCCAATGAAGATGATTTGACTAATGACAATGAATTTTATTTTAATTTCTTACATTATTTGATTGCCATTATGATGGCGGAACAGAAGAAGCCTAGACCATGACCTAGATGATTGGTATTTTAATTGATCTATGACCCTAGATTGATGTAAATGACATGACCTTAAATTTCATGATGACCGTTTTTCTGTGAAGGGAGTAGCATCTGACTTAAGACAATATTCAGTGAACAAAATTTATTTGAGAATTTATTTGGAAACATGAAATTTTGACCAAGGACTTCTACCAAGTAAACCTGAAAGAGTGTATTTGATCACTAAAACATTTAGACACTAACAAGCTCAATTTCATAATATATAATAGTGTTCTTGGTGATCCACAAGACTTACTAATTTGTTGCTTGCTTGATATTTTCAATAAAATCTTTTATCTCCTGCATGATTACATCCTCACCTCTTATTTATCGAATTGAACCCAAAAAAGCCAGTTTATGTTTCTATGTCAGGGAATCTAAACCATTATGAAATTGAACATAAGCAGCTATGGTGTTTTTCACTTGTTCACTAAGGTGGGTGTAGTTCTAAGTATGAAGTATTAACTATGGTCTATCCACCTCAAAATAAAATCTGTCCTTCTCGACCAAATTTTCAGGAACATCACAATACTTGACACCTCAATCCTGCACCAAATCTACAAATTTGCATGTAACCTTCAAAAGCTTCAGGATATCCTGATATTTATTCTATACTTGGACCAAGGGTGCCACCACCTCATGTAATAGAATCATCTCATTATATAGATACTTCATGGTGTCTTCCATCAGCTTTAGAGTCTTCAAAAATGGTTAATCATAGCTCCATCATGCTGATACTAGTAAAATACAACCGTTGATTCTCACTGGAAAGGTGATCAACCTATTTTTTTTTAAATCTTTCTCCTTTTTCAATCATGCATTCACACTCATAAGATACTATATATTATCTTGCATTTTTATCACAAAAGACACATTCTCTGCCATCACTACCCAAGGGTTTTTCCTGGTATTAGATATTATCACCTTCTTTATGGATATGGAGACTAGATGAAAAATATCATTTTGAAAGTACCTTCTCCTTTCTTGTAAAATCCTCTTATTTAGTTGATATAAAGTAAAAAATGGACACATCCATAACCCTATCATGACTCATTACGTCAAGCGATGAAGATATTGATGATGTATGTTTGTTTAATTTTTTTGATATAATTTTGGGTTTTTGTCTGGGCAGAAAGGCTCTTGCTGGTTGTGTGTGTAGGGACCTAAGTCCTAAGCTGTGTGCAGACTCTACTGATGTTTGTAGGGAAGATATATTGTAATATATTGAAGGATATCTTAATAAATAAGGAGTTTTTGGCGAACCTGGATTCTTATGTGATATTCTATCTTCATTATCTGTAATTTGTTGTTGATCTGAATCTATTCCATTATTGCATATTTTCTTATGTTAATGGTTAATTACATCTATGTGTGAGAACTAGTTGATGTTAGATAAATATATTTGAATGAAGTATACTGTGCACAAAATATATTAAAGTATTATGTGGTAATATGTGAAAGGGTTAGATATGTTGACTCTGCATGTGCAGATATTTTATATTATTTGCAGTAAGTATGATTAGATCTGCTGCATCAAAATCTCCCTTAGGGTGTGGAAACCTAGTTCCAACACCCCCCCATATTGTTTCAGGTGAGGCTTTGGTCTGCGCAAGCGGATCACTGCCGAAGGGATAGTATTTGGAGGGTTTTTCTGGTTGCGTGATAAATCCAAACCTGATTTAAGACCCCTCAAGCCAACAAATGGTTCAAGGTCAGGTCCCAAAGGATTTCGATAAGGTGTGGTCATACAAAAATATGTCGATTTTCCCAGAAAATGTACAAGTTGAAGGCAATATGTTTGGAAAGATCCTACTATTGAAGATGGATGACTAGGACTTGGAAGACCAGGAGAAATTCCAAGAGTGTGTGCCCACCATGTACTTTTAGAATATCCCTTATGATGGTGGCGTAGTCATGATTGAGCAGAAGTCCTAGGCATTGGGCTTATAGAAATCAGGGTTTCTCACCCTCTTACACATTCTGCATTTCAGGAGCAACCCCATAAATGATATATGTGTGCGCCAGTTGCTCTTGCTCATCCATGATGACTGACTATTGCTAGGTGGGGTGATTCCGATTGATGCTACGCTGATCCATCAGATCACAGAATTTCCCGACTAGGGGAAGGACCCTGCAACGACCTTTAGAGGAAAGATCCAAGAGCACTAGGTGGCCGAGGATGTCAAGGAGAAGTATAAAGTCTCACGCAATACTCGGGTTTTCATGGTGCATGAAATTAATGACCTGGAAATCCATATGGGTGTTGATCGTTGTGTGCGAGGTGATGTGAAAGTGCCAGCCGAAGAAATTTCATGGCCATGTCATTGCACTAGCAGGGCTATGTGAGAAGGGCATGCAGTTTAATTGGTCTCAATACCTCTATTCCAAATTTTTGGCTAATGTGCGTGAAGTCTAGGAAGAAGGCAAGCACTTATACTATGCTTGGTTGTTGCTCCTTATTGTGCTCATCGGATGGAAAACACCGCAGGATACACAGTTCCCAAAATTTAAGCCACACATGTGTGACACTACGCACTACACAACATTATGGAACTCGAATATCCCTGCGAGAGTCACATAGAACAACATATTTTGGGCATTTTTCAACTCTACCATATTCCAAGAAATTCAATCAAATTCGAGGCTATCGCCAACCCTCTTTGAAAAATATAAATAGATTACCAAATTTAAAGCCACATTCCACAACATGCACATCTGTGCAAAGGGATTTGTAGAAGGAGTTTGGTATGAATTGCCATACTTGGTCTCAGAGGATGAACTGTTTCATGTCACATGAAAATGGATGCATGCCTGGTTAGAGTTGCACACCACTAGGGGTTCCTCTTCATTAGTTCTTAAGACTCCAACTAAATCACACACAACCAAGGATACACAATAAAAAGGAAAGGGCACTGAAAAAAACCTGAGCCTACTATGACAGGAGAAATGATATATTTGGAGAAAGGAGTCGAAGAGAAATATGGTTAAGGTATCAAGGGCTCTAAGATGTAGACAACCAAAGGTACTAAGCGAGGTTCCTAGGCCATTGTGGGTCTATGAAAAAAGAGGAAGGGTTCCAAGTTGGCAGGAACTGAGGACCTCACCCTCACCAAGGATGACTTCACAGAAATTGAGAACGTGGTAAATTCAGCCACAAAGGATCAGGCGCATCACCGTGCAGTTGAGGATCATCGTGTCACCTTAGAAGCTATCATTGATCAAGTTTATGATGAGCTGCCATAGGTCGTTGTCCCTGTACCAGCCACACCAACAAAAAACTTAGGCAGCCTAGTCGTTGTGCTAAAATCATTATGCACAGAGATTCAGACCGTCCGAGCAGAGTTTGAACAACATAGAATTGCAACAACATATTGCCGACCTACAGATGAATCTCCAACAAGAGACACCACCAGAAGTCCAAGCGCAGTGTGTAGCAGAGGTAAAGGTCGCCACTAAAAATATAGCAATAGCATTGGTAGAATGTGGTAGGTACCCTTCTAGATGAAGCCATGTGCATTTGGACTTCTATTTAGAATGAACCAATGGTCCAAAAATGGAGAAACGAGCTCATAATTAAGGAAAAACAGTTTATAGAGATCATGATGGCAGCGCCAATGTTAGTAACAGTGAAGAGGCTTACTAGGCTTCAAGAAGGCAAGGCAATTCAGAGAGAGATTGAGGATCTACGCTGTTGCGAGAAACTACTGGAAACAAGGATGAAACCTTAAGCTGAGGAAGCCCTACAGTTGTCGTAGAACCTTGACAACGTCCTCAAAAGCCTACAACAAACATAGTGTAGTATCAATTTGGCAGCTAAGGGGCCAACAACATAAAAATTGGTAGATGAAGTCTAGAGTCACGCAGAGCATTGAATTCATCATGCCACTCCGGATCTTTGTCAAATCATTGAAGGTTAAGATGAAAGCAGCGAACCTGCAGTGACTCAAGACGAGTCACAAGATTGTGTTGGGGGTGTTTTGGAGCGGGGCCCCTGGGGATGTACTTTTTTAGGCTATTTTTTTGTAAGTTCTATTATATGTGCTGTGGGAAAATTTTCAAAGGGGATTTGGGGCGAGTTAAAATCCATTAATTATTGTAATGGGTTAAAGGGAAAAATCATGAGCCTAAAACCATGGTTTGAGACAATGGTATGTACATGTCTATGATAGTATAAATATGTAAGAGTCAAGCTATGAATATATTGATGATGTATGGTTGTTGCTTAATATTTTGATCTAAGTCTAGGTTTTTTTCTAGGTAGAAATGCTCTTGTTGGCTATGTGCATAGACGGCTATGTGCATGGAGACCTAAGTCCTGAGATGTGTGCAAAATTTGATGTTGTGTGTGCAGAAGATAGATTATACTAAATTGAAAGATCACTTAATAAAGAAGGAATTTTGGCAAACCCTGATTCTTATGTGATTTTATGTTTTGATTATCTGTTATTTTCTATTGATATGAATCTATTCTGTTATTATGTATTTAATTATGTTAATTTTTAATTGCATCTATGTGCGAGAACTAGTTGATGTTAGATAAATAGATCTGAATGAAGTAAACTGTGCACAAAATGTATTAAAGTATTCTGTGGTAATCTGTGAAAGGGTTAGATAGGTTGACTGTGCATGAAAAACAAATTTATATTATTTGTAGTAAGTTTGACTAGATCTGCCACATCAAAAGCTCCCTGACAGTGTAGAAACCTAGTTCGAGCACCCCCCCCCCCTCCATTCTACTTCATCTGAGACTTTGGTCTATGCAAGTGGATCACTGTTGAAAGCACCAATAGTTGGAGGGTTTTGTTGGTTGCGCGATAACTACGAACCTGGGTCAGGACCCCTCAAGACAACAGTTGGGTTCATCTGCAGTTGGTCCAATGGAATCCTCCTTCTGCACCTCTACCTCCAATTCACTCACCATATATTTTTCCTTCATTATTTGTGCAACTTCTTCATCCTTTTTTTTCCTCATTCCTTCTTCCTATAACTGCTTCTATTGTTCCTCTTTCTCTATTATTTTACTTTCCTCTTCTACCTTTTGTTGTTGCCTAAGAATGGAATCTTTATTCTCCATTTCTTATTATTCTTTTTCTAATCTCTCCCTATTTTTCTTTCATTATTTTTGTATCTGCTTTTGTACTTCTAACCTTATCTTCTCCTCCTCCTTTTGTTTCTTTTTCTACTCTACCTCAACTTCACCTTTCCACATTGGATTAAATTTGAACTTCCTACTACTCTATGCCTATGGATAATTTTTCAACCTCTTTCTAGGTGCTACCATATACACTTTGGAAGTTTCTTCTCATCGAATATCCTCCACGTATACATATGGTATTTTCGAAACCTTGGAGGGCCCTACCTCATTTTCTGGCCAATTTTTTCTCACTACATTGTACTAATCCTTGATTTCTTCATCTTTTGGAATAGTTATAGGTCAATACGGCCAATTTTATTGTATCTTGTCAGAATGTTGTGTATAATCTTTTCTAGGATCATATCTATGAAAAATCAATGTTCCAAAGTGAATATGTCTTAGTTCTCCATTTTTAGCATCGACTTCCTTAATGATCTTAAGCTCATAAAGTCCAATCCATAAAGGAAAAGAGGGCCAAGGAGCCTTTTTCCTCCTCTAGATTTATGGAGACAATCCATTATTAAATTGATATGCTACCTCCTACAAGACCACCTTATTGGTCACATACCTAGGCATAAGCTGATGAGTTTTCTAGCAACCGAGATATCTGATGTATGTGCCCTGTGGTAAAAAAACAAATCTGCTTCATAAATTTCTTTCTTCACATGATCTATCATGCATGGAAGTTCTCTCTTAAAGATCATCTTGTAGAAAATTTTAAAACAATGATCATCCAGCTTTGTATATACTCCTTCAAAACTCGCTTGTGATAATAGTATGCAATGAAAGTAGACATGTGACTTCTCCTTAGGGGTCTATTTCCACTGCATGTCAGTGAACTCAGAACGAGCGGAGGTAACATCTAAAAGATAAGTGGACATGTTGAATTATGGTACTTTTTTTAATGTGAGATTGTCTTAGCCTCTTTATATGAAGTTTCAATTTTTGGGAGATGATATGAGCCTAGTTGAGAACTTACCTCTAAAGACCACTAGGTTGGGCAGGTAAATCCAATTCTCCTCAAAGTAGTATGTTTTGTTTAAGCCATTTAGTCTACAACACATCAACATGAGATAATGGTAGACATTTCTTAAATATTTGGTCTGGTAAACTCCATTTAGTCTCTCACGGAATTTTTTAGCTCTCAGAATAAAGAATTGATAACTTGCTTAGTATTGAGATATTCCAAAGTTTCATAAAGCTCTGTGTTTGTATATGTCTTGGGGTTTACCATGATGTAATAATAATTTATGTCATACATATGGTAAGTGGAAAACTCATTCCTTCTTTCAATGTTAAGGAAAAAATTATTCTTATCCAGATGTAATGATATCCATTCAATATCCTTTACATAAGGCATCAATTTGAATCTACATGCAACTCTATGTATCCTTGACCTCTTGTTATTTATGTACACTTACCTATCTTCCAAGTTCTCTAGGAATTTATTTTGCACGAAAAAATATTTTATTTCCTTCCATGAGACATTCAAATATTTATCATTGAATCATTATGGGTATGAAAGAATAGGGACAATTCACTTAGTAATTACCATTTCCTTCTTTGTACTAGATTTTGAAATTTCTTTTGGAGTAGCTTGATGAGTGGAAGTGAGGAATTGTCTCAGAAGATGACGAGAGAATGATGTATTCTATATCTGTAGCACCTGGAAGTGGAAATTCACTCATGGTGAATAAAAATTAGTTTTAAGAAATCTCGTAACTATCACAGCAAAAAATTTTAAAAGGGAGTGATTAAGGGAAGAAATGGGAAATCTCAAAGGAAAATCCCATCAAAAGTGACACAAGATGGCTTTCATAGCTGTCAGGAGTGTGCATTATGCCATGGAAAATAAGAGGGCTCATTTTGGGAGAACAGTGAATAGAAAAGGCCTAAACAAGGCTTAAGGTTGCACTATGCACTATTGGAGAGAGAGAGAAAGATTCGTTGGGTGTAGGGCATAGTCACAATGAACAAGGAGGGGCACATTGTTATGTGGGAGTGTGTAGTGTGCTAGGGAGAGAAAATTATGGTGTAGGGTGTAGTGACATTGGACAAGGATGCTCGAATCTTACTTAAAAGTGCGTTGTGCTCTCTTGAAGGGACTGATTTCTTGCTTGGTACAATTTTGGTGGGTAGAGAGTCCATGTTTTCAGGAAGTGTACTCTGGAAAAAAAAAGCTAAAAATTTTTAACTAGACTTCAAGAACACCTTAACAATGAAAGAGAATGGCTAGAAGTCTTTATAGGTTATGTCGCAATCATGACCATAAGGTGAAAGGTCATGGAATGCGAAGAGTCACTAGAAACACCACTTGAAATAACAAGAAGGCACTTGTAGGAGGAATTGTGGATGAAGATGACACTTTTTATGTGAAAAAAAATTGAAAATCTATTAAAGAGAACAAAAGTACCACTAAAACGGACAAAATCAAGAAAAAGCTACATGTTGCAAAAGTTATAGAGAATCCATACAGTTGAAACTAACATTGAATAAAAACTCCTTGTGGTGAGAAAATGCACTCCACTAAGAGCGAACAATTATTGTGAGAATGAATGATGACGTGGGAAACTTATAAAATGATTCTCATGTAAAATAGGTTAATGCACACATTCCAATTGTTGGTTGATGAATGAGTTAGTTACATTAAGTGGAGAGGGCCCCTATTTTCTGTGAGTGCGCTCATCATGAAAATAAGGAAGGGTGCATGCATGAGAAACAAGAGGGAACACCTTTTGTTCTCAAGGAGTGCACTAGATTTTAGGACAAAGAGCGTGAAGTCATTGTTAAAAAGGAGCACGCTCTCCTTATGGGAAAGAAGTGCACTTCACTAGTAGAATGAAGTGTGCTCCACTAACATTTTTACACTTTTTATCTCTTCAAAAGAGCACAGTATCCTCCAACAATTCTTGTGTGACTTCTAACTTTAGAAAGTACACTTTTTCTAGGAGAAAAATTTACACTTTCATGATTTTGTGTGATATGCGTGTCAAGTGAAGAAAGATAATCACAAATTCAAAGAAATTTAGTACTTTTCCTATATTTAGAAATATGATACACATGATTTTGAATATAATGAGATGACACTTAGAAAATTTGACCTTGGAGGAAAAGTGACACTTAAGAATGTTGCAAGGATAGTCGACACTTAGGAAAACATGAAAAAATAACAAGACGACATGAGATAGATTGAAACAACAGTTCATGTAAGCTCCAAAATTTATTAAGTAAATTTTTTTGGAGGGTCATTGTCCCAACGAAAACCTTATTATTTCAATATTGATCAATTCTTGAAATGATCTCAACCTCACATATTAATCATAGCTTTATCAATTATGTTGTTTACAAGTTTTCAATGAAAGTTTCATAAAGGCATTTTCACTTGGCATCGAATTTACAAATTCTAGCATTATCATATCATTCTTAAAGTTAAATTTCATCGTTTATTGTTTTCAAATATTTACATGACCAGTCTTGTGAAGCCAACCATATCATATGCACAATTACAGTTGTTTAAAATCAACAAGAGATAATTATTTCACACTCTCTTGATGTATATTCTAAGTGACATGGAATTTGTTAAGTAACCTCATTGTATTACCCAAAATACATAAAGTAATATACCATTCACCTAGGCATACTATTTTAAAAAATAAACTAATTATCCTCTCACTATGATGGTATTCAAGAAATGACCTTTCAAATGAAATGTCATCATTATACTCTTTTCTTATTTTCTCATTATTCACAGCTTCACAATATATCTATATATATATATATATATATATATATATATATATATATATATATATATATATATATATATATATATATATATATATATATATATATATATATATATGTGGGTGTGTGTGTGTGTGTGTGTGTGTGTGTCATCCAAGCACCATTTATGTTATGGGAAACTCATTTATTATACTTTTTTCACAGATGTGAAATTTTTGTCTAGTTGGTTCATATTGATCTGATTAAGTCCCCTTGAATGATATTTTATCCTCATTTACCCTCTAATGCAGTTTTGCAAGGAGCATTTCAAAGCTAATTAGAAATATCATCACATGAATAATCCAATAAATTTCATTAAACATAGGAAAACATTTCCTTATAATTCTTAGCAAGTTCATGACACAATTTTCTTTCTTGTAACAATTATGAGGTCACTTTCCCTTTCATTCATGTCTCTCTTAACTTTCTATAAAAATATTATTCAGTGGTGAATTAATTCACGTATGAGCCCTAAAATCTTGATAACAAATGAAATTTTCTTGAATCCTTGCATTCAACAAGTCAACCCATATTATACATTTGTAACAATCATAACTTATATACCTATTTCAACATTAGCACTTAACATACTATCACACACAACAAAATTAATTATAGTCTCTCCTAAGGTATATAGAATCCTTAAGGTTCAAAAAATATTTCTAAATAGTTCAATTATATTTTTGTATTTTATAGTGCTCTTAAGAATGCTCCTTCATCTCTCTTTTCATTTTCTAGTCATTGGTTCATGTGTTTGTAGTTTACATGAGATATTATTATTTTATTCCTTATTAGGGAACTAATGGATCAGGTGTTCTTCTTCACAACCCCAACATGTCAATTAACTTCTCTTCTTCCAAAAATTATGATGTTTCTCTTTGGTATTGTTAATGTGACACCCTTCCATATATTTAGAGACTAGTCCATGTTACAATGACCCTTGCATGTAGGACATGCTTTGTATAAACGTTAATTTTAGCTTTTCATGTTATTCTTAGTTTTTAATGAGTCTTTCATTCTCTACTTTGTAGCCCATTAAATGATATCTTAATATCTTGAGGGTATTTATTCCATTAGGGGAAATTTCCTCTTCTTGTCCATAATTATTTTGGCATGTATTGTGCTACACCATACTACTATTTGTTCCTCTATTTATTTTGTCAATTTTTATTCTCTTTTGTTTTCAAACACATGCAATTGTTAGTTATATTAAGCATAAGAATATACACTTGTTACCTTTTGATGCCAGCACTAAGCATGCTGATATGAAGTATGCTAATTTGATGTTATTCAAAATTTACCCATGTTAGTACATAAATACAAATTCATTTAATCATTGTATTAAGTCTAATGACCATATTAGTTGTAAATCTAAAGAAAAATAACATATGAATTGATAAAACTATCCTGTTAAATTTTCATGTGAGCCTCTTCTTGTTTAGTTTGAACCTATGCTCTGGTACCACTCTATAACACTTCCTAGCACCCCCTATATTATATCAGGCTACAAGAGGCGTTACCAGTTCATTTTACATGATATGTAAGGAATCTTATGAAGAAAAATTTACAAAAATCCTATTTTTCCAATTTTTTCAAAATTCAAAACAAACATGGGCATCATGTTTAGCTTATTAAGAGATTTACAAAAATATAAATTTGATCTCTATATAACTCCCATATTGAAAGATATGAATTTATGGAGTTTGGTCGATCATATAAGGCCACATCAGTGTTTGGATACCATGTGGCACTGGGCTAGCACACGTGACACTAACACATCAACATAGCATGGGTCCATTTCACCAGGTACTACCGTACAACATCCATCTGACATGGATTATATGTTTCACCAAAAAGGTCCCTGTTACACTGCCAATCAACTAAGGTGTGGGACCCCACCATGTCTTCCAAGTATGGTGTTTTGCAACACTTTCCTATTATGTCCAGTTAGTGACCCATATAGCTTGACCATGCTTTGGTGGTTCTTACCACTCCTATATCCCCGAATCTATGGATCCAACTCATGATTAAAGGTTATCTAACCTAGTAGTCACATGAGCATCCACAGGGGTGTGCACTATTTTCCACCATTGGATCTTGGATTTATTCCTGGTTGAATTATATCTTGTACCGAACCACCTTCATTCCTTCCCATAGTCATACACTCCTTACTCACCCTAGACTTTAGGATATTGGATGCAAAACTTTGATAATTGGAAATATAGCATTGCAATGATCTCAGATCCACATAGGAGTGTTGAAACTTGGCACCACCAAATCCTAGGTGCATAACACCACTTTGGTATAAAAACATGGAAATCCATATCCACAGTGATTTGTGTCCATAGAAGAGTGTCGATCCTTGGCACTGTCAAATGCCTAAATGGCTATATTTCTATAACAACTTTAAAGAAGAATGGAAAAGGAGGGAAATTTGGGTAAATTTATCAAACACTTACTGGTCCATCATAAACAACAAGCACTAAGTGGCTCATCAACTAAATATCAAACATCTCTTTTTAAGGGTAGAGAGAGAGAGAGAGAGAGAGAGAGAGAAAGTACTCCAGGATAATAGGAGTGCCTATCCAATACATAGAAATAAAGAGAGAGAGAGAGAGAGTACTCGAGGATATTAAGAGTGTGTTGATCCACCAGAGAGAGAGAGTGAGTGAAAGAGAGAGAAAGAGAGAGAGAGTACTCTAGAATAAGAAGAGTGCCTATCCACTAGAGAGATAGAGTACTCTAGGATAATAAAAGAGAGAGAGAGAGAGAGAGAGAGAGAGAGAGAGAGTACTCCACAATAATATGAGTGCCTATCAACCAGAGAGAAAGAGAGAGAGAGAGAGAGAGTACTCCAGGATAATAAGAGTGTGCCGATCCACTAGAGAGAGAGAGAGTGTGTGTGTGTGTGTGAGTGTGAGAGAGAGAGAGAGAGAGAGACTACTCCAGGATAAGAAGAGTGCCTATCCACTAGAGAGAGTGAGTACTCCAAGATAATAAGAGTGTGTCTATCCGAGAGAGAGAGAGAGAGAGAGAGAGAGAGAGAGAGAGAGAGAGACTACTCCAGGATAAGAAGAGTGACTATCCACCAGAGAGAGAGAGTGCTCCAGGATAAGAAGAGTGTGTCTATCTGAGTGAGAGAGAGAGAGAGAGAGAGAGAGAGATAGAGTACTCCAAGATACTAAAAGTTCCTATCCACTAGAGAGAAAGAGAGAGAGAGAGAGAGTACTCTAGGATAATACAAATGCTTATCCACTAGAGAAAGAGAGAGAGGGAGAGAGATCCAAATCATGACCAATAATTAGTCCAAAGACAAATATTAGAAAAGTAAGAGAGTACGAGCTTTCCATATGAAAATATGGATACTTAAAAGAGCCAACACATTACATATGACCAATCACTCAAATTTCAAAATTGAATTTTTGACAAAATAAAGTGCAACCAAAACCAATATGAAGCCTCCAAAAGGAAAATCCCATAGAGAACCCATATTACTCTTGTGCAACATGTGCATATATATCATTTTTCTGCATCCCTTCATGTGTTAAAGAGATCTTTTCATAGCTCCTCCAAGTGTTCCCAGGGATGTATCTTACATTTTCAATGCATTTTCTGAGAGGGCACCACTTGAATCATATTCTATTCATTAGAAAGGCCATTCCTGGATGTCTATTCAACTCGCAAGGGGGAAAGGGAATGAGCATTGTTTGTCCTTACACCACCCCAGTCAAATATATTAAATGAATTTCAATAAGGATGAAAACCCAATTCACCCCTAATAACATCAAAATGAAATCTATGGGGTAATGGCTTCCCGAGCTTGTAAGAAAGTTTGGAATTAAATTTGGATGGGTCATGGATTTTCAAAATAAATATTCAAGAAAATTCCCTCACACCAAGGATCCATAAGGTTGTCCCATATTCAGTTTTTTTAATTAATTTTAGATGAAAAATTGAAATTCTTAATCATCGATTCGTCAATCATGGTTTCCCCCCATATTGATATTGCAGTCACATAACATTAAAAAATATAGGGGTAGAATAGGGTATGTTACAATAATAATTTCACTCAACCACTCTAAATAAGCCCAATTGACTATTTATTATAATTATAAACACCAAAAATTTTAAAATTAAATTAGAAATGTGTATTCAATGTTTTAAAATGTATTCTTTTACACAAAAATATATTTCATCAATATATAAAAGCTATATTCAAAGCACACCGGGAGTATAGAGGAAGAAACCTCATTAACAAAAAGACATGACTATAACTACCCATCAAAATCCATATTGCATGACTATAGATACCCTTCCAAAAAAGAAAAGGAAAAAAATATATAAATGCCATATAATTAGCAAGCTACTGAAACATATAATAGAGGCTTGAAACATAACTAATACATGTTAGTGTAAATATGAAAGAAGAAGAAGTAAGAAAGCCTGAAGGAATGTAGAGGACTATCTAAGGAACTAAATTGGGATAGTGGGGGGAGAATGTCGAAGCTGTTTAGGGTGACAGAGTTTCCTCGCCAAAGGAATTCATTTGCAGAGTCAACAAGCTTAAGAATTGTAACCTCCAATAACTCTACTTTCCTTTTCAATTGAATATGGGCAAAAAACAATACGTCATTTCCACTACCTCCTAAACCTATTGTCAAATCTAGGGTCTTGAGCTTCTGCTTAGATCCCTAAATTTCAGTTTGTAATTCCCACAAAAAGTCACCATGCTACTGGAGCATGAAATGAGTGTTCCTAACTCGTTATAATCCATAGTCTTCAACAGCTAGGATTTCCATGACAAAGCTAAAAATGAAAGACATAACACTACCAAATTTTGAGTCTAAACTAGAGCTACCAATGTATTCTACACTACTTTAATTGGGTAAGGAAATGGAGATTCATCAAGGCACCTTAATCTCAGATTGAACTTGATAAATAAAATGTGATAAATCCCACCTATATTACATGTGAAATCACTCGAGCCCTTATTTCTTGTAATGGAGTAGGGGAATGCCATGAGTGTAAAGGGAGTCGATATGTGACATGAGTTGAAGACTTTGTTTGAATGTAAAATACCCTTCACCTTCTCGATGCTACCATCTATGTTGAAACTTGGTGCTTCGTTGATATTATGGGATTGGATGAATGCCACTTTTCTCATTAAAAACAAAGGTATCTTTGTTGCCAAGGTGGATGGCCAAGTTTACTTGGGAGTGTGTCGCTTTATTATTAGTGTATATGGAACCAATCTATGTAGCATTCCATTATGGCGATAAAATCTCCAATTCTTGAGAGGATAGATTCCATTATAACATCCTTTCCAACTATATCTTGTTGCAATTTGATGAATGATAATCAATGTCTTCAAAGACAATGAGATGCCGACTGTAAAGAAAGTGAGATATGACAATGCCTTGGAAAGGAGCATAGGTTTTTTCTAGATAGTTTGGCATGATCCACAAATTCCACGAGAAATTATTTTTAGAGTTCCTATGTGGTGAAAGAGCCGCAACCTCTCCCTCTTCCCACATCTTCCTGCCCTTAAATGTTTTAGATGTTGACATTTTTTCACATTAAGATCTATGACAATTGAATTATATGAATATATTTAGTAATATATCTCAAATCCATTACATCAGAACTCATCATGTCACTTCCAAAAATTGAATCTAGATGACTGAGATCCCAAACATTCCTCCCAACCACCCACGATAAACCCAATTGACAAAAAATAAATTATCTTTATATAAATAAATAAAAATACTGAAATAGTTTTTTTAACATGATCTCCCTTTATATATAAACAAGTGTCATTAAAGTGGATATGTCCTCACTAAGGAGGTCTTGTATTGACTTGTGATAGGTTATTTGTAAGGTACGAATAAGTACAATTTAGAGGGTCTTTGATATTTTTTATGATTGCTTAACCTCTACCAAGAATATATTATCTATCTTCACTAGATAACCTTTCCCAAACATATTTATGAGATATAGGTTGAATATATTCTCACAAAAAATATAAATATTGAAGAGAGGGTTGGCTTACTTGGTAGAGTTATGTGTTGATTTGTTTGATGACTATTTTGAATCCATTATTAAATAATTTCCACAAAATTCTTATTAATATTAAATAAATTCATGCCAATTTTTTGATACACTTATTTGGTGAAAATATATCCAACCTTAATATCCAAAGAAAAAATTCTTTTACCATCAATAATATATATTTTAAATTAATTTACCAGCGTGATCTTAATATTAGATAATAATAATAATAATAATAATATAATTTTAAAACTATTTTTTTAGATTTAAGACTTTTGTGATCCATAATTTAGATAGATATCTCTAGAATTAGATAAATAGCTTTCAAACTATTGTTTTATTTTTATATATATTCATTAGCGATATTAAAAAAATAAAAATATTATTTAATAATAACTTGATCATTAATCAATATTCTATTAGTAATTTACATATCTATACTATTATATAATTCACAATATATTTTCGTTCTAAATTAACCAAATTTATTATAAAAGCGATTAAAATATTATTTTAAATATTTATTTTATTTATCCTATAAATAATATTAGTCCCAACATATTTATAATTAAAGATTAACTCATTGATTAACCCATTTATATTTAACAAATAAATATTGGCGTTTTATATTGTAATATTACGTTAGGTTCAAACTCGACAATAGCACGAGAACTTGTTACCCAATAATGCTTATTATAAAAATAATAGTGTAAAATATTTCCAATATTTAATATTGAAAATTTAAAAATAAAAATAAAAATAAAAATATAGATAATTAATTTATTATCAATAAATTTATTATTATATCGTGTTATTATGAAAAATAATATATAAAAAAGTCTAATTTATAATTGGTTTCCAGAGGAAATGGTTGAAAATTAACAATAAATTTGAGAAGGATTGTAATTTTTTAATTTTTAAAATCCACTATTGAATCTATAAATGGATTCAACTATCTTAAAATTTTTGAGAGATTTGAATTTTTTTAGATTAAATGACTACCCATATTTCAGCTTTTCAAGTTAAATAACTTAAACTTATAATTCTTAAAAATGTTTACCAAATTTTAGGTACAATTAAACAAGAAAAGTATTCCAAAAACCACCCATTCTTATATTTGTTAAATTATCTGTTTTATAATATAATAATAAAAAAAATATTATAATATATATATATATATATATATATATATATATTAAAAAAATTATATTATAATAAAACAAAAATATTATGATATCTTAATAAAATATTATTAAAAACCCAAAATAAAACTTTTGGTCTTGAAATTTTGTTCCATGTTAACGCTAACGTTATGTAAATAGCTATTAAAAAGTTAATTTAGAGAAAAAAATTCCTTTCACTTATTGGAAAAATCACCGGCACCTAAAATCTAGCAATTGAAATGACCATAATTAAGGCCAGAAAAGACTGAGCTAACCTGTCATCTGTTTTCGAAAAAAACCAAACCCATGGAATGATGCGTTGTGCAAATCAAATAATTGCTTTAATTCTTACATATATATTGTTTGGACCAACTCATTATAAACCAAAATAACTGTTTTAATTTCCAACCACTATTGTTTAGATGGTTGTGGGACAAGTGTTAAAATATTACGAATTAAGATCTGGTCAACTACAGGCGGAGAACGACATTCGGAAATCTAAACTCACCCCGGGCTCTATCGCTCTTCAAATATATCCCCTCCAACAGATTTCATTCATCGCTCCAATATTCCCCATCCTCTCTGTTGTCAATGTTGGATCTCTAAAAATTTTCATTTATCACGATAAATTTGATAAATTTGACCTATTCGGAACTAGATCTACGGGCTCTGCTGTTTCTTAACCGTGTCGCTTATGATCGTTCTCCCCCTAGTTTCTGTGTATCCTGAAAGATAATAACAAGGGCGTGGGTGATTAGCCGCATATTTAAGCATTAGTTGTTTATATAAATGGAAGACAAAAAGCGTTTCTCCATGGCTAAGACAACAACGGGGTCTCGTTATCAATGGATGGAAAAGGCTCCGGCTCCGCTGGTTTCCGTCAAAAGACAGACATCTGGTAGAAGATTGGAGACTATTGCAGAGGAAACGGCGCTCGAGACGGACAGAACATTGACGGAATTGCTTCGATCTATTATCAAGAATTTGTGGAACGTTTTGGTTACTGATTTCGGACAAATGGTTCGTCCCTAACTCTCTAACTCCTCAGTAGTGTTTTTTGGTTGAATTATTTTAAAAGTACGATGAAGAATGTAAGATTAGGTAATAGCAGAACAGGTTTTTTCTATCACTTTAAATCATGTTTTTTAAATAAAAAATTGGTCAACCCTGAGCACTGTTCGGAGGTTTTTTTCTTTTTTGTAAAGTAATTTTATATAACCCTTAAACCTTCTTAAGGTGACTTTACTAAACTTTCCTTCAAAATTGACTAGGAGAATGTTTGCTAAACTTATACACTTGATATGTAACATATATTTCATTCTCGTTATACTCCGTAACATATATTCTCCCCATAAGTTCAAAACCCACCATATAGAATATAGATTTAGTCTTCACCTCATATCAGTTTGGCATATGGTTTCAATTTATGACACTGAGACAGTTCTAGGGTTTACTATAGATCGTTCAATGTATGACGAGATAATGGCCACGCAATGCCGGAGAGAGTTGGGTTCATCGCAGATTAATTTACTGTATGGTTAACTGGGTTCACTCCAAATCCGTTTTGTGAATGGTTAATGTAGACTACAGAGATAGTTTTAAAGTTAACCCAAGATACGTTCATTGTATCATTCAATGTACGCGGATCAGAGATTTAATGCCCACATAATGCCATCGAGAGTTATTGCAAATAGGGTTTT
This sequence comes from Pinus albicaulis, assembly GCA_034641835.2. Classification (NCBI taxonomy): domain Eukaryota; kingdom Viridiplantae; phylum Streptophyta; class Pinopsida; order Pinales; family Pinaceae; genus Pinus; species Pinus albicaulis. Next base: position 850,734,833 of record CM076571.1, read on the forward strand.
CATCGTAACACATATAATCAGTAGCTCAAAATCATTCCGTGTTCAATATGAATTGTCCCAGAGAATCTGATCTTCCAACAGGCTAAAATTCGTAGGGTTTGGCAGAAAAACACACACACAGAGCTCGGCTGCAATAATCTCATTCCACATGGAGGTTTACCATTGCAAACTGTAGAGGTTTCAAAGGTTGATATAAGAATATCAGGGTTAACACATCATATTGTAAATCATAAAATTTATAAAGATATTCAATATTATATAACACTGTATATGTTATATAAGTTAATTAGAGTTACATCAAGTCCTTGAGAAGAATGGTTGTTATTTTTCTTACTAGATTGAAATCTCCTTTAGTCACATGATCAGTTATAAAGCCTTGATAATGTCTCCTTTAGTCACATGATCAGTTATAAAGCCTTGATAATGTCTCCTTTAGTCACATGATGAGTTATAAAGCCTTGATAATGTTTTAGATCCTTCTGAAAGCCATGTGTACTTTAAGTGAGTATATTTTTGGTTTGACATGGCACCAACAATCTCACTCTAACCCTAAGACTAAGAGGAGGAAAAAAAATAAGTATTCTATTTATAGAAAAAAGAAAAATGCATAACCTTAAATATTTTCCTGCATTCATGTAGCATATTCCCTAGAGATGTTTAGCCAAAAAATCTTTTACAATATTCAACAAAATATGTACCATAGCACTATGTTGTAGGAAAAGAATGTCTAAAACACTACCGGATATCACTTGAAGCTAGAAAATGAACTAGAGTCCATAATACATCCATGAGAATATGACGAAAATAGAGCCACATATTTTGTTGACAGATGTCATAAAAAAGGAAACATTAATCTTGTTCATGGGCATAAGTAGCTAAGGATGAGCATGGATTAATTATCTTCTTGGATTTTCCAGTGACCTTTTGCCACTTAAAAACCACTTTTTGAAAGTTCGCCACCTTCCTGATTTTCTTCCTTGTAGTCATGAGCAAAGGTGATGTGAGTGAAATTCCATAATCTAATTGAGATATTCTTGTAAAGAGGGAGAAGTGTATGAATCCTTAATTTGCACTTTCTATTCATCCAATTTATCTTTGTTAAGGAGTCCGCATAGATGTTCACTTTGTGATCTAAAGGATTTTGACCAATTGGAGTAGTTTAAATCCAAAGAGTTTAGAAAAGTTATTTTTCGTTCAACGCAATGTTACATAAATAAGAGTAGACATGTGATTTATATAAGTAAATGTGTCCATTAGCACCACCAATAGCGGGGGAATGTGGTGCTCCTGCATAAAAGAAAGCCCATGATTTTTCCTTGTGGGTGATAGTGGGAGCACAATTTCTAGGACCTTGTGATGAGATAATCATTGGGAGAGAGTCCTCAAGGAGAAAACAAGTAAGAACTACCATGATATAATATTGGAATTTTTGTAAAAGATGCCCCCATTCCCTTCAAGATAAAAGCCCAAAGAGACAATTAGCAGTAAAGAACATTGGTTTTCCTTGTATTTTTTATGTTACCAGGTTTTTAAGCACCCCTCCTTCGAGGTTCCACCCTAGTTGATATCTTATCTGGCATTTTAATGAATTTTTTTCGAGATACATCAAGTGAAAGGATAGTCTATGAAAATATGAGGCAATGGTTTGGCCTCTTCGAGACATAAAGGACATTTTGTAGGACCATGGAAGGATCATCTCTAAAAGACACCCCAAGTGTGAGCCTTATTCCTTAAGAGTATGCACATAAAAGGTTTTGACTTGGGAAGACTGCCCAACTTCCATAATTTATTTCCCACTAAGGGGGGAGAGTAGTTTGACAATATGCCAGTGAACAATATCCATATTTTGGGCTAAGAGGCCAATGACGAAACCAACTAATCAACAGATGAAGAGAGGGAAGTAAGGCTTTGCTATAATAAAGTAATATATTGGGTCCATTCAGCTAAGTCTCTCTCCACCAGAAAGGTATGAGTCCCTGCTCAAGTTTGTTCACCAAGATGACCTATCTCGGTCGAAAATGGACTTAAGTAGGAAAAGATTTACCAGTTTAAATAGTTTATCAAGAGACAAAAATGCTATGGGAGTCCCTTCTCCCAATCTAATGATACCTATGAATTATGACTCTTGTTCTATCTCCTATTTTCCATCTAAGGCCATTTATAAGGATTTTGACATAATTTGTGATATCCCTCCATACTATTGACCCATTCAGAGCTCTTTTCCTAGCAAATTTCAGCTAGTCCATAATAGAGTAGGAATGAATTATTTTTTTCCATTTTTGAGACCATAACGTCTCCCCATTTATGAGTTTCCAAGCTCATTTTTCTGCCAATGACTTTGAGAACCAATTTAAAAAATTTAAGCTAGAACCTCCTAATGCGTCTCGGAGGGCTATTGAAGACTATGTCGTGAGACCAAAGGGTCTGTGGTTTTTTTTCCTTGCCAAAATTTATCTTAGATAATTTATCTTTATTTTTTTAAGATTGCTAAAGGAATACATTCTATATATTCCTAATATATCTATATTGTTTTGAGTACAACCTTGCATAAAACCAATGTACCTACTCTAGAGAGGCATTTATTTGAACAATTTCATATTCTAAATTCAACTTTTACAATTAGCCATGTTTAATATATATTTTTATAATTGTTTCAATTCAGCCTAAAACCAAAATATTTTAGGGAGACTTCTAGGGGTGTAGGTTGTTTTGAGAGGATCACATTTACAAGATCAGTCATTTTGATTTAGGACATTCCGAAGGAGATCCAATTTATCATGATTGATCGACATACCTGTGGCCAAGGAGAAATTTTCCAGTATTTTGGATATAGTGTGCAGGATTTTAAGATCCATGATAAGAAAATAATAATGTCATCCATGAAAAAAAGATGAGAGAGAGAGCACGTCGGAGTGATTTCAATCCATTTTATGATATGCCTTAATCTAGCATCCATTATGGCTATGTTGAGAGTTTCAACCACCATAAGGAAAAGGAGGGGGGATAAGGGACATCCTTATCTAATACCTTGTCGAGGATTGAAAAATGGAGAAGCTAAACCATTTATTAAAATACACATGGATGAAGTGTTGATACAACTATATATCAAATCTACAAAGAGATGGATAAACCCTAGATGAAGCAGTATTAACTTGATTTATAGCTAATTCACTGCATCAAAATGTTTTGAGACATCCACTTTTTAGATCATTTCTTCTTGTTTGTGAATGTGGAGGGAGAATTGTCCCTCTTGTGCTAGACCAATAATACAGTGGTGCGACGAGTCTCACCTAATTGTGCTAGGTATAAGAAGTTTTTTTCCTCTTCAAAGGTAGTTGGTAATAACTCAATTGCTAATTTGAGTGATAAGATTTCACATTCAATGGGTAACAGACCTTCCCAACCATAAATCATTTGAAAAGGAGTAAACTCCATGGATGTTTTTGTAGAGGTACGGTATTCCCACAATGCAGAAAAAAGCATGGTATGCTAGTTTGTTTTATGACTTCCTATAATCCGTTTAATCATGTTGGTTAAGAACTTGTTGACAACCTCAACTTGGTCATTGGCCTATGGGTAATATGGTGTAAAATTATCATGGCGTAGGCCGAGTTGAGCCAAAATTTCAGTCATCATAATGTGTCAAAAGTGGCTACCATGGTCCGTAACGATAGCTTGAGGGACACCAAACCTAGCAATCATGTGATTGACTATGAAAATTTTTGCAGCTTTGCCATCAGCCGTGAATGTAGATATCACCTCACCCCATTTGGTAAAGTAATCTACAATGAGAATTATATACACATGCCCCCCTACCGAGTGAGGGTTACATGTTACGAAACAAATGCCCCATTTTTCAAAAGGACTGACATCAATGATTGGGTGAAGAGGAGTTGGAGGTGCAAGCATATTTTTATTAAAAGTTTGGCCATTGTGGCATTTTCTAACTGTAACAATACAATATTTCAATAGTGACGGCCAAAAATAGCCAGCGCGCGATATCTTTTGGGTTGTGGCAAACCCATACATATGACCACCATATGCTCTCGAATAGGATTCATTTAAGACCATTTCATCTTCTTCATGAGTTATACAATGTCAAAAAATAGAATCAACAACATGACGATACATATTGCCACCAACAATATTGTATTATTGATATTGGTATCATATTCTATGTTGATCCGATCGTGAAAGGTTTGGCCAAAAGTTTAGTGTTTGAAGATATATAAAGATATATCCATACCAAGGATCTAATGTAATGATTATAAAAAGAGATTCATCATCAAGATGGCCCTCTGCCACTATTTATAGTTCAGTGTAGGGAAAATCACGCATAAGTTCAACAAAAAATAGTGATTTCATAGGCTTGGATTTCTCGAACTCCAAATCAAACTCTTGCAGGATAACTAGCCATTTAGAGTATTTTCCCTAAAGAAATTGTTTCATCAAAATATATATCATAGGGTTATAATTAGATATCATTGTGGTTTTATGTAACAATATGTAATGACGGAATTGTTGGACAACTTGAACAACTGCCAAGGCCAATTTCTCCACATGCGAATATTTGATCTTTGTCGGGGTGATATTCAGACTTAGGTAATAAATTACATGTTCATTGTTGGATTCATCCTCTTGAACTAAAACCATTCCAAACATGGAATAAAATGCAACTAAATACAAAAAATTAATGTCGGTGATAATCAGGTGGTTGAAACAACAATTCATGGGTCAACGTATGTTTGAGTGCATCAAAATCTTTATTGGCAAGCTCTTCCTAGATGAATGAAAATTCCCATTTTAATAACCTAGTGAAACCTTTAGTTAAATCCGTATTGTTCGGGATACAAAGACGTAGAAATTTTTCTTTTCCTTGCAAACTTTAGAGTTGGCGAAGAGTGGAAGGAGGAGGTAAAATGGCCTCAACCTTCAACGGGTCGATGCAAATGCGTTCCTTTGAAACAATGAACCCAAGTAAATGTCCTGATTGTATACAAAATACAAATTTGTGTGGATTCAAATGAATGTTGTAATGCCTACATCGTGTAAAGATGGCATGTAAATGTGTAGGATGATCTTGTCTGCATAGAGAATCATCAGGTAAGTCATCCAAGTAGGGTTGTACAATGTGTTTGATATCATGAAATATGTAAGATATAGCTCTTTCAAAAGTTGCACTAGCATTTTTCAGGCCAAAAGGTAATTTACAGTATGAAAATGTTCCCTATAGACATATAAATGTTTTCTGGGGCTGATCAACATAGAGTATGTTTATTTGATTGTAACTGTAAAATCCATCCATAAACAAAAATATTTCATTTCCAGCACAATCATCACCAATTTGATCGATGTAAGGGGTAGGATAATTGTATTTAGGATAGGCCTTGTTAATATCCCTATAATTGACACATACTCTAATAGTTACTTGTTTCTTGGTTACTGGAACTATATTAGATACCCAATCCGTCAGAGGAATAGGATGAATAAATCCTGCATGAAGTAGTTTTCCAACTTCAGCTTTAATAGAAGAAGTTTTTCACATATGTATCAGATGTAATCTCTATATAATAGGTTTAACATCTCAGTATGACTTAATTTCATGAATCAAAATCTTAGGATCAATATTTGGCATTTCTTCATAAGACCAAGCAAAAATGTCTCGAAATTCACGAACTAGGGCTTTGTACATATCGATCTCTTCAACCTAGCAAGAAGTGCCTATATGAATGTTTTTAGTTATTCCTGGTGTGATTGATATGTCAATGGGAATTGTGGCAGAAATATTTCCTAAATTTGTCTCAGAACCTGAATTAAGAATGGACATAAATTTAGAGTTTCCTCGACATAATAAATCGAAAATATGGATGAAAATTCATTTTCAATTCTATCAAGGTTAGGAAAAAAAGAAGATCGATGATGAATATCATCCAATGGTAATTCATCCAATGACAAGAATTCTCAGATATTTTCATCAGTTGAAAAAATTTGTTGAAAAGGATTAGAAAATGATGTCATGTCTGAGCTTGATAGAGAAGAAGAACCTTCACTGACCATATCCATTTGATCAGTATTAGTTGGAGAGATGACAAAAAGAGATTGTACCACTACATATTCTGATTCATATGGACTTAAAGGCATCTCGTCTCCATAAGAGTCCAATTCATATTCTAAAGGCATGTTCCATTTGTCATCAAATGGTATTGTACTTGATGTAATCATATTGATATTGGAAATAGTTCGAGGTACGTTAGCAGGAGGTATAACAAATTTTCCCATAAGATAAGAATCTTTAATGAGTCCTACCCCAACATCTTCATAAAGGATAACTATTTTTTTGACATGTTGGATACTATCCGTAGAGGTAGGGTCTAAAGCAAAGTAAGACAACTGATGAATTTTAAAAATCTTTCCTTTATGAGGAAACATGATAATTCGAAATACTAATGAAACCACAACATTCATACATAAGACAAACTTCGACCTAGAATAAGGTTGTAGTCAAGAGGGGCATCAAAAAATTCTACCTCAAGCATTACAATTTATCCTTCTACCTCTATAGGCTGATCCTAGAGTATTCCAAATGGGCAAAGATCTCTTCCATCAAAGGCTTTTAGAATCATGTGTGACTGATTGATTGGTGCACAACCAAAATTTTTCCAACAAGCTAGGTACACAATGCACGTAGATGCTCACTCATCAATGACTGTGCGAAAAACTCACCTAGATTTGACTAAAACTAGAATTTGAAAATCCATTTGATGTGGGAGTCAAGGTACAAAGTTCTTGAGATCAAAGACAATGTAATTATAGTCTTGAGGATAAATCGCTCCTATAGGTGATAATAGTAATTTCCTATGAGTTCAACAAGATTGAAGCACCTCCAGGGCTGACATTGATGAAGGGGACATGGAAAAATATTCAAAAATATTGTAATTCTGAGCAGCTCTTGCATGTGGATTGAAATCTGATTTATGACATACACCTTTGGCAGATGGTTTAATTAATAAATCAGGATTAGGTTTCTAAATATGTAATGGTTCAAAAATAGGAGGAGTTGATACTAGAGGTTGACTAGATGATTCAGTTTCCCTTCTAGTTATAGGACTCTTAGATCCATAGTCTTAGGATCACGTGGAAACCATGACTTGAGACATCATCAAGATATTCGTTGATTAATTGGAATAAGGTCCAATCATTTTGATGTATTGTGATGGAAAATGATCTTTAAGGACAGCGGGTGTGGGTGAACCTTTGAAAAATTTGGATAACTCGACCAAATGTAGGCACTCTTTGGTATAGTGATCCTCGTCACAGATAAGACAAGGATAACAAGGTTTCCTTTTTTCTTCTAATGGTTCGGTTTTTTATACTTTCTCTTTAGGAAAATTTTTTTGTTTATTCTTACAGTTCCCTTTATTCTTGTAGCTGGATGATTTAGCTTTGGTTGTAGATGATTTTACGACATGAATCTCCTCAGAAGTTTCTAGGGAAGGATCTCCTTTAGGTGAATTTGGTAGAGTTATGATTGGAGAAAGTAGATTTAGCTGATTTCTTCTTACTCTTTGACATATTAACTGTACCAATTACACTGCCTGTAGAATGAAAACTAGAAGGAGTTGTAGTGAGTTGACCTGGGCATGGTAAGTTAGGAATATTTTCAAACAAAGTTCCAGACTCTCTGTAAACAAGGTCCAGATAATGGGCTTGAGCGATGACCTGCTATTCTATTACAACGCCTCCTTTAACTACATTTTCAGTAATCTTAGGAAGTAATGATTTGATGAATCATTCAGCTAGGATTTGATCTAGAATGAAAACTTTGACTTAGCGACGTCTACTTCTCCTTCTGTGTATGTGATATGAAATTTACGTAGACGTACTTTGTTTAAGTGAATTTAGAAGTTCCATGCCATTATCATAATGGATTGGAAACTGAAAATGAGTAAGGAAGGTTGTTGCTAAAGCATTAAAATTATTGAAAGAGCCTCATGGTAACTCAATGTACCACTTTGTGGCTAAGCTGATAAAATTTATTTGAAAAAGTCTTAAATGAATCGAATAATGGATTAAAGAATTGGATGCACACCACAGATGATAAGTCATCACATGATTTGAGGGGTCTTCTCCTGATTTCCCTTCCAATTTTGGAATTTCACTGGGTAACTTAGTAGGCATTGCTGGCCAAAACGGAAGATAGTAAATAGGATCAGTTGTTATCCGAGACAATTTTGGTAAATCCAAAGTTTTAATGAATGGTAACCGCATGTTAGGGTATTGCTGAGCGAATTGATAACCTTGAGGGACAATGCCGGTACTCGGAGGAGGATATCCATGAAGAACTGGGATAGATTGAGAAGTTGGAATTAGTATACCTCTAGGGTATCCTGGCTTAGCCATACCAAGTTGAGGTGGAGATGGTATTTGATATGTATAACTAGGGTATGGTTGGTTCTAATAAAATAATTTTTTTCCCATTTTTCCATATTGTAATTGCCCTTGAAATGGTTCAGTTTGAACAAATTGACCTTGAAAGGGTTGACCTACTGAAGGTTGTCCTTGAACAGTTGGCCCTGTAAAAGGCTTCCCTTGACAAGATTGGCCAACAAAGGGTTGTCCTTAAACTTTGACCTGTAAAAGGTAGGCTTATTTGTATAATAATTGCACTAGGTTTTCCCATGAAGGTTTCAGGAATAAACTGAATTGTAGGCCCAATTTGAACTATAGTAATCTGGAGAATAGCCTGTGTAACAATTGTCATTGATATTTCTAGGGTTGTAACAATGGGGATCTAAGAAACTCTCAGGATTGGCATACTTGGTTATTGAATAGAATTTTTCACAATAGATTAGATAGGAGTACTAGGAGTACTCAGAAGAGCTTGCTGACTACTTGGCACAGATACCTGTGGAGTAATTTGAAGTGCACCTTGAACAATCTATTGGACTTGGATAAAACCAAATTTTCCAGCTAGCTGAGTAGGTTTATTATATGGAACTTGCAATGTATGTTGCAAATACTGTTGAGTAAACAAAGGGTTCCACATAGTATTTATCCCTGGGTAAGGAGTTCCTATTGAATATTGCGACGCATAAGGTTGACCATAACTATTTAGAGGCATTGGAACAAAATTTTGATAATTACCAACAATAGTTTTCCCTATAACTGGGGAATCGGTTCTAGTAAAAGGTTGTGCTCCTTGAAAATATGACTGCTCTTGAAAAAGCTGTTGCCCATGTTGCAACCCTTGAAAAGGTTGCTGCCCTTGGAGAGACTATTGTCTTTGGAGATGTTGCTGCCCTTGGAGAGGATGTTTTCCTCAGAGAGGTTGCTACCCCTAGGCACTATATAACCACCTTCTGAGCTAGATTGAGGGATATTTCCGAAAAACATATAGACATGTTTATTTGTCGAAGGTTCGGTGGGAGACTCAAACAAACTAGTTGACATGGTAGAGGTTTCAGAGAATGGATATTCTCATGAGAAAGTGTGAGAAAGTGACTAGTCCCCGACAGGAAGAGAAGTATTTCCATACAAAAATGTTTCTAGTGAAGAAGAAAGCATAGATGACTCAGTCGACATGCTTTGAGAAGCCATGTTACTATTTTATGGTAAAGAGTAGAATGGTATTCAGCATGGTGACTGTGTGTAGCCAGAGCTATGTACAAAATAGGTAAACTAATGATACCAAGGATCTAGTGTAAAAGGAATGAAATGCTATATATGTTCTCTAAACCTTATATCTAAATATTATTGAAGAGAGGATATGTAATCTCTTCTTCTACGTCAGATATATCTTCAATGCTAATAAGGCCAGGAGGTAGATTCTCAGTGATGAGAATTTTTACTCGAGGTGAATGAAGATGACCATGAGTTGGGGCTATGAGATTTGAAGGTAACTCAAACAAAGAAGAATCAGATTCAGGCTCATATATTTCAAGTCTAGTTAGTTGCGTATCTCACAACTCACCAGTAAGAGATTCAATTGTTATTACTTTGGAAATTTCTAGTTGTTTTTTATCTTTTTCAGTTATATGAGGTTGATTAACTTTGAAATCAGGATGAATTACAATGGATGGTTCTCCTTGTTTAGTAGACCCGGTTCCTAATGATTGAACTCTTTCAGTTTTGATTTTTTCCAATTGACTAGGTGTATATTCAAGGGGTTTCCTCTGCATTCTACATGAATGTATTGGTAACTCAATGATTCTTAATTCCTTTAACACACAAAATCAATTTTTTTTAAAATAATTACACCTAAGGTGTCTAAAAAAACAAAAAAATGAACACGTGCCTACAAAATTTAAGAGACAATCCAGATACAAACAACATGTTTCCACAATAAAATCACTAGTTGGTGATGAAATCCAACGTTGCCGAGATTAATGTGAAAACTGGAAGTTGGAACAGTTACCCTGAAAACCTACTTAATGGAATAGCCTGGTGAAAGTAACTTCACTATGCCATCTAGAAATGAAGATTACCCTCAAGAAATTCTAAGTAAGTCTAGTCAACGTCCACTCCAGGTACAGTGGGACCTTCTCGCCATTGTCAGCTTGGGAAAAATCCTAAAGATTATGGCCACTAAGGTCACTGAATGATATAATTAAACCTGGGGGAATAGTATGTGGTTTGATATACACGCAAGGGCAGAGTATCAAATCTCAATACCCTTGAAATATCCTCAACATGGTAAATTTCAGTTTTTCTAACAAGTGATCCCAGGCTCCTCGACAATGGTTAATCTGAGGTTTATAGTTTGTATTACGTGCACATATTCTATATTTTCCAATGAATTAGGTATGGTTACCTGTTAGAATTGGACAACTAGGTCCAAAATCTAGCTTGTGCTACTCATATGATGATCCCAATATTTTTATTGGATTATTCTTTCGGAGAAGTGTAAGATTGATCTAAAGATCATCTTGATTGGATGAGCAGAACATGTACATTGAAATTATTCCACTTATGTGCTAGTTCAGCCTAGAATAAAATATATACTTAAATGTCTTGAAGGATGTGTCACACACCCACAAAGATTCTTATCTATTGGAGATACTTAGAGTTCATTTGACACACATTGAGTGGAGAAATTCTCTCTCTCTGGATGGCATTGGAGGTGCGTATCTATGGATTGTCCTTTTTTTGGGTTGTTCTGGGGTGATGTGTGACACGCTTGGCTGAATGACCTATTAGAGACTTTGCTGGTAGAAGCATCCTGCTGATCAGTGTAGTGCCACCATTTATCATCTTTGTTTTGGCTTGTCTTCTATCGATCTATTAGTATGTTCTATCTTCTTCAGTATTGTGTGCCCTAATCTGAAATGGCATAGGACATGTTCAAAAATTAACATGGTATCAGAGCTAGGAGAAGACAAAACCCATCTTTTTGAGAGTCTAGGGTAGCGAAATAAAGGTTGTTTTCAATAAGGTGCCGAATTAGGAGACCTCTGTATCAAGTCTATTAGGGCTTATTGTATGGGCTTGAAACTCTGTTTGGCCATGTGGTAGGCCGCATGCCATAACACCACTGCAAGTGCCAGTGTGGGAAATTTTTTTGGAGCTACTCTGTGCCCTAACCTTTAGTGTGAAGGGTAAGATTCTCTGTGGCTAAGTTTCTAGGGGCATCAATTCTTGAAATATTGAATTATTATCTTGAGGCAACAGATATATTTCTGTGATAGCGAGGAGTAGTAAGGGTTTAAATTAATCACATGTATTATTTTTAAGGCAGTGAAGGCCCATCACAGCAAATTAATGACATATTCAAGGCAACAAGGTTTGTTAGAACATTTTTTTTGGAATGCGAATCCTAGGCAGGACCATTTTTGTGGAGCAATGAAATCCTAGGGTGAAGAGAGAGTTCCTTGACAGATTTCTGTGGTAGCATCACTACAATAAATTAAGATTCAGTCTTGGGTTGGTCGTCTCTGTGGTGCTGTAGAAAGTTTTTGTTCAGAATAGCAATGCTCTATTGAGACGACGTTGGAGAAAATAAAGACGTCGGTCATAATGGAATCGTTTGCTAAGGAACAAGGCCACTGAAAAGGTGGCAGGCTACGTATAGCTGTCAAATAAACGAAGCCATCAAGCCACAAATCGCAGAAGGGGATTTGTGGGGTTTTAGATGTTTTTCCATTCCTCGCTGTGATTGGTAGCGCTAAAATTAAAAGGGCAAAATCAAGGTTGCATTATCGAAAAAAAGGGGCATCGTCAAAGTGGTCGACGCCTATCACTGACTGACCTTCCAATGTCACAAAGACCCACAACTGAGTGTGGAAGTTGCATTCAGGGGAAATGATTATTCTCTTAGAGCTGCCAGATCTACATACCTATAGTATAATTACCAGAATAATCGGGCTAATTATTGGCCCCTGCAAGCTTCTAAATTGGCGGAATATATTTCCTTAGGCAAGGCCATGCATATTTTGGCTGTTATATATATAGTCGTCAGTGAATTTAAAGCACCATATATATATATATATATATATATATATATATATATATATATATATATATATATATATATATATATATATATAATCCCTGATGAATTGTTGTCTCTTTCATATGTATGTTCCGAATCATCGAGTAGGGATGAACCATATCCATCGAGATTCCTATGGCCGATTTGCAGGGGACAATAAGAGTGGTGAGAATATGAGCCTTGGATGGAATGATTACATGCTAATGACTTATTTTATTTCTCCAGAGATGGGTTATTTGGTGGATGACACTATTGTTTTCAGTGCTTCATTTCATGTTATCAAGGAGTCTCAAAACTTTTATTCAAAGGTTTTTAAAGATTGAGGTTGTCGTGAATTTATCACATTGACTAGTCTCCTTGACCAAGATTTAGTGTACTTGGTGCTAGACTCAGTGGTCTTTTCTGCAGAGGTTCTCATTTTAAAGGAGACCTCTATAATGCAGGAGTGCACAGGTCATGAAGTAGATTTTGTCTCTAAAAGTGAAGCGAGAAAAACTATAAACCGAGGAATCTTCACATGAAATGTCGAGAACTCTTTAGATTTTAAGGAGATAATGGAGACAAGAAAAATCTTCAGCAAATTCTTTCAGGCTGGTGGTTGTGAGCTACACATAGGTGTCTTCAAGTCATTTGATACTCTATGCATATACTTGGAAAGTGATCAATCTGTTGGAACCGATCCTGATAAAAATCTCTAGGTTTGATATCGGATGGCAGTAGTGAATCAAATTGTTCTGAGAAAACTATCTGGAAGGAGTCATATATATGTACAAATACTTATAATAATGCACTACAATTCATAAAATTCTTGGACATGCTGTGACAGTTGTGTTTGTTTGTGAGATTCTGGATTGTTTTCCCTAGTTTGAGTTTTCTGATATTGAGTTTGAGCTCCTTGGAGGCTCACACGTGGGTAAGGATGGTCAAAGATCCTACTGGTGATGAATAGGAACAACGTTGTAGATTGCAGTCACATATCCAAGCTGAAGTTGGTCACAAACACAATTATTCCTAGATCTGTGCATAAGCAAGACCACAATTATATTTAGAAGATGGCATACTGTGTCATTTACCACATGTTCAGGAGCTAGGAAATTATAACTGAGCTAGATCTGCTTAACATAACGGTATCAAATAAGGTATCGACTGACATGAAGAAGGGTAAATTTTTGTGCTTGGAACATCTGTATGATTGGTTCCTAGATCTGTGCAATTTAGGAGACAAATTGCAGAACTGAGATCTGAAGACTTGAAGCCCTAGATCAGTCAACTATTAACTATAAATCTGAAATTGAGAAGTAGTGTTGGATGAGATGCGAGATGTAGCAGATGAATCTCTCAAGTGAAAAATTATGAAATAAGGAATCATGTTTGGATTCCTAGTTCTATGGGTCACAATAAAGAGGGCTGGTTGAGGAAGCTACAACAGACCTCCTCAGAATAACAGGACTTCTACCACAAGCTGAGGCTTGTTGATATATTCTCCCTGTTGTACAGTGACATAGATAGACACCTACGTAGCAGTAAGCATCTGAAAGTAGCAGTCTCACATTGGAGTGCAATGCTAAAATGTGTTTCTGCAGTTTTCAGACACGTTGGAAGTCTTTAGCAAAAGAATGTGGTCTTGGTTGGTTTTGACTATGGGAGAATAAAACTCCCTTCCAAGCTGTTGTCTGAGATGCCCTCATTTAAAAATAGATGTTTTTCTCTCGAGAGAGAAGCTGGAATTAAGAGGGAGAATACATCTTTGTATATACTCCTGAGCTAATATCATTGTTAGATGCAAGAAGATCCTCATGGATCAAAGACATGGCTTCAAAGGTGAAAATTCCAGAAGAAAACCAAGAAGCCATATAAATACTAGGGGTATCTAGCTGCCATGTGTACAATATGAGCCAGGATCATTTGCAGAAACTTGCAAGCATCAAAGTATACATAGATGCAAGGATGATGTCTGGGATATGGTTCCTATCATAAAGCTGTTGTCACCTCCATATAAGATCAAGCACAAATTTAATGGAAAATTGCATTGCCTGAGTCTTCTCTAGGAAGGAACTGATTATTATTGCACCTATAATCTATTATTTCCCTTGCTGCTATGCAAGCACGAAATCTTCATCCGATGGATGTAAAGAACATTTTTTTTGTGGCATGGTGCGATAAAGGAAGAGGTGTATGTAGAACAACCTCTGGGATCAAAGTCCAGGATAGGGATGCTCATGTTTGCAGGTTGGAGAAAGCCCTCTATGGGCTGAAGCAAGCACCCTGAGCTTAGTACGAGAGGATAAATAACTACCTAATGAAGTTGGGCTTCACTCGTAGTAATGCCAATCCGAACCTTTACTTCAAGGTTGATAGAGAAAAGTCTCTCATTCGGGTACTGTATGTGGACAACCACTTCCTAGTAGTTGCTGACCCTCTCATTCATCAGTGTAAGAGGGAGCTCACTTTTGAGTTCGAGATGAAAGACCTAGGACTGATGCCTAGGCTTAGAGGTCTGGCAGAAAAATGGTGAGATATTCCTTTATCAAGGAAAATGCATTATGAATCTTCTAGTATGGTGGACTATAAGTCCGTGTCGACACCAATGGAGCTCAACTTCAAGAAGTTAAGCGGTAGCATTGCTGGACCCATGTTAGAAAATCCTACTGAGTATCATCAACTCGTAGGGGCTCTCGTGTTCTTAGTAAACACCCATCCAAACATATGTTGTGTAGTGAACACTTTGAGTCAACTCATGGTCGATCATAACATTCAATGGGTTGGTGCCAAGAAACTCTTGAGATATCTCTGAGGCACGGTAGTCCATGGGCTGAGATACACTGTCGGGAGTATGACACTCCATGGATATACTGATGCCGATTGGGTTGGCAGTGTGGTGGATTGTGAGAGCACATCTGGATGCTACTTCACAAGTAGATTTGCTTCGGGCAGGAAATGAAAGACGGTATCCTTGAGCACCGCTGAGGTCGAATACATTGCAGCATGTATGACCCGTTGTGAAGTCACTTGGTTCTGAAATATTTTCAGTGAGCTGTTCAAGAATGTGCTATATGCCACCGTTATCCTTTGTGATAACCAGAGGGGAATTCATTTGTCATAGAATCCTGAGTTCCACGATTGATCCAAGCATGTTGATGGTTGGTACCACTTTATCTGGGATATGGTACAACGAGGCGCCATAAGGCTCGATCCTATATGAATTGATGAGCAGGTCACAAATATTCTCACATGCCCTGAGGGAAGGTCATGTTCCTAAGCTTCCGTGAGAACCTTGGAATCATGGAACGACCCTATTCTGAGGGTCCTGTTGGATGATGAGATCTAGGAGCTCAAAGGGGGTTTTCGGGATAGCTTTCGTGCTATAAGCAACCACTAGGCTAGGCTTGCTGAACCTAGTTGGTGTGTTTCTACCCCACCATGATGATATTGAGATGGTTTACTTCTCTATGATCTGTGCCCCATATGCATCTTACCCATGGAGTTTCGGACTCATGAGAAGTACCTCTCATTTAGCCAATGAGGTGGGAAATTTGAATAGAGACCATAGCAAGACTGATGGATGCATCGAAGATTTTCATACTCTCTATGTCTAGGATCACACATGTCCAACCACTTGATCTAGGATCAAGTTTAGCGAGGTTTCGGACCTCCAACTGACTTCGGGTCAATGAAACTAACTTCGGGTTAGTATATGACTCTCTTGAGTCCTAGTGACGTTTCGGACCTCCAACTGACTTCGGGTCAGTGAAACTAACTTCACGTTAGTATATGACTCTCTTGAGTCCTAGTGAGGTTTCAGACCTCAAACTGACTTCGGGTCAGGTAAACCAACTTTGGGTTGGTATGTGACTCTTTGTGAGTCCTATAGAGGTTTCGGACCTCTGGGTTGAATTTTTCAGCTGGGTATGATGTCTTTGTGACTGACCCACTTCTGTTCTGAAATAAAGAGGACAACAAAGCAAGTTATGACGGGATGATGCACGATGTTTGGATTGCACTTGTGGATGGAGCTCTCCCTAGTTGAGAGGGAGTGTTAAAATTGGACAACTAGGTCAAAACTCTAGGTTGTGCTGCTCAGATGACGATCCCAATATTTTTATTGGATTCCTATTTTGGAGAGGTGTAAGATTGATCTAAAGATCATCTTGATCAGATGAGCAGAACATGTACTTTGAAATTATTCCACTTATGTGCTAGGTCGGCCTAGAATAAAATATAGACTTAAATGTATTAAAGTATGTGTCATACACCCCCAAATATTCCTATATGTTGGAGAGACTTAGAGTTCATTTGACACACATTGAGTGGAGAAATTCTCTCTCTCTCTGGATGGCATTGGAGTTGCGTATCTATGGATTGTCCTTTGTTTGGGTTGTTCTGGGGTGATGTGTGACACACTTGGCTAAATGACCGATTGGAGACTTTGCTGGTAGAAGCATCCCACTAATCGCCGTAACACCACAATTTATCATCTCTGTTTTGGCTTGTCTTTTATCAATCTATTAGTATGTTCTATCTTCTTCAGTATTGTGTGCCCTAATCTGAAATGGCATAGGACATGTTCAAAAATTAACATTACCTCACTGGATCCGATATGAACTCATGCTAGACTCTTTTATCAAGACATTCTCAGAGCACAAATGCAAGAATTGGTTTTTCCCTACCGCAAGATGCTACTTTTTTGTTTTATTTTCTTTGGAAAGTTAATTACAATGCATTCCAAAGCACTAGCCCTAATCTAAATTGGTGGAATGAGCCCTAGAAAATTTAAAATTTATCTAGATCAATTTTATTAAGGATTGTACTGGTTTGGATGTTATTTACGCATAGGGGTATGGAGATTAAACTTGATGATAGTTTGACTTGACTCAAAATACTCTAAATGCAACAATATCAAAATGAAACTCTTTATTTTGATGAATTTATATTTAAGAGAAAGTTGAAGGACTTTTGGACTCAAAAAGTACAAGCTTCCTAAAACTTCACATAAGATTTATATGCATGGATGATATCTCTTTTTTGATGAAACATTTCGTTGATTACAGTGCCAAAAAATA
Source organism: Pinus albicaulis (assembly GCA_034641835.2). Classification (NCBI taxonomy): domain Eukaryota; kingdom Viridiplantae; phylum Streptophyta; class Pinopsida; order Pinales; family Pinaceae; genus Pinus; species Pinus albicaulis. The sequence goes on from CM076571.1 coordinate 850,752,380, forward strand.
CAATTTGATGAAAAAAAAATTCTCAAAATAAAAGAAACTTATAAAAACCCTAAAAAGTCTAAAAAAACTTCAAAGAAAATCAAAGCTTTTAACTAACAATCCTAACTAATATACCTATGAGTGTCTTTGATGATTTATTTTAGTTGAAAGAGAACTAAATTGTTTTCCACTTGAACTAGCAGAAATGAAAGTGTAAAAGACCAATTTGAGAGAGATCACACTTTGGTAATCTACAAAATTTTCCTTTTTGCAAATAAGCATGAAACAAATACTGAAAAAAGTAAGGCTGGCAAGAATCCTCGTGGCTTAAGAAGAAAATAATAGAAAACCAGTGATCCTTGGTAATGAATCTATTTTCCAAAAGGATCAATACATCAAACTAGGGAAAACCCTAATTGAATTATGCAAAAAGGATGATTTATCAAAAAATACTTTAAGGTGTTTAGGAGGAGTTCATATATAGACTTTGAGAGTTGGTATAGATCAGGTTAAACCTTAAGAAATTGGATATCTGACTCTGAAAGAGAAAATATTAATTTTTACAAAGTTTCCCAGAGAGTGTGCAGGTTTTTAGTGAAAACTAGTGCACATGCACACTGAACTAAACTAGAAACTTGCGTAGGTTTATGCTTTGTTTACCACCAAAAATAGTGGAGGGTAGAGAAAATTTGAAAAAAAAAAAAATTACAGGCTTTCTGGTCCAGAGAATCTAAAAGGTTGTATACCCAACCACACTTTAAAAATTCAAACTAGGAAAGTTGGAATGTGAAACCAAACAAAAACAAAGGAAAACTAAGCTTTTCTTCCCCACTGGAGTCGTCATTTTTTTTGTATTAATCCCTCTTTTAGACAAGAGCAATCTCCCTAGTACCCCCATAGGTAACATGAAACAAACAACTATTTGAATACCTCTTTCTCTAAACTATTAACATTCAGATTATTATAACATAGAAATGAGGAGGTTATGCTCCTACCTTACAACAAGACATTTGATGTAGCCATTTTCATTTCTCTCCAAAGCAAGCCTTCAATGCTGAGAAGAACCTGTAATCACAAACAATGAAAAGGATCAAAGCACTTGCAGTATATAGTAATCATAATTACCAGTTCAACTTAGTGATCAAGGAGACTAAGTATTGAAATCATTTCAATGAATTCAGAAAGAAGACAATGAGAAAAAGAGATACATATGTATTATCAAGAATAAAAAAGAAGCAATATTACAACATGGGCCTTTATGTTGTACAAATTTATCCCATATGTCTACGCAATCGTTTCCTCGGTTTGACAAGCCTTCCTCTCTAGAATTACTAAGATAGAGTCTTGTGTACAAAGGTGTGATCTTAAATGTACAATCAACTAATACCAACTTAGTATCTCATTATCTACCAACTACTAATTCAGAATCTACCCTTAAACCTGAAACTTCATCTCAATTTACAGAGAGATTGAGTAGGTTTCAGATCCATCAAGAGAGGGATGAGATCCTCCAATGAAGGGATTAGGGTTCCTTTAGCGAAGGGATAAGCTCCATGAGTGGAGGGATGTAGCCTAAACTAGCACGACTGTAGAGGCTTCCAGTTTGGAGAATATTCACCCAACTAGGCTTCTAGAAGCTACTTCTTTGTGTTTACCTCCTTTTACGGGGGTGCGCAGTTTTTATTGGCGAACGGAGCGACGATCATTGTGACTAATAGAAGAAGTATCAGTGCATGCGTAGGAAATGGTCACAGAATGCATGCAGGTAACTTTTTAAAGGTTTTAAACTTCTTTTTTACAGTTTCCAAGACTTGGTTCAGGAACATGATTTTTTTTTACTTCTAAGGAAGCATGAATATGGATGTTGATAGATCCATAATGAGAGTCAAATGTCACAGTGACAAAATGGCATGTAACAATCACAGAAATACAACTAATCAATCAATTTTATAACTACCTCATTTATATACCAAAAGGCCACATGAATTTTCCTGTCTACTAAAACATGGTAGCACAAATTATCTCCTCTGGCACACACATGTTATCTAGAGTTTCACAACTAATATGGAGGCTAAGGAAATTCAGCCTTTACTTGTTATAAATTTCTCTTACACGTTGAACCTCTTTGAACTACTGAACTCTTGGATCTTGTTTGATCATGCTCTCACTCCTATTTGTGCTCAAGTGAATTGTCATTACCTTGCTCTATATCCTCTTATAATTTTGACCTCAACTCTAATCTCCTTCTCAATGGTTGAGAGTAAATCATGACCAAGGGTTGAGATTAAATCATAAGATAGGTTAGGAAATTTTAATTTTTAACAATTTCAATTCTTAATAGATAGTTAAATAAATTAATATTTTATGCCCACACATGTGAAAATTATTTAGCTCAACCATATCATCATGTACGCTCACGAAGCCCAATGGACATGACCCTTCCCCCTCAACAAATTTTATAAATAAAGGTGTTGTCTCTCCTCATTTGGAATCATCATCACTCACACATTCTTCTCTCTCCTTCTTTCATTGGTTTGTACAACCTTGGGAATTATCTCTCTCACACACGTGTGGCACATGGAGGTCGAGTTTCTGGATAGAGTTGCAGGGCTGAAACTTTCACGAGCTAACCAAGTTTGACTAGCGCTGACTAAGAGTTATTTGACCAGCTTTGACTGTGATTTTTGGTGGATTATTTATGTTTCTCTAGGCCGCATTTCTGGGCACATAAATTGAGAGAATATGGGAACTTTGACCAATGCTGACTTCACGATTGATTGCATCTTTGACTGTAGAAAATTACAACTAAATTTCTCTCTCCTTTGACCTAATTTGACTGGACTATTTGGGCTGCTTTTGACCAACAAGGAAGGTTAAATTTGAATGTGGTTGACTAGCTCAAGGAGGGAAGCTTTACAACTTCATTGACCATGTTGGAATTTCTAGTTAGGTTTTATCTTGACTGTAGTTCACTACAGATTCGATAGGGCTATCTTGACTTGGATTTGGCAAGTCAATTCTGAATTTTGTACACTCTCTCTTTGCTCAACATTTGATATAATAATAAGAGGAATTGATCAAAGGGTTTTCCCTACATTGAGTTTTTTCCATGGCATCCACCAAATATGTTATCCTCTTGTCTTTGCTTGTCTTATGCATTTTTTTCATGTTCTATCTACTTTTATTGTCAATGTAATTAATGGTTAGTATGATTGATATTGGTAAACTAAATTGGAAAATGTCATTAAACTGCTAAAAAAACATTGAAATAATTGAACTAAATGTATTAAACATAAACCATACCATTGTTATCTAAATTTAACAATAGTCAATAGATGACTATAAAACACTTGTTGCAATACATCACCTCTTCAAATCTCATATAAATTAACCAAAAAAAACACTACAATAATTCCCATTAATTCCCAATGAATGACTTAAAAGCATGACTATACCTTCTTTTTCACCTCCAATAGTATATTGATAAAAAAGAAGAGATTCTAGAGTGAATTACCTTCCAATAGGCTATGAAACCATCAAATGGGTTCTAGTCCATCAGTTTGGTAACTGAATCAACGGCTGGACCAAAAACTAGGTACCTGTTGAAATATTAAAGTCACCTGCTAGCCTTTGAGCAGGAAGAAAAAGAGTACAGAGGCAGCAGCAGTAGAGCTTGAGTGCACAACACTGTGTATTCAAAGTATAATGGAAGAACCGTAAGGAAGAAATCAATGCTGATGGGCCACAGCCACAATTGCAGAGGAGAATTAAATTTTGTTATAGGCGTAGCCATTTTTGTAGAAGGACAAAGACCTTTGCGGTCCTGAACTACGGAAGAACAGAGTTTATTTAAAACAGTCTTTTCGGGCTTTAAAGCCCTCAACAACCAGAAATGAAGAAAACTGTTTAAACAGGCAAAATTTTTTTAATTTTTTTAAAAAGCATGACAAGTGGTCCCCACCAATTAAGTGCCAATCGGGATCGCAAGTTTCATTAGCAGTGTCTTGTTGATATGAAGATTTGCGATGCGATCATAGTCGCAATAAAAAATCACAACATATATATATTTCAAAGCCCAAGTGTCTTGTTGATGTGGCAGAGTTCCGCAAGAGGAACGTTTTTATACAACCAAACCTTATATTATATAATCGCCCTCCACCATAGCCGAGGCCCGTGGGTCAAAAAACCACATGGCACAACACAATACAATCACAAAGTTTGAATCACAAGCCTTTTTGTTTTGGGCCCAATTGCATTTTGAAATAGGAGGACCCAACCATATTATAGGCCGGAGTCTATATGTTCATCGCATCCATTTTTTATCGAAGATCAGAACTCTTTTATTCGAGGCCCGATCGCATAGTGTTGAAGACTGGAGCTGATTAGTTTATAAGCCAGCTTTTATATTTGATCATCGTGTCCATTTGTTAATCGCAATCGAAACTTTTTGGTTGATCACATGTTTTGTTATGAGCCCGGACCCGACGGAGTTTATGCAGCAGAGTTAAAAGGGGCCATCGCATCCGATAGTCAATCGCAATCAGAACTTTCGTGTGGTGCATTTGTTTTTTTTAGTCGTGGACCTGATGCAAGTTTAGATTGGATTTAAATTTGTTTAATTGTGCATTCAAAGCGCATTTGTTATGTGGGGATGACAGTCTTATTAATAGTTTTTGTTTTAAAAGTATTTTAATATAGCTTTGTAATGTTTTTAATATGCGCTGCATATAAAAACAAAAGGTCCGAGAGCCTGTGTATTGTATTAATTTTGTTTTGTTTGGTTTTGCATAGCAGTGCGGGAAAAAGACAATACAGTGCGTATTTTTCCAACATAGAGACAGTGTGTTAGTTTTGCACAATAGTGCGTTGTTACAGTGAGACTGTGAAGTCATTTCAGGCACTGCATTTGTAGCAGTCCTCGTTTTTGTACTCCCTTTCAGTGAGGAAGCTTTGTAATTTTTTTTTTTAAAGAAATAGAAGTTTATTTTCAGTCTGGAAACTTTGGCTCCTGTCAAGAATTTTATATTTCTCTGTGTTGTAGAGGGGAGTTTACTCTCTCTCCTTTTGTTGTTCTGGAATTCTCAGAAATTCCAACATGGTATCAGAGCCAGTTTAGGCTCTTTGAAGACTTCAAAGAAGCTGAAAGAAGAAGAAGACTTCAAAGAAGCTGAAAGAAGAAGAAGACTTGTTGCGGCATTTCTCCAGCAGAATGAAAGCTCAATAGAATTCAAAGTTAAGGTATTTCTCAAAGAAAACAGAGTTTTTGTTTTTTGTTTAAAAGAGTTTGTTCTTTCAGAGAAGGAAATACTGTTTGTTTTAGTTTCGGAGTTCAATTTAAAAGCAATGGCTGGACCAAGCACTGGTATGAATATTAGAAATGTTCAGCTTCCACAATTTAATGGAAAGAATTATGATTATTGGGCCATTACCATGAGAGCCCTGTTTGTCTCACAAGACTTATGGGAATTAGTAGAAGATGGTTTTGTTGAACCAGCTAATGAGCAGGCTTTTAATGACTTAACTCAAGCAGAGAAGGATATATTGAAGAGAAATAGGAAAAAAGACTCTAAAGCTCTCTTCCTATTGTATCAAGCAGTAAATGAGAGTGTGTTTCTGAGGATAACAGCAACTAAGAAATCCAAGGATGCATGGGAAACTCTGAAGGTAGCCTATCAAGGTATGGAGAAAGTGAAAATAGAAAAACTTCAATTTCTGAGAAGAGATTTTGAAACTCATTGCATGAAAGAGTCAGATACTATTGACTCATTCTTCACTCATGTGATTGGGATCGTAAATCAGATAAGGTCCCATGGAGAAACTCTTGAAGAAAGAAGAATTGTGGAGAAACTTTTGAGGAGCTTACCCTCAAAGTTTGATGTTATAGTTACCACCATAGAAGAGACCAAAGATCTCTCAAAGTTCACTGTAGATGAACTTCATGCCTCACTGATAACTCATGAACATAGATTGAGCAGAGATGAAAACTCATCTCTAGAGCACGCCTTCAAGACCCAGATGCCTTCAGGAAGAGGAAGAGGTCGAGGCAAAGGAAGAGGAAGAGGCAGAAGACAAAACAGAGGTGGAAGGGATAGTTCTTCACATTCACATGGAAGGAGCAATAGTCAGAATCAGAGCCACAGCCAATACAGCAGCCAACAAGGTGGACACCAACACCAACATATGCATGGACAAAGGTATGACACATCCAATGTCCAATGTCATTATTGCAAGAAATATGGGCACTATGCCAATGAATGTAGAAAGAAGAAAAATGAAATGAAAAATAGGCATAATGTTAATATAGCAAAAGAAGAAAAGAACCCAAGTAATGTGCTGTTAACATGTAATGTAGCACAAGATAGAGAAGATGATGTCTGGTTCTTAGATTCAGGATGTAGTAATCACATGACTGGAAATAGAGCAATGTTTTCCAATCTAGATGAATAAGTTAAATCAGAAGTAACCACAGGGACTAATACTAAGATCTTTGTAAAAGGAAAAGGCAAAGTGAGTATTCGAGCAAGAAATGGTGAGCAAAAATTTGTTCCATATGTTTATTACGTTCCAGGTTTGAAGTGTAATCTTTTGAGCGTTGGGAAGCTCATAAACAAAGGTTACAATGTAATTTTCAAGAATGATGTGTGCACAATAAAATATATACTTCCAAGCAAGAAAATCATTGTTGAAATACATATGACCAACAATATAATGTTTCCGCTCAAGCTCAACACTGACTTGAAAGGAAAAGAAAAGAGCATAACAACTGTAACACAAGAAGCCATTCAGAAGGAAGAAAAAGATGAAAATTGGTTATGGCACTTGAGATTTGGACATCTCAATTTTGGAGGATTAAATTTGTTTCACAGAAAAGGAATGGTAAGAGGTTTGTCATTGATTGAGAAGCCTGACAGCCTATGTGAAGGCTGCATCTTGGGAAATCAACACAGAGAAAATTTTCCATCAGGGAAAAGCATAAGGGCGAAAGCACCCTTAGAGATCATTCACTCATATTTATGTGGGCCGATGCAAAAAACATCAGTTTCAGGCAGCAATTACATGCTGACCTTCATAGATGATCTCACAAGGAAAGTGTGGGTTTATTTTCTGAAATATAAGAGTGAAGTTTTTCAGAAACTTTGCTATTTTAAAGCTCTTTTAGAAAAATAGAGCGGGCTGCACATTAAAGTTCTCAGAACTGATAGAGGAGGAGAATATATCTCAAAGGAATTTCTGCGTTTTTGCAGAGAGAACGGCATACACAAGTAGTTTACCACAAGGTACACACTGCAACAGAATGGAGTTGCTGAAAGGAAGAATCAAACCATAATGGAAATGGTGAGAAGTATGCTGAAGGAAAAACACTTGCCGAATGAGTATTGCGCAGAAGCAGCAAACTGTGCTGTGTATATTTTAAATAGATGCCCTACAAAAGCTGTGATGAACAAAGTTCCAGAATAAGCGTGGAGTGGCAGAAAATATGGAGTCACCCACATGAGAGTTTTTGGATGTGTTGCATATGCACACATTCCTGACAAGTTGAGGAAGAAGTTGGATAGTAAGGGGGAGAAGTGCATCTTCCTTGGATATTGTGAAGATTCCAAAGGATACAGATTGTATAACCCATCCACAAAGAAGTTTGTAATAAGCAGAGATGCGCAGTTTATTGAAGAGGAAGCATGGGATGGAAGCATTGAGAAAACAATCAATGTTAAAAGTTGTTTATCTCATGACAAAGATGAGGAAGAAGTGATTGAAATTAACAACTCATCAGTAGCACAACCTCCACCAACACAAGGACAGCAAGGGACACCTCAAGCAGCAACGAGAACACCCTTGAGAAGAAATGAGAGTGTGTCTCCAAGAACACCACATGGAGCAGATTCGAGTGCTTCTTCAAGCACGACTACGCCAGATGAAAGAGGAACAAAGTTCAGAAGTATTAATGAAATTTATGCGCAGGAAACGGCAAATGAAGGTATGAATTCCTTATTTGCTTTGTATTGTCAAGTTTATGACCCTATTCATTTTGAAGATGATATTAAAGATAGAAAATTGATAGAAGCTATGGATGATGAAATTAATTCCATATAAAAGAACAAAACATGGGAGTTGGTTGATCTCCCAGAAGGTAAAGAAGTGATTGGAGTTAAATGGGTCTACAAGACCAAGAGTAATGTTGAAGGTAAAATAGAAAGACATAAGGCCAGACTTGTTGTCAAAGGATATAAGCAGAAACATGGGTTAGATTATGAGGAAACTTTCGCACCGGTTGCAAGAATGGAGAAAGTAAGAGCAGCGCTGTCAATAGAAACACAAAACAAATGGAAAGTATACCAGATGGATGTAAAATCTACATTTTTAAATGGTGTGTTAATGGAAGAGGTATATGTGGAACAACCTCTAGGCTATGAGAAGAAAGACCAAGAGCACAAAGTGTGCAAGTTGAAGAAAGCTCTTTATGAGTTGAAGCAAGCACCAAGAGCATGGTACAGTAGAATAGACTCCTATCTACTGGAGAATGGATTTGAAAGGTGTGAGGGAGAACCCACCCTCTACATCAAATAAAAGGATGGTAAAATGCTCATTGTTGTTTTATATGTTGATGATCTAATTTTTACAGGCAATGATGATTACCTTATTGAAAATTTTAAAACTGTTATGAAAGATGAATTTGAAATCATTGACATGGGCTTGTTGAGATACTTATTAGGAATAGAAGTAGAGCAAAGTGAAAAAGGGATTTTTATTTCTCAAGCAAAGTATGTGAATCAAGTTTTGGAAAGATTTAATATGCAGGAGTGCAAAGCTGCAATTACTCCCACATTAATGGGATTGAAGTTGAGTAAAGATGACAACAGCAAGGATTTTGATCCAAGTTTGTATAAAAGCATAGTTGACAGCCTCATGTATTTGACTGCAACTAGGCCAGATATTATGCATACTATTAGTTTAATTTCCAGATTTATGGAGAAGCCAAAAGAAGCACATTGCTAGGCAGCAAAGAGAATTTTGAGGTATGTTAAAGGAACTAAAAGATTTGGTATTTTACATACTGCTTCAGAAAATTCAGAGTTAGTTGGATACACTAACAATGATTGGGCTGGAAGTGTAGATGATCGGAAGAGCACTTCCGGTTATGTTTTTCATATGGGTTCAGGAGCCATTTCATGGGCTTCTAAGAAACAGTCGATTGTAGCATTATCTACAGCAGAGGCAGAGTATGTGGCAACTACAGCAGTAGCATGTCAAGCAGTTTGGATGAGAAGGATGTTGAGAAGTTTATGCCAAGAACAGATAAAAGAGACAGTGATTTATTGTAACAATAGCTCAGCTATTGCATTATCAAATAATTCAGTGTTTCATAAGAGAACAAAGCACATAGATACAAAGTTTCACTATATCATAGAATTGGTGAACAATGGAGAAAGTGTTTTACAACATTGTAAAACAGAGGAGCAATATGCAGATATTTTAACAAAGCCATTGGGGTAGAAGACATTTGAATTTTTAAGAAAATGCTTGGGTATGATTTATAACCCAGCAGCTGACTTTAAGGGGGAGTGTTGAAATATTAAAGTCACCTGCTAGCCTTTGAGCAGGAAGAAAAAGAGTACAAAGGCAGCAGTACCAGAGCTTGAGTGCACAACACTGTGTATTCAAAGTAGAATGGAAGAACTGTAAGGAAGAAATCAATGTTGATGGGTCGCAGCCATAATTGCAGAGGAGAATTAAATTTCGTTATGGGCGTAGCCATTTTTGTAGAAGGACGAAGACCTTCGTGGTCCTGAACTACGGAAGAATAGAGTTTATTTAAAACAGTCTTTTCGGGCTTTAAAGCCCTCAACAACCAGAAATGAAGAAAATTGTTTAAACAGGCGAAGTTCTTTAATTTTTTGAAAAAGCATGACAAGTGGTCCCCACCACTTAAGTGCCAATCAGGATCGCAAGTTTCATTAGTAGTGTCTTGTTGATGTGAAAATTTGCGATGCAATCACAGTCGCAATCGCAAATCACAACATATATATATTTCAAAGCCCAAGTGTCTTTTTGATGTGGCAAAGTTCCGCAAGCGAAACGTTTTTATACAACCAAACCTTATATTATATAATCGCCCTCCACCACAGCCAAGGCCCATGAGTCTACAGACCACGCGGCACAACACAATATAATCGCAAAGTTTGAATCGCAAGCCTTTTTGTTTTGGGCCCGATTGCATTTTGAAATAGGCGGACCCGACCATATTATAGGCCAGAGTCTATATGTTCATCGCATCCGTTTTTGATCGGAGATTGGAACTCTTTTATTCGAGGCCTGATCACATAGTGTTGAAGACCGGACGCAATTGGTTTATAAGCCAGCTTTTATATTTGATCGTCGCGTCTATTTGTTAATCGCAATCGGAACTTTTTGGTTGATCGCATGTTTTGTTATGAGCCCGGACCCGACAGAGTTTATGCAGCAGAATTAAAAGGGGCCATCGCATCCGATAGTCAATCGCAATCGAAACTTTCATGTGGTGCATTTGTTTTGTTTAGTCGCGGACCCGATGCAAGTTTAGATTGGATTTAAATTTGTTTAATCGCGCGTTCAAAGCGCATTTGTTATGTGGGGTCGGTAGTATTATTAATAGTTTTTGTTTTAAAATTATTTTAATACAGCTTTGTAATGTTTTTAATATGCGCAACATATAAAAACAAAAGGCCCGAGAGCCTGTGTATTGTATTAATTTTGTTTTGTTTGGTTTTGCACAGCAGTGCGGGAAAAAGAGAATACAGTGCGTATTTTTCCAACAGAGAGACGGTATGTTAGTTTTGCACAGCAGTGCATTGTTACAGTGAGACTGTGAAGTCATTTCAGGCACTGCGTTTGTAGCAGTCCTGGTTTTTGTAATCCCTCTTAGTGAGGAAGCTTTGTAATTTTTTTTTTAAGAAATAGAAGTTTATTTTCAGTGTGGAAACTCTGCCTCCTATCAAGAATTTTATATTTCTCTGTGTTGTAGAGGGAAGTTTACTCTCTCTCCTTTTGTTGTTCTGGAATTCTCAGAAATTCCAACAGTACCCACGAATTTTAAAAATTTCATTTCTTGTGATTATTTTAAAAAGGAACATGAATGATTCGTTGTATGAATGATCTCTCACTCATCTCTCTCTGAATATGATGATTCTTTTCCCGAATCAAATACTTTCCTTCAAATTACTATGATTCTCTTTTCTTGGTCCGAATATTTTTTCTCAATCTCTTACAATTATTATGTAACTATGTATACTTTGGTTTTATTAATGAGATATCAATTAGATTACATCGAAGACAATCGTAACTCTCTCTTCATAAATATAAAATGTTTCCTTTATGGTTGCTTTCATCAATTTCATTGAACAGAGTTCATTTTACAGCCCCACTGTAAAAGCTATTTGTAAATATGTCGATCCTCAATTTGTAATAGTCAACTAGTCAACTACAGCGTTACTGCACACAATCGTAAATCTACAAGTCACTCTGGTCTTCTTTTCTTTTCATTTTGCCTACCTCCATAAAATTCCATTCATCCTTTCCATTTACGTTGCATCCCTAAAATTTCTCATTTCTCACTAGTTATTCCATCAAAGAACAAGTTGAACTCTAACGACACCCCACAAGATTCACGCGCTTTACTGTTCCTCAAGCGTGCTGCTTAAGATCGTTCTCAGCGACCGCCAAGTTTTAGTGTTTCCTGCAAAAGAATAGTAAGGTTGAGGGTAAGTTAGCCTCGTATTTAAGAATAGATTGTTTTTAAATAATAATAAGGTGAAAGCTGGTTTAGTTCATATTTACGCATGTTTATCAAAAATAATAAACTATTTGTAATTTTAATATGCGAAGTCAATATGCAAACATATTGTTTGCATATTAATTGCCTATCCCACCTATGGGTAATTATTTAACTAACCACCTTCTGGCAACTATTTAACTATCAAAATGCAGGGATATATACATATCCTAATCCCTTTGAATTTGAGCCGAGCTCTTACAAAGTAACAGATTTTAACCAATGTCAAAAAGAAACAGTAATGTTAAACATAAACAACAATACTGTTAAGCATAAACAACATCATTGTTAAACATAAGGAATATTTGCATAATAAAAACAATATTGGTATTCGTTTCGTAATGAATGGAAACAACTCTGCCTCAGGTTGTTTCCTTCCAGACAGCCAGCAGAAAATTGGAGATTATTGTGGAGGAAATGACTGCTGAGACGAACAGGAGCTTGAATGAAGTGCTTCACTCTACTATCATCATAAACTATTACTACAGATATGCAAATTTTTTATCTATAAAAAGTATTTCCACTTCCATGATATTTTCCTCATCACTGTTATCCGACCCAAAGAAATACTTCGAGTGAAGTTAAATTGAAACCCAGTGGCACGCAGTGAGAGCTCGATTGGATTACGAGATTGAAACCCATTAACATCAAGGGTGGATACCATTTGAGGTAGAAATCGAAACTTATAGAACGCCACTGAACCACAGATGGCAGTGGTTTCAAACATTCACTCTGAGGAAGGTGATCAGAACCTTTATTTTCCAGGTTTATTTTCTAAAGTTCCATTTATATTTCCACATGGAGTGGAAAAACTAGACTACACTATCTATCAGGTTTCTCTGGAATGCACTTTCTATCTGGTTTCTGGGGTTTCCGATGCCCATGACAAAGGAAAGAATGCAACAATGCCAAACTTTCTCCTCTTCTACTTTAGATGCTTCTATTGAAGTGGAATAGATATTAATTTCATCTATGCACCATATGGAATTAGAGATGGTACATTGGTGCTTCAATTTACCATAGAAGCTGGACTACACTCTCCATCTGCTATGGAAAAACTGGACTACAGAGGCTATCTGGTTTCTCTGGAGTGCATTTTCTATCTGGTTTCTGGGGTTTCCTGCCCATAGCATAGGAAAGAAGTCAACGAAGTCAACCTTTATCCTTGCTTTCATCGAAGTGGAGTAGAGGTTCATTTCATCCATGCACCGTATGGAATTAGAGCTGGTAGTTTTGATGCTTCAATTCAATCCACCATACCTATATGTAGTTTTCTTGGAAACTAACATGTGGAGTTAGAGTTGTTTTTGGTTTCAAAGTAATCTGGTTGGACAATAACCGGTTTGAAACAGACATTCCACTTGTGCACCATGTGGAGTTCAGAGTTGATGGTTTTGATGGAATAGAACTCATCTATGTACCATATGCAATTTTTTTATTATCAAACTAATTTTTTTCTTTTATTTGGTTTATTTACCTAATATAGAATTATTATTTTCCATATTCATATGGAAATACATTGAATATAATGATCGTTGGTTGCGTGGAGTTTATAACTTCTCTATGGATGAATGTTCTTTAATTATGCACTTTGGTTGTGAGTGCTCTTGGTGTTCCTTGCTAATAAATGATAGGGGTGTTGTGTTATATGGCTGGAGTAGTGTTTCTTCCTTTTCATAAACGATGGGGATGTTGGGTAAAGTGGTTTGATGTCTGTCTGGATAATTTGATAGTTTTTTTAAGTTTTTTTTTTTATATTTCATAAGGATTTTTTTATATTTATTTATTTTTATAATTGATATATGATAATGGTATATATGTTTATTTATTTATTTTATTGTAGAGAAATTCATTAGCTTACTTGACATGTAGTTATTAATAAATCTCTAGAAATTTAGTTGTTCAATTAGACTAAACAATTTTTTTTTTTTTTATTTAAATTACTTTTAAATTATTTATTTCATAATGTTCAACAAAATTCCTATATTCAAAATTATTTATTATATTTATATAAATATATTGTGTACATAATTTTTTCATTTCCATGTCCATCTTCTCTTTTCATGTTTGTGCATTCAAACTTTCTGCTCGTTTCCTTGATCAGCATGACCATCTTTCCATTTCTACAGCACACCCATCAATGTATTTTTTCATGGCTCTTTTCTATTTTCTACAAAAACATATGTGGCCTCAATCTAATAATTACATTCAAGTTCCTTTCTTTTCCTTCCTCAACATTGTAATAGCACTGCAACCACAATTAGAAAAGATCACCTTCGAGATAACACGTGATTGAATCTCCAAAAAATTCCATGCTGAGATCCCCAATAAAGGAGACTAATTTCAACTGATCACTCATCACTCCATGAGCAAAAATCTTGCAACTCATGGTTGCTCCCTTGAATTGCAACCAGGATTGGGAAAAATGAACACGCAAATAGTGATTGTTATCCATAAATAGTTTCCAATACAAGATTCCCATCTTGATGGTGTCTAACCTTTGGGGAAATGAAAAGTAAACAATAAAGGGTGCTCTGAGGTGCCTTACTGATTTTATATGATGGGGTTCTAATAGAATAAATATTGCTAATAGTAGTAGGGCCATTTTAGTAACTAGATTTTATATAGAGGTTTGTAAAGGTAAATAATCCTGAAAAATCACTATTGAGGTTTTTTTTTCAGAAATTTGCATGGCTTTTGCAAAATAAATGTATGGAGGTGGAATTTCTTTACAATTGTGTTTTGTAGTGGGAAATGTGAGGGTAGTCTACATTACCTCAAATCAACAATGGTGTATGACCCAAATAGGAAAAAAAGGTCTTTTATCTTTGACATGTGTTTAGTAGTGGGAAATGTGACGAAATTATTCATTTCCTCAAATCAATAATGGTGTATGATCCAAATGGGGAAAAATTGTCTTTCATCTATGACGTGAACTTCTATTCACATCATGTGACTTTAGTGTATCTCTCTTCCATGAAAACAAGGCATTGATTGTACATTCATTCCTAAATATGAACCCACATTTAGAATCAAGAATATTAGTAACGTGAAAATACTCTGTTTTGTAAGTTGCATTGTTAAATTGCATTGTAAATTGAGTTCATTTTCAGTAGAAGTTGACACCCTAATCAAGTTGGCCACACAAAGGATTAGAGATTTTAATCTTAATCCTTGTAATCATTCCAAAAGGATTTTCATCATCTTACCTTAATATTGGGCAAGAGATGAATAACACTATAGATTGAAATTAAATCTTATAGTTTTGAAGCCCTCTTAATGAGGAGGGTACAAGTAGGCTTCAACCACACCCAATGCCTAGATGGACTATTTAGAGCTATATCTAAATTATAGCCATAAACTTGGCTTGGTTTGCGGTTTGAATAAAACCATGTAATTTAGTAGAAGACTGGGTTTTAAATTTCAATGGATTTTGAAAACTACATGTATAGAGGTGGGATTTCTTTACGGTTATGTTTTGTAGTGGGAAATGAGAGGGTATTTTTCATTACATCAAATCAATAATGGCATTTTCATCGTCTTACCTTAATATTGGGCAAGGGATTAATAACACTACAAATTGGCAGTAAATATTATAGTTTTGAAGCCCTTTTAATTATGAGTGTACAAGTAAGCTTCAACCACACCCAAAGCCTAGATGGACTAGTTAAAGCTATATATAAAGTTATAGCCATAAACTTGGATTGGTTTGTGGTTTGAGAAAAACCATAATTTAGTAGAAGACATCGAGCTTCTTCCAAATCACCATTTATGAGTGCTTCCAACTAGTAAAATTTTTTATCATCATCAAACCATCATCAAATTGTGGTCCTTTTCAGATCATTATTTATGACTAGTTCTTCTAGTTGAAATTTGTGAATGTACCTAGAACTGC
The DNA here is from genome assembly GCA_034641835.2 of Pinus albicaulis. NCBI lineage: Eukaryota > Viridiplantae > Streptophyta > Pinopsida > Pinales > Pinaceae > Pinus > Pinus albicaulis. The sequence goes on from CM076571.1 coordinate 850,768,060, forward strand.
TAAGCCTGTGAGTTGGTGGTTAACATTATACCACCATTTAGTTAATATTTCAGATTTTACTAGCCATTGCGTTTACGGTATCTCAAAACCACGATACTCAAAGAACACATTTAACCATTGGTAATTACCATTTTTTTTTCTAAAGAAAAAAGATTGTTTAATCTTTTTTATGATTTAAAAAAAAATCATAATCACTAGAGAGATTGAGAATCTTGACTCTTCAAAACATTTTCAACATTTATAACATACTGTATAAAAAGATGTTGGATATGTAACATTATTTTATATTAAAATATGTAAAAAAGAGAAACTCTTTGTTTATTTATTAAATAGTTTGGCAAAAAACATGAAAGATGTTTCATAAAAATAAAAAAATATTATAAAAGCTTATTCTCATATCACAATTATTACAAGCTATACTCATTATTCCTACCATCACAATGAATTTTGAAATGGGATTTCTAACAAATCCATTTACAAGGACTTTATGCGTTAGTGATAATATATTTGAAAGGACTAGAGCTACGAAGGTACTCTTCTCAATCCCTTCATAGGATTTGACTTGTGCCTTATTTTTTTTATATAGAATTTTTATTTTATGAAAAGTTTAATATTTTTTTGTTTATATCAAATTGTATATATATTTTTTTAGACATATACATCAGGATGTATATATTTAATGACGTTTTTTAATATACTTGAAAATGTTTGATTTCTAATAAAGTATAATTATAATATAAATTTAAAGTATCATTATAAGAATTCTTTAAAAAAGATAAAATTATTTCATTAGTCAATAATTTTATAATTCATTTCCACTTTAATGTCCAATATTTTACTTTCATAATTGATTTTCAATATAATGTTCAATATTTGAAAATTATAAAGTTATAATTTAATAAAAATTAGTTATAAAATGTGTATATTGTATTTTCTGCCATAATAAGATATATTTGTTAAATTATAGTTAACACTGCAATGATATATATTTGTTAAAAATTAAGTTAAAATTATTTCATTAGTCAATAATTTTATAATGCATTTCCACTATAATATTCAATGTTTTACTTTCATAATTGATTTCCAATGTAATGTTCAATGTTTGAAAACTACAAAGTTATAACTGTAACATAAATTAGATATAAAAATGTGTATATTGTATTTTCTGCTATTGTAACATAAATATTTATTAAATTGTATTTACCAATGCAATGATATCTCTCTTATTGCTAATTTAAAATATTTCTTGCAGGAAGGTAAAGTGTTAAAAAGTGTGATGTTCATGTGGAATCATTTTTCATTGGCCATGGAAGTTGCAACATTGATGCTCATTTTCATGGAAAATAGATGAGTAAGTTTCATATTCTTTAAATAGTAAACATTTGTAACATTTGAAAATAATTTTCTTTTAGATGTGTTTATGTTTATTTAAATAAAAAAATCTAATTGTTGTTCATTGTCATTGTTACAGGTTTCCATCTCTATATATTCTGGCATATCCCATTTCTATGCCATGTTGTTTGCACTTATTTACGCATGTTCGAATGCCACAATTTTGAATTTGTACTAAGAACGTTAGAGTTACATTTGAGAAGTCTCTTTTATAAATTTTTGACCATTTTTATAAATCAAATCTGTAAAAATAAATTTACAGGTGTTAACAGCATTTTTTATTAAATTAATGCTTTGATGGGATGTTACAATTTTGAATTTATACTCAGAATGTTTGAGTTTCATTTGAAAAGCTTTATTTTATGAAAACTTGACACTCTTTTAGAATCATATCTGAAAAATAAATTTGTAAGTTATAATTACATTTATTGTTATAATAATGCTTAGTGTTATAAATGTTTTTATCATGTATATCCTTTAATATCATAGAAAATTTTGTGGTCAAAATTTACAGAAGAAAAAAGAAGTGTTAAAATTGAAATATAATTTAATAACTGAATAATTTGACACTCATATATTTATTTGAAGTGCTAAAAAAAGATGAGTATGAAAAAAAAATATTGATAATCATATTTATATTTGTTTGATTTTTTTTTTTGAAAATTGATATTTGGAATTCAAAACATAATTATGGTTGTTTACAAAAAAATACATGTGCTTCGTTTATAAATTTATAAATACAAGTGAAATGGAATATAAATTTTATGTGAAAATTTTAAATTTTATATACTTATTAAGTTATTATATATGGTTAAGAGCATGTGTTTCTTTCTAAGAGATAGGAGATTCAAACTCAGAGAGAGGAAGTATGTATGTTCGTTGGGCCGAGATGGGTTCCTTGTTGCACAAACAAGAGAGTCTTATATACCAATTTGGTGTTTGGCTTGGTCATGACCTTTAAAATTGGATATATATATATATATATATATATATATATATATATATATAAACAAGTATTAAAAATATAATTTAAAAATGATATTTTTTTATATAACTAAAAAAATCGATAAATTAATTTGTGTCAATTGGATAGCAATTTTTGGGATTCAACTGTGTTAAGTAAGTCATTGATGTATGACTATTTCCATGAGAAGTAGTAGTAATTAATTAATTTTTCATGATTTTTGAATATTCTACTTAGCACTCATTGCATCGGGTAATGCTCACACATGTGAAGAAGTGCTTTTAGCTTAGGCATGCTTAACTACGGAGTTTTCCCCATAATTAAGCCCACTTAGCTTGCTACCCCATTTGCAAAACTTTAGCAAATATTATACCTCATGAACCATTCAAGTAAAACTCTCTTTATTAATTTCAAAATTTATTAAACATTTAAAATTTATCCATAAAAATAATAAAATATTTAATATTTAATCTAAAATTCAATTAAATATAATTTCATATTATTATAATATTACTTAATATAACCTACCATGGTAATTGGAAAAATATACTATATATATCAATGTTGGGTCCGAAATTATCATGGCCTAAACCTAGAGTAATCCCGTTGGGTCTGAAATTATTTTATATAACTGAAAACTTGACAAATTTATTTGCATTAATTTTTAATAAATAATTTTGAAAATTTATTAAATATTTTAAAATTATCCATAAAAATATTAAATCCAAAGTTCAATTAAATATAATCTCATATTTTTTATAAGATTATTAGATATAACCTGCCGTGTTAATAGGAAAAATATGGGATAGATGTCATTCCCTAAATCTAGAGTAATCGAGGTTTCTTAATCCTCTACAGAGAAAGAATTTAGTCAGAGAAGAAAAATCGGAGTTTATTCCAACTTGTCTCGAATCGGAGAAAGTTACCTAAAATACTTTAACGAAGTTTATTCAAACTTCTCTGGTTACCTAAAATACTTTAACGAAAGAAAAGGGTCTTTATAATCTTAACAAAAAGATCTTTACATAGAAGAGGCCAACTGGCGACAGAATCAATGAGTGACCGGCTACAACCTTCGTCCCAAGTTGGGCACGTTCCAATTTTAGGGAAAATAATGCTAAAGAAATCCTGTTGGAAAACATTTCCACACCAACATCCTAAGAAGAAAATTAAAAACTAATTCAGAAAATCGAGGAATAGCAGATAACTAATTTGTAGATCTATTGAAACGAACGAAAAGAAATTGAACCATACGATACGAGATAACAAAGGAAAATATTTGAACACGAGGAAAATTAAGAACTAATTAAGAAGATTAAGCGAAAAGGAAATAATGCAAGTAATCTAGAAATTTGAGCAACACAGCGCACCCAAGGAATTAGAGCGAGACCTAATGTACTCTCATCCACTTCTATGGACATTGCTGGCACATGATCAATTTATGATGCTTCCATATTTGTTCAAGCATATTATTTGATGTAATGTTCTTTTATAATATAATGAACCATACCATTTCAAACCAACTTAAAACCGTTCCTTTTAAAACTATCTCCGAAACGAAGGGGGCATTTATGACAAAGACAAAGATCGTAAACAATATGATGTTGGTCCAAGGGACTGTTCATTGTATAAAGAACCAAAATGGACATATGAACGGCCATTAAAATTGATATGGAAATTGTGGTAGGTAGTTTTTCTTTTTCCAGTTTTTAGTATTAGTATTCTTATTTGTATAAGTATTTTTGTTTTCATGTTCACTTTTTCTTTATATCAGTATGGAATATTTCCCATATTTATTCCATTATTTATATAAAAGGATAATTTCATTAACAAATGAATAATATTTTACATATGTTATATAAATGGTTTAAGAATAAATGATATGATTTATCTTGTAACATATTTTTTATTATTGGTAGCCCATATTAAGGGTAGGAGGTATTTATTTCGATGACCCCATTTTCAAAGTTTAGTTATGGAAATAGAGTCTAAATTTGTTTATCTTTTTAAATTTTTTCAAAACATAACACACATAATATGGTTGAATTTATCCAGTCAATAACTTTCCATCGATATCAAATTTGCTTCAGATCAAAAGATATGGCCAATTAAAACAATGTCCTACCAAGTCTTTCTACATCATTGGACATACCACATGGCACCCAAAAAGTTTCCATTTGGGGTATATGTGCCAAACCAAGTCATAACCCGTGTTAGGGTCCTATGATTCATAAGACCAAATGGTGATTGAACATTTTTTGTTAGTTTATTTCAAGTTGTAAATAATATTGCATTTTGTAAATGATTTCCACAAATAATATACTAAAAAATATTAAAAGAGGGTATATATAAAAAAATGGAATAAATGAATTAAAAAAAATGAGAAGAACCCTATGAAAAGAAAAATAAGTATAAAGATAGCAAGTCCAAATTCCACTAGAAAGAAAACATTTTTGCATTGAACAATAAATTAGGGTTTTTTCTGCCCCTTGTTTAAATGCCACAAACAAAGATCCTTGTTTCAATTATACAGTCTAATCATGATCAAGAAAATTTGAATTTATGTCTCTTAGATTAGTGAATATCTTAACTGAAAATTTTAATCTTGGTTAAGAATTAGAAAGGTAAGTGAAATGATTAAACAAAATTGCAAAGCTTGATTAATGTACTAAAATAAAAGGTTATAGTAGAAATCAACAACATGGCTCTTTGAAAAATCAAATGGGCATGAGAGTGAAAATGCACCCTTAGCGTTAATTAGATATACTTTCGGATAGATTGATCATGCTTATAATAAGTAATCGTGTCAATAAATATGATTAATAATTTGTAATAAAGTGTTTAGCGTTAAATTTTGAGTTTTACAATAAAGTCGGAAAATGACAAAGTGGTTTGTCGGCTTGTGGTATGGTGATCTTTACATAGAAGAGGCCAAATGGCGACAAAATCAATGAGCTGCCAGCTAGATGTAGGTGATAGGAATAAAACATTCTTCCCAAGTTGAGCACGTTACTATTTTAGGGAAAATAATGGTAAAGAAATACCGTTGGAAAACATTTCAACACTAACATCCTCAGAAGAAAATTAAAAATTAATTCAGAAAATCAAGGAATAGTAGATAACTCTTTTGTAGATATATTGAAACGAAGGAAAATAAGTTGAATCATACAAGATAATAGAGGAAAATATTTCAACACAAGTATCACAAGAGGAAAATTAAAAAATAATTAAGAAGATTAAGAGAAAAGGAGATAATGCAAGTAATCTAGAAATATGAGCAAGACAGTGCACCCAAGGAATTTGAGCGAGACCAATCATTGATGCCTAATGGATTCTCATCCACTTTTATGGAAGTTGACGGGACATGATCAGTTTAAGATGCTTCAATATGTCCGTAAAACCTTAACAAATTCAGTCTGAAATATATGAGATTTTTTGTTTTTTAAGCATATTTTTCGATGTAATTTTTTTTTAATAATATAATGAATCATATCATTTCAAACCAACTTAAAAAATTTCCTCTTAAAAATATCTCAGAAACGAAGGGGAGCATTTATGACAAAGACAAAGATCGTAAACAATATGGTATAGGCTTATCAGTTTTCTTCAAACTCAATTTGTCCACTTTCTCAGATAGATTTGAAATCAAATGCCTTGTAGAGATAGATTGTTCTATGATACAATTCTCTACTTCATCAATATTTTTAAAGGATTCTAAAGAATAACCTTTAACAACAGAAGAACTATACTGTACAGTATTCAAAGAATTATTTACATCATTTATAGAGACTTGGACTCTATCAATCTGATCCTTTACTGTGGCATCTTTGGCTATATTTTTCTCTAGACCAGTGAGAGCAGTGTTTGTCCAATTAACTTGTTCACCGACCTTTTGAACTCTTCCTTCAACTCCTACTGCAGTTGTATCCTTTTGAACTAAAGGATAAGCATTGGCTGAATGATGTCCTTCTCCTAGGACAATACTCTTGAAAGGAGGATAGGAGGTAGATGTTTCAATCTTGCTACCATCTGGGGCTATCCAGGAATGTGAAGAGGAGGATGTGGAATCGTTCATCAAAACAACATCTGATTCCTTAGCCTTTTTCCATGAATAGAAATAAATCCAAACGCTTCTTTCTTCCATATATGCTTTCCATTCATTGGCTAATTTTATCTTCTCCTTTGGTGAATGGGTAAGACCAAATTCATTATCCTGTGGCTGGGTATAAATATCCCAATTCAACATCTTCTTCATCCATTGAGCAGGGATCTAATGTTTAGAACATCCATCCATCAAAGTATAAAACTTATGGATTTTAGGGACTGATGGTCTCTTACAGCCTTCTGGAAGATCTTTAAATCTGCATTCTGGGATCAGCTAGTCTTTCTGCTCTAGATAACCAAGTCCATATTTGGGACTGTTTGCTGGCCTCATAATTTTCAAAAGAGAAGTCAGTCTTGGATCTTCATCTTCTAGTGTAGGCACTAGATGCATCATAAGAACATGTTCATCATCATCATGGGGAAAATGAATGTCTGCACATTTATGATTAGGACAGGGAGTAACGGAGGTGGAAGGAGGAGCTTCACCAATACTAAGATTATGGTTCTTATCTATCACAAGCTATGCAAGCTGACTCAGATTCACTTGTTGTTGACATTGAGGACATGCAATTGAACCAAGGGACCATTCATTGTATAAAGAACCAAAATGGACATATGAACATCCATTAAAATTAATATGGAAAATTCTTTTGATTGTTGCAAGCAAATTACATCACTTTTTTTCTATTTTTCCTTTAGTTTCAGTTTTAAGACGAGTTGATTTTGTGTTGACTTTTCTTATTTGTATTAGTATTTTTATTTTATTTTTAATTTAGGAAGGTTCTTTCCTTGATTAAAATATATAACAAAAAATTTAGTCGTGTCTAGCATTACATTGAAATAGAGATGTTCATTTTTTTATATATTATTCTGGAATATTTCCCATATTTATTCCACTATTTAGATAAAATTATAATTTCATTAGAAAATGAACAATATTTTACATATGTTATATAAATGGCTTAAAAAATATTAAATGAAATTATTTATATTGTAAAACACTTTTTATCATTCCTAGTCCCTATTAAGGGTAGAAGGAGGTAGTTACTTTGATGACCCAACCTTCAAAGTTTAGTTATGGAAATAGAGTCTAAATTTGTTTACTTTTTAAAAAAAATTCAAAATTTAAAACACATAACATCGTTGAATTTATCTAGTCAATATATTTCTATTGATATCAAATTTTCTTCAATCTAAATCTCAGATCAAAAGATATGGCCAATTAAAAGAATGGCCTACCAAGCCTTCCGACATCATTGAATGAGCCACATGGCACCCACAAAGTTTCCATCTGGGGTATCTGTGGATAACCAAGGCATAACCTATGTTAGGGTCTTATGATTCATAGGATCAATTGTTGATTGAACACATTCTGTCATTTTATTTCAAGTTGTAAATAATATTGCATTCTACAAATGATTTCCAAAAAAAATAAACTAAAAAATCAAAAGTGTGTATATATAATAAAAAAATGGAATAAATGAATAAAAAATATGAGAAGAACCCCATGAAAATAAATATAAGTATAAAGGTGAGCAAGTCCAAATTCCACTAGAAAGAAAAACATTTTTGCACTCAAGAATAAATTAGCATTTTTGTGTGCAGCTTGTTTAAATTCAATAAACAAAGATCCTTGTTTGAATCATAGAGTCTAGTCATGATCAAGAAAATTTGAATTTATGTCTTTTAGGTTAGTAAATATATTAACCAAAAAGTTTAATCTTGTTTAAGAATTAGATAGGTAAGTGAAGGGATTAATGAAAATGTCCAAGCTTGATTAATCTATTAAAATAAAAGGTTAGAATAGAATTCAACAATATTTCTTTTTGAACAATAAAATGGGCATGCAAGACAAAATGTGCCCTTAGGGTTAATGATATATACTTTAGGATAGATTTATCATGCTTATAATAATTAATCGTTTCATTTAATACGATTAACAATTTTTAATAAAGTGTTTAGCGTTAAATTTCGAGTTTTACAATAAAGTCGAAAGGCGACAAAGTGGTTTGTCAGCTTGTGGTATGGTGATATTTATATAGAAGAGGCCAACTCGAGAAAAAATCAATGAGCCACTGGATAGATGTAGGTGATAGAAATAAAACATTCTTCCCAACTTGGGCACACTCCAATTCTAGTGAAAATAATGCTAAAGAAATCATGTTGGAAAACATTTCAACACTAACAGGCTTAGAAGAAAATTAAAACCTAGTTCAGAAAATTGAGGAATAGCATATAAATCTTTTGTAGATTTATTGAAACGAAGGAAAACAAGTTGAACCATACGATATAACAGAGGAAAATATTTCAACACTAGTATCACAAGAGGAAAATTAAAAACTAATTAAAAAGATTAAGTGAAAAAACGAGATAATGCAAGTAATTTAGAAATTTTAGCAAGAAAAAGCACCCAAGGAATTTGAGTGAGGCAAAGCATTGAGGCCTAATGGATTCTCATCCGCTTCTATGGACATTGTTGGTACATGATCAATTTAAGATGCTTCGATATGTTCGTAAAATCTTAACAAATTCATTCTAAAATATATGAACCTTTTTTGTTTGTTCAATCATATTTTTCGATGTATTGTTTTTTTATAATGGAATGAACCATATCATTTTAGATCAACTTAAAACAATTCCTTTTAAAACTATCTCAAAAAAAAAGGGGGAATTTATGACAAAGGCAAAGATCAAAAACAATATGAAGTTGGTCCAAGGGACCGTTCATTGTATAAAGAACCAAAATGTACATATGAACCACCATTTAAATTGATATGGAAAATGCTTTTGATTGTGGTAGGGAGCTTCCTTCACTTTTTTTTTTTTTTTTTTTTTTTATCATTTTCAATTTTTAGACCAGTTTATTTTGTGTTGAATTTTATTATTTGTATTAGTACTAGTAATTTTTTTTTTTAATTTAAGAAGTTTATTTTGTTCATTAAAATAGATAACAAAAATTTTAGTTATGTCTAGCATTACATTTAAATAGATATCTTCACTTTTTCTATATATCATTATGGAATATTTCCCATATTTATTCGATTATTTACATAAAATGATTTTTTTATTAGAAAATGAGAAATATTTTACATATGTTATATAAATGGCTTAAGAAATATTAAATGACATGATTTATATTCTAACACACCTCTTATCATTCTTATCCCATATTAAGGGTAGAAAGAGGTAGTTGCTTTGACAACCTGAAACCTTAGTCAAAGAGTCCGAAAGCCAACCTTGGATGGAAGTGAACTCAGTTGAGTCAACCTCTGAAACAACCAAGGCTATTGAGTTTGGCCTGTACAGATCTCTGAAAATCAACCCAAACCTCTCAATTGAAGAAGAGAAGCAGTTATGCTAGCTTTTGAAACATAATCTAGATGCATTTTCTTGGGATTACAAAGCCATAAAAGGGGTGAATCCTTCAGTGTGAAAACATCATATTTACATCAAAGAAGGATGTAAGCATGTGAGACAACCCCAAAGAAGGATGAACCCGGCTCTAAAGGACATAGTCAAATAAGAGCTATAGAAACTATCGGATGCAAGGTTGATATATCCCATATCTAAAAGTGACTGGGTATCTCCTCTTGTCCTACTCCCAAAGAAGAATGGGAAGTGGAAAATTTGTGTTAACTATCGATAACTTAACAAAGAAACCAAGAAAGATCATTTCCCATTGCCCTTTATTGACCAAATCCTGGATGGCCTTATTTTCCTTATTAGATGGGTTCAATGGGTACAATCAGATTCAAATGAGCCTTGAATACCAGGACAAGACTAATTTCACCTTCCCTTGGGGTACCTTCGCTTATAGATTCCTACCCTTAGGGTTGTGCAATGTCGTAGCTACCTTACAAAGAGTCGTCCTGACCATCGTTTCTATGTTATTCCATGACTTTGTCGAAATCTACATGGATGATTTCACACCATATGGGGAGGAATTCAAGGAAGCTCTCTCCAATTTGGGTAAAGTACTAATAAGGCACATTGAGATGCATCTCTCCTTGAGCCCATAAAAGTGTGAATTCCTGAAGAAAGTAGGGGTTGTATTAGGACACTCCATATCCCAAGCAGGAATACATGTAGATCTGAACAAAGTCACTATCATCAAAAGGGTATCTAATCCATAAAATTAGAAAGATGTCAGGAGTTTCTTAGGCTTAGCTGGTTACTATAAAAGGTTCATCAAAGATTTCAGCAAGATGGCTTCATCATTATTTTGGTTATTGGCCAAGGATTATGAGTTTATTTGGTGTGGTCCCTGTCAACAGGATTTCGAGCTCATTAAAGGAAAGTTGACTACTACCCCCATCCTCTGAGGTCCAAATTGGACTCTGCCTTTCCAGATCCACACTGATGCATTTGACAAAGTTGTAGGGGCAACATTAAGACAATTAGAGGACAAAATCCCTTATGCCATTTATTTCATCAACAAGAACTTGTCCAAGGCCGAGCTTAATTATATTGTTACTGAGAAGGAGATGTTAGCCATTGTCCATGCTTTGAACAAATTTAGGCATTATGTAACTGGATATTCGACCTTTTTTCACACTAACCATGCTGCCATCAAGTATTTAATGATAAAACCGGATGTTAATGATAGGATAATTATATGGTTGTTACTTTTGCAACAGTTTTATTTGACTATTATTGATAAACATAGAAAGGAGAATCTTGTTGAAGACTTTTTGTTAAGGTTAGCTCTGCTTGCAGGTGAAGAAAGAATGGTGGATGAAAAAATATCACATGAGAATATCTTTGCTATATCAACACTTTCAACATGGTTTTTTGATATATCCAACTACTTGGTTGCTGGGAGACTCCCTCCTAATTTGTCAATCAGGGAGAGGTCCGAGTAGAATCATCAGAAAAAGCGACCCTTTAACATGGATTGGGGGAAACCTTTTCAAGCTAGGCCCTAATCAAATCCTAAGGATATGTGTGAGGGAGGAAGAATTTTTTGATATCCTCTTTGCATGTCATGACAACCCATGTGGAGGCCAATTTGATGCAAATATAAATACTTACAAAGTTTTGCAGGCATGATACTATTGGCCTACCCTTCACCAATATTCTAGAAGATACACAAACAGGTGTGACCAGTGCCAAAGGATGGGGAAAAACACGTAAAAGGATGAGATTCCTTTGCACCCTCAGGTGGCTCTTGAGCCATTTGACAAGTGGGGCATGGACTTTGTTGGAACTATCAATCCACCATCCAAACAAAAGAAGTATATCATTGTCTGCATTGATTACCTGACAAAGTGGGTTGAAAAAAAAGCAGTGAAGGTAGAAACCGAGGGGAAAGTAGCAGAATTTCTAAGGGAGAATGTGTTTTACAAGTTTGGGTACCCCAGAGAAAGAGTCGCTGATTAGGGAGCGCAATTCAGCTCTCACCTCATTGAGAATATTTTCAGGAAACACAAGGTTAAGCATAGAACTTCTGCTACCTATCACTCTCATGCGAATGGCCAAGTAGAAGTAACTAATAGAGCTTTGAGAGCTTCCTCACCAAGGTTCTGAGAAGCAGCATAAAATATTGGGTGGAAATATTGATAGAAGGTACTTGGGCCTACAACACTACTTGGAAGACAACAACAAGATTCACTCCTTATGAACTAGTCTATGGTAAGAAGGCTCTACTTTCAGTTGAGTTTGAATTCAATACTTTAAGAATGGAAGCTAAATTAAATTTGGATCTATAAAATGTAAAAAAAGAGAGGTTGCTACAACTAAATGGATTGGATGAGTTTAGAATGCAAGCACTTCTTCACATGGAGGTATTTCAGCTGCAAATGAAGTTCTGGCATGACAATAACATCAAACAAAAGACATTCCAAGAAGGATATCTGGAATTGTTGTATGATTCAAGGTTTAAATATTTGAAAGGAAAGTTTATGACAAGATGGTTGGACCTTACATAGTGGAAAAATGTTTTGATAATGGTGCAATTCAAATCAGAACCATAGATGAGGAAGGAATCCCCTTCCTTGGCAATGGTCACCGACTTAAAATTTACAAGAAGCATTTGTGAAGGGAAGAGTTCATAAATTAAATAAGAAGAGAGGTGTATGTGATGGGAAACTCCATAGTTTCCCGCACCTTCTAAAAAAAATATAAAAAAATAAATATCCATGGGTGAAAACATATCTGAGGCACCCAAGGCAAGCTTGTGGGTTGAAAACCTCGATGGAGGCAGCTCACTTGCTCTAAAAAAAAAAAAGAGAAAAAAAAATAGGAAAAGGAGAATAAAGATCCATGGGTGAAAACCTCTCTAAGGTGCCCAAGGAAAGTTTGTGGGTTGAAAACCTCCATGGAGGAAACCCACTTTCTTTCAAAAAAAAAAAAAAAAAAACCAAAGAAATGCATCTGCAGCTCTGTGTTTTCTGTGTTTCTTATTTTGCAGGTTATTAATGGTTTATGGAAACAAAGGGAAGAATTCATCTTCTTTTCCCTTCTTCTATTTTACCATCCATCCCATCATTCACTCCATTCATTTTCATAACTTCCTCCATCACCTCCCTACGCCACATTCCTCCCTTCTTGAACACAATGTAGTAAGGAAGAAAAACATAGACTGCTACAGACATCATGGAATTCTTATAGTGAAAAAATATGTTCATGAACAACAAGAAAAATAAAAAGAGAGGAGCTGATAAATCAAACCCCGGGAAAGACAGGAGTGCCACCCATCGCATCTAGAGAACCCCCACGCAACATCTACAATGGGAAGAAACAACAAGAAATATTAGCATCTCACTCAGAGATCTTCTCATTCAGCAAGCTGCTCACTCAGAAAATAGGAAAATAAGGAAGAACGCACCATATAAGGGGCATGTCTCCAAATTCCATCTCCTGCAAACGCCTTGACAACAACTGGTAATCTCAGGTATAGCCCCTCACCCCTCACTATGCATTCACAATGGCTGGAAATAATTAAATTTGTATACTAGGAGTTTAAGAGGCAGAAAGGTGGCCAGTTAACTTGGCCATCACCGTGAAGAATGACTGAAAAAAATAGAAGTACACGCCACCGGGATAGCAAAATAAATTAAATCAGCTGGAGTGGAGGTGGACGGGAGGAGGAGACACATAGTATCAGCTAATTAACAAGAAGAGTGTCCAACTATCTACAAGTGTGAGCTTCAGCCACGTATTTTGGGAAAGCATGTGACAACAGTAGGAGGACAGCGTCACCCTAACCATTTCCTGGTCATCTTTCGTAAATATGAGTAGGGAAGCTTTTATAGCAACCCAAACAAGGAAAAATTCCACTTCTGACCATAGAAAAGAAAAGAGGAAGCACCAGAAGAATAACCAGAAGAGAAACAATAAGAACCGAAAGAAGAGGAAAAGACAACGGGCCAAAGAAAAATAGAAGAGATGGAAATAGAAGTCATAGAGGTAGAAAAAAGTGAGCAATAAATAGACTCACAACACAACACCACACTCCTTCCAGACAAAGAGGTAGTTTCCACCTTAGCTCCTGTAAGCACAAAGAGAAAACGGAAGACCTCTATGTATTTCAGAGATGACAAGAGTCAAAGGATAAGTTAGAGAGAGCCAGAAACTCCCCCCACGGCCCCGATTATCGTTGAAGAATCACCAAGGGAGTAGGAAAGAATCGAAGAAACATTTCTGAAGGAGCATCAGCAAAAGGCACAAGTAGAGAATGTGACACTGAAGGAGCAAATGTAGAAAAAGGGGAAGCAAGTAGCCACCATGGCAGGCTTATGCATAGAAGCCCTTCAGCACAAATTCACTTCTCACTCATATGTTGTGTACCTCAAGGAGCAATGGCTCCTATTTCAAATCAAAACTCTAGCCTCCCATGCATCACTACCTTTCCAAGATTATAGGAAAATCATGGATTTCTACAAGCAAGCTAACATGGCTGATCAAGAAAAAGTGGCAGAGTTGTATGTGCATAACCTTGTGCTGACAAATATGGATACTTGGGACCCCAATTCCATAATGGGGGATATGTAGCTAATGGCTCTAGTATCTTGGATGACGAATGAGGACACTAGATAAAAATAGATATGGAGGGTCATGATAAGAATAAATAGAGAACCCTTATATATTAGACAAGAATTTTTCAGCCCAAGAGGAGTCACCCTTAACTGTCAAGAGATTGAAAGGGACCCTGCATTAGTTGAAATCTTCCTTCAGACTCAAACACAGGTAATAGGCCACTTTGATGATGGTTCTAGGTATATAGAAGATGAGTGCATTATTAGACTCCTGTATTTCATAGTATCACCATGTGACTGATTATTGATTAGATTTTTCATTACTGAAAATAATATTCCATCGCTATCATTTATTTTCAAGAAATATGTGAAGTCCTGACTGTCATGAGATTCAAAATAATATATTTTCCTTTCAATTAAGTGGAAAGGGAAAATTTTGTTGATAAGATGGCAAAGGAAACAAAGATAGCAAAGAAATTAGTTAAGGCAGAAAAAAAAAGCAAAGGTAGAGCCTTGAACGTGTTTGGGTAGAGTCATGCACCCTAAGCGGGTCAAGTCATGAACGAGTCTCCTACGAACAACAATGAAATGAAACCAATAACGTCATCTCCCCCACCTTTCCTCCTCCTTCCTCCCCACGCTTCGTACATTGCACATTCTAGAGTTTACCTCTACTACTTCATGATAAATATTTGCAATCGCGATGCGTCTATGGCCCCCACCATAATACTCTGCTCACCGTGAATATGCCTTTCCTTCATTATCATTCCCATTCCATTACTCCACATCATCATCCTCCTGCCACGTCACCTCCCACTTTATAGCACATCGCCAATTCCTTTCCTTATATCGTAAATTGAAAAACTTGTAAAATGCAATGTTGCCGCAGATGCGATGCAGCTCCAAGATAAAATCCACAGATTTTAAAGTCTGGATAAATGGGTCTCTTACGATATTTTGTGTAAAAAGGGTTGAGTCGGGCATTGATGCAGAGATATAACAGCAGAGACTGAAGGGGTAGCAAGGCACATCAGCACCAACATCAATAAATGAAAGTAGCCAGCGCTGCACCAGACTTAATTACCCAACGCTGGTCTTTTGAAAAGCAGGACCATAGGTTAGGGTCATCAAAGTGTTTAGATCCATAAAGAGCTGCTCAAAATTAATTTTACAGGTGATATGTTGTCAGAGATATTTTTCTGAAGCCTTGCGTCACCATCCCTGTTTGATTTCAGTTGTTTTGTAATAAATGAAATTTGGCCCTAGTAGATTAGGGAAACCGAATTAAGTTTTCGTTAAATACTGCTCGAATTTTCATTATCAAGAGTCGGAACCTTGTTAGAAACTATGTTGTAAAATATCATTGTGTTGGAGCACTGTAACTATTTTGAGCTGGGCATCAATAATAAAGATACTTTTCACAGGATTCATGAGCTATGTTAATGGTGATGCTTTTTCCTCTATGTTAATGTTTTCCTCTGTCTTTTCATGTTGTGCATCAATTTCTCTGATTACAAAACAAAATTTTTAGATTAATATTTGTTGAGAGAGCACCTTAATTCTGTCTATTTTTTTTTATCTTAATGTTCTTCCTCTGAAGTATAGTTAAATAATTCTTGACTGCTCTTTATATATTGCTGAACTCACTGCTTTATTTCATTTCATATTCACAATGCCAGTAAGATCCAGTCTGCATAGTTAGCTTGCCCTGTGAATGCCCCTTGAAAAAGTTAATGCACAATTCAGCCTCTTATGACTCCATATCCCAATGGATTAAGTTTCATAGCTCTGTCTTTCCAACCACTCACCCAATCAAAACCAATAATTATCATAATCTCTATAACTAACCTAATATCAGCAATTATAATCATCAAGCTAAATCATAAATATTAAAGAACAAAGAGAGACCTCTCTGAGCCTAGGAAGGCTAGGTCCTAGACTCCAAAGTGGTTTGATGTTTTCCTCTATCATTTTTTCTTTCCAATATTACAAATTACAGAGAGCTAACATAATAGCAACCATATTGGGGAATGAGTTATTGGAAAATCTTAATATTTCATAAGAACTCGGAAACCCCAGACAAAATATTGTATGATTTGAGTATTTTCCAAGACTGGTATCTGGTTGTTGATGGTGGAAAATAGCCAGTCTCAACAAAGTTGAAATCATCCACGTGGCGACTCCAATTCAAACCAGTTCCATTCAAAGACTCCACTGGAGGAAGAACCTGAAACATGACTAGTCAGCCTAAAAAGAGAAGGTATCCAAGCCCAAATTGGATTCAAAAGATTTTTGTTTTTATCTGTAACTATGTTCTATCCTACTTTAAGCTTGATCAAGAGTACACTACTGAGTTTTCCTTTGGTCATTTCCAGATTGATGAGCCTGAAAAATCTAAGCCCAAAATTGTAGGCCATGTACATACTTATACACCTGTGCACATCCCAGATGCACTTGAGGAAAACCAAGTGAAACATAAGCCTCATGATTTATCCCATGTCCCTACTAGATTCCCATATGGTTATAATCCTCTTGTTGCACTGCCTATACCTGTAAAAGTCCCAGACACATACAAGCCCCTGGTTTTGCCTCCTATCGTTCATAACCTCCGTGAAAATTTTGTTAATCATCTACCTAGGTTTGATGGAGAAAGTGCAAAGATCACTGCTGAAAATCACATCCAAAATCTTGAGTATTTCCTTGTTCTATTTGAGGTGGGAGAGGATGATGTGCATATCATAATTTTTGTTGTATCATTGCAAGGAAAAGTTAAAAATGGGTTTAAAGACCTTCCAGTTGCAAGAATTAGTAATTTTCATCAACTCACTCAAGTTTTCCTAGATAGATGGGTGGTCACGATAAATTTTGTTCTCATCTTTGAAGAGTATAACCAGTTAAAAGGACAGTCAGGGGAGATAGTATAGAATTTTTCAGCCAGGTTCAATAAGGTATACCATTCAATACCTGCTAATATAAAGCCACCCCCAGGATGCGTTGTCTTGCACTACCCAGATGCCTTTGATCTAGAGATGGCATTAAAGTTAAGAGAAACAGACCCTGCAACCCTAGAAGAAATGAAAAATGTGGTAGTTGATGTAGAAGCCAACCTGCTGAACAGGGAGGAAAAGTTAAAATAAATGAAGAAGGAAAAAATAGAAAAAGAGAAACTGAGATCTTCATAGATAAAAATAGATATGTTGGCAAACATAGTCAATGAAATGATGCATTTTATTAGCAGGAAAGAGGAACATGCTCTTTAGATACCTCATGTTTCATTAGTTCAGGAAAAGAAAAACATCAAGGTACCCAAGTAGTTTGCAGCCCATCCTTCACACCCTAAAACATAAAATGATGGTTTCATGTACTCTATCCATAACAAAGCAAAATATGAAGCCCAAAATCAGAAGGAGGCAAGGAAATCCATAGCAACGATGTACATGACAGATGACCTTGCATAAATAGGTAACCATATCAAATATGATTATCAATAGGAAGATTATAAGGTTGAGATTGAGGCTGAATGTACAGAGCAACCAACATTGTCTCCATGGGAAGAAAATACAGAACGTTTTCAAGTAAGTACCGTATGTGTTCCTCTTTTTTTTTCCTCATTCATGAGAGGGCATTATAAGCAGGTGGTTCATATGAAATATGAGCAATGATCTAATGAATTATTTGAGGAAAAGGCGAGTGATCCTAAAAATGTTTTAGGTCTAGGGGTTCAACCCTTAAATCCTTTTGAATATCAAGTATCAGATGAAGTCACAAGGTCTCAAGAAGATGATGAAGTGATCAAGTCTGATTCTATACCTCTATGTTTTGATGCATTTCAGGTTATAAAAATAAATCGGGACCACCTTCTGGCTAATAGTCATAAGGGAAAACATGAAGTCTCAGAAGAATCAATGCTACCATCTAAAGCACCACATGACCCAATAGCAGATGCATTGGACAGCTTCTGCTTTCAAAGACAATATTCCTATGTTCATAATGCTCTCAAAATCTGCTATGATATGGATATGGTTAGAAATTCTTCCCCATTGTTTGATTCAGTAGAAGTAGTGGCATAACTCTCCTTCATGGGTAACATGCAAACACGTTCTGAGTTGATTGAAGACTAGAAGAACACATCTATAGTACTGAGATATGAAGCTGAGTTGGCTGAGTCAGAATACCAAGAAATAAATAAAGAATGTCTTGATCGAGTGATTATCTGTATGGATCAATTTTT
The DNA here is from genome assembly GCA_034641835.2 of Pinus albicaulis. NCBI lineage: Eukaryota > Viridiplantae > Streptophyta > Pinopsida > Pinales > Pinaceae > Pinus > Pinus albicaulis. The sequence continues at coordinate 850,786,727 of CM076571.1, forward strand.
CTTTACAAAGCCTGCACATATTCCCGACATGATAGCTGTTTTTCAAGTGTACCAAGATCCATGTAAGCAGAATCAAGCCAGGAATTTCTATCCAACACCATTGTTAGGTTGGTCTCTGAAAATGACGAAGAGCAATGAAAGAAGAAAAGCATTAGAACAATTACCTGACTGGCTGCATTGGCATTATTGTACTGTTTAGAAGGGAAACCATTTCAATAGAGTAGGGTAGGTAAATGTGCAAATAAGCTCAGAACTCTGAGCATCTATCAAATTTTAGTTTTAGATTGCTCTCATTTTCAAATCAGTATGTTTCAGACTTTAGTTTCAGCTCAGTTCTGGTTTCACCATTCAAGTTTTCAAGGAGTAGAAATATGGTCAACTTGATGGATTGCAGTGGATAAATTCCATCATAGTTTCAGTTCAGATATCAATATGCTAATAAGCTGGTTGGCCAAGCATGTGGTCTATTTTTATCAGTCAAATTCAGGATGAACAATCAACTAGTTTCCAGTCACTAAATTTCCTAACATATCAGGTTGCAGAGTGGGATCAACCCATTGGATCAGGCTACTAGTAAACAGTGTTCTTGACACCCCCTGCAGGAGCTACCATCCCCAACTAGAGCCAATGTTAGACTCCTGTATTTCTCAGTATCACCAGGTTACTGATTATTGATTAGATTTGTCATTACTGAAAATAATATTCCATGGCTAGCATTTATTTTCAGGAAAGATGTGAAGTCCTAACTGTCATGAACTTCAAAATAATCTATGTTCCTTTCTGTTCAGTGGAAAGGGAACATGTTGTTGATAAGATGGCAAAGGAAACAAAGGCAGAAAAGAAAGCATCTAAGGTAGAAAAAACAAGAGAAGGTAGATCCTTGAATGTGTTTGGGTCGAGTCGTGCACCCTAAGAAGGTAAAGTCATGAACGAGTCTCCTATGAACAACAAAGAAATGAAACCAATCACGTTATCGCCCCCCACCTTAGCTCCTCCTTCTGCCCCATGCTTCCCACATTGCACATTTTAGAGTTTACCTCTACTACCTCATAGTAAACATTTGTGATTAGGATGTGGTTTGGCCCCACCATAATACTCCGCTCACCACAAATATGCCTTTCCTACACTATTGTTCCCATTCCACTACTCCACATCATCATCCTCTTGCCATGTCACCTCCCATTTCACATCACATCGCTGATTCCTTTCCTTATATCGTAAATTGAAAAAATTTCAAAATGCAATGCTATTGTGGATGCAATGTGGCTCCAAGATAAAATCCATAGATTTTCAAGTCTGGGTAAATTGGTCTTTTATGATGTTTTGTGTAAAAAAGGTTGAGTCGGGCATTGATCTAGAGATATAACAACAGAGACTGAAGGGGTAGCCAGTCACATCAGCACCAACATAAACAAATGAAAGTAGCCAGCGCTGCACCAGACTTAATTTCCCAACACCGATATTTTGAAAAGCAGGACTATATGTGAGGGTCATCAAAGCATTTAGATCCATAAAGAGCTGCTCAAAATTAATTTTTCAGGCAATATGTTGTCAGAGATATTTTTCTCAAGCCTTGCATGGCCATTCTTGTTTAATTTTAGTTGTTTTGTAATAAATGAAGTTTCGCCCAAGTATATTAAGGCAACTGACTCAAATTTTATTTAAATACTGCTTGAATTTTCATTATCAAGAGTTGGAACCTTGTTTGACTCTGTATTGTAAAAGATCATTGTGTTGGAGCAATGTAACTATTTTGAGCTGGGCATAAATAATAAATATACTGTTCACAAGATTCATGAGCTATGTTAGTGGTGATGTTCTTTCCTCTGTGTTAATTTTTTCCTCTGTCTTTTCATGTTGTGCATCGATTTCTTTGATTACGAAGCATAAGTTTTAGATTAAGATTTGCTGAGAGAGCACCTGAATTCTATCTATTTTTGTTATCTTAATGTTCTTCCTCTGGAGTATAGTTAAATAATTCTAAACTCCTCTTTAGCTATTACTGAACTCACTGCTTTCTTTCATCTCATATTCACACTGTGAGTAAGATCCAGTCTGCATAGTTAGCTTTCCTTGTGAATGCCCCTTGAAAAAGTTGATGCACAATTCAACCTCTTATGACTCCATAGCCCAATGGATTAAGTTTCATAGATATGTATGTCCAACCACCTGACCAATTAAAACAAGTAGTTCTCATAATCTCTATAATTAGCCTAATATCAACAATTATAATCATCAAGCTAAATCATAAATCATAAAGAGTAGAGGGAGCCCTCTCTGAGTCTAGGAAGCCTAGGTCCTGGACTACAAAGTGGTTTGATGTTGTCCTCTGTAGTTTTTTCTTTCCAATATTACAAATTACAGAGATCTAGAATGCATTATGTTCGACCAGAGGAGATGGAACAATCTCCCTCACAACCTCAATAACAGGGTGTACCATACTCCAGAAAGACTGAGGGGTGCATTGTAAAGGGCACCACTATACAAGTGGCCTATACAGGCAAAAAAATCTAATTATTGGGACTAAATCTTAGCCCACCTTTGCTTCTGGGGTTGAATGATGAAAAGGACACAGATGCACAAGACAGATAATGGGAGAATGCACAAAATAATAATGGTTTTTACCCCCTTGGGGAAACTCCCACACTTCTTCCTCATGAAATCAGCAGGGTTGTCAAAGCCTTGAAGGAAATGCAAGAGGAGGATTGGTTTGTCTTAGAAACCATTCAGTAGGCGGTGATGATGAGCTCTGTCATTAAACATATTTTTAGGGGTTAATGGTCACCTTTTTTCCTCCTTAGATCTCTTTTTCTTTCATTCTTATTATTATTTGGTTTTATGATGCTAGTATAGGTGGTGATTAAGGGTAACATACTCTGAGTGCTTAATATGAGGTTGAGTGCAGAAATTCATGAATTATTAGCATTTTTATAAGGATTTTATCATCAATACTTGGAGGAGAAGGCAAGGAGAAATTATAGGAGGATTTTCCACCCTCCTTAATTCCCAAAGGCAGCCAAAGGATCGCCATGGATTATCCCTAGCAATTCGAGTTCCAGAGGAAGCTAAGAAAATCAAAGAGGAGTGCACTCAATCATTTTTTACTTGGATTCAAGTCGATTCAATCACTATTTTCTAGGGAGTTTTTGGTATATTCCCTGTAGAATAAATAGAGAAAAGCTAGAGCTGGGAAGGGTAGGAAATTTGCTGCAAGCTATTGAGTTTTTATTATTAGTTTACTCAATGATCAAACTTTTAGAAATTTATGAGGCTATTCTTTTATGAAATTAGTAGACTAGTTTCATTTTACTTATTTAAGTTTCAGAGAGCTAGGCTTGTCGGTTAGGGCCCAATCCCTGTGCCTCAACCTCTCTATAGTATTTTTTCTCTGCTTTCTGTCATTTCATTAGTTCCGCTTCTGATAATTTCGTTTACATTTCAAGTTGTTGTTTAGTTTTGCTTTCAGTGTGTTGCTCCAGGTTTCATTTGCTTGTGAGTAATAGAGTGGAGGAGAAAAAACAAAAATATATGGATCAAGACCCCCTTCTCATCTCTGTCAATAGAGCTTGAGGAGGGCGAACCTTCCCACAGACCCAAAAACTAATTTATGTTCACTGTTTCTGAGAGTAAAGTAGAGTTACATTACCATTTTCCAGTCTTACTTTGCATTGTATTTTTTACGCATTTGTACGTTTCTTTGTGCATAAGTTAGCAGGTTTATTTTAGTAATTATTTTTAAAACCCAGAGCAGCTTCGTGGTGCCTCCCCGCTTCATTCTCCATCTCTGTCTTCACAATATGGAAACTGTTGTTACGCCCTCCATTTCCAATTATTCCCGCTTATTCTCACTGTTGCACCCACCCTTTTATTCATAATAAAACATAAACCATTCAGCCCGCCTTATTCCATTGTTTTTATGGGTCATGATTGCCTTACCCTTTTTAACGCAAAACACTTGAAAACCATTGAAATTCAACCTCTTCCTTTCCTCATCAAAACCCCCACTACCGCACTTCGCAAATCGCAAATCACACTTTGCGACATTTTCCCTTTTTCTTTTAAGACTTACCACTCCAAATTATGATTGCGATAACTTCACCACATCGCACATCACAAATCGTATCTTTTATTTGGTTTTCATTCACACTTACCACTCCAACCGCCGATCGCGATAATTCCCCATACTCCACCACATCACAAATCGCATTTCGCACTTTGCAACCTTTTCCATTTTTCCTTTAACACTTGCCTCTCCCGACGCCAATTGTGATATTATCATTGCACTTCACCATCGGTCCTATCGCCACATCATCCCATCGAATTTCGCATTTCACAACTTCTACCCCATCGCATTTCACATTTCACAACTTCTACCCCATCGCATATCGCATATCGCACTTTTGTCCTCCATCACAACTACGCCATCACAATTTTCAAATTATTATGGTCCAAATAATTTTTGCGCTATAATAAAGTTTTAATAAGGTTCAAACCCTTATTTTCACTCTAAGCCTTGTTTCATGTTTTTATCCCTCCATTAACACCTTTACCCATTTCTTATAAAAGTTGCAAATCAACACTTTCTCAATTAGAAATAAGTCATGGTTAGCTTAGCTGCATGGATAGAGGCATGGTAGATAGAGAATAAGATAAGTAGGGTGTGTTTAGCCAATTGATCAAGTTATGTGTGGTTTAAACTAGTTTCATTTCTGCAATTTAAATTAGTTTCCTTTCTGTAATTTAAATTAGTTTCCTTTCTTCCATTTATTTCCATAAATTTAAATTAGTTTCCTTTTTTTCATAAATTAGTTTCATTTCTGCCATTTCTTTTCAGAAAGTTAAATTAGTTTCCTTTCTTTCATTTCCTTTCAGCAATTTATTTTAGTTTCCTTCTTGTCATTTCTTTTCAGCAATTTAATTTACTTTCCTTCTATCATTTCCTTTCTGAAATTTATTTTAGTTTCTTTAAAGTGTGATAGACTTCACTAAGAACCCCTAGAAGTAGCACCTTTTTTTAGAGTGGAAGAGGATGACATGATTAGAATGCATATGTTGTGTATATAGAACTGTCACCTCCAATTTGTACGAACCTCAGGTTGATAAAGTAAAGTAGGGCAGCCCCTGGGAGTTGCATCATTGTTGCTGCAATACTAAGGCTCACTATTTTGGTCATCATAATGTTTCAAAAGTGGCTTCCATGGTTTGTAACGATAGCTCGAGGGCACCAAACATAGAAATCACTTGATTAAATATGAAAATTGATGCATTTTTTCCATCAACCATGAATGTAAGCATCACCTCGGCCCATTTGGTAAAGTAATATACAATGAGAATAATATACCATGCCCCTCAGCTGAGTGAGGGTTACATGTTACGAAATCAATGCCCCATTTTGCAAAAGGAGCAACAACAGTGATTGGGTGAAGAGGATTTAGAGGTGCATGCATCTTTCAATCAAAAATTTGACAATTGTGGAATTTTATAACCACGGGAATACAGCCTTTGAGTAGTGACGACCAAAAATATCCAACACACAATATCTTTTGGGTTGTGGAAAACCCATACATATGACCACCACACGCTCCAAAATAGCAATCATTTAAGACCCATTCATCTTCTTCGTGATTTATACAATGTAGAAAAACATAATTGTCACCACGACGATAAAGAGTGTCGCCAAAAATATTGTATTGTTGATATTGGTGTCGTATTATACGTCGATCAAATCGGGAAAGGTCTGGCTAAAAGGTTCGGGTTTGGATATGTATAATGATATCTCGATACCAAGGATCTAATGTACTGATTAGAAATAGAGATTCATCAACAAGATGGCCCTCTTCCATTGTTTTTAATTCATTATAGGGAAAATCACACATAAGTTCAAAAAAAATGAGTGATTTCTTAGACTTGGATTTCTTGAACCCGAAATAAAATTCTTGTAGGATAACTATCCATTAAGAATATTTCCCCCCCAGCAATTGTTTCATCAAAATATACATCATATGGTTACAATTAGATATCATTGTGGTTTTACATAACAATATGTAATGATAGAATTGTTGGACACCTTGAACGACTACCAAGGCGAATTTCTCCACATGCGAATATTTGATCTCTGTCGGGGTGATATTTTGACTTAGGTAATAAATCACATGTTCATTTTTGGATTCATCCTCTTGAAATAAAACCATTCCAATCATGGATTTAGATGTAGCAAAATACAAAAAGTTATCTTGGTGATAATTAGGCAGATGCAACAACGGTACATGGGTCAACACGTGTTTGAGTGCATCAAAAGCTTTATCGACAAGCTCGTCCTAGATGAATGGAACATCCTGTTTTAATAGCCGAGTGAAAATTTTATTTAACTCTGCATTGTTCAGGATAAAATGACGTATAAAGTTTTATTTCCCTTGCAAACTCTAGAGTTGGCGAAGAGTGGAAGGAGGAGGTAAATTGACAATGGCCTCAACCTTCAACAGGTCGACACAAATGCCTTACTTTGAAACAATGAACCCAAGAAAACATCTTGATTTTACACAAAATACACATTTTTTTGGATTCAAATGAGTGTTTTAATGCCTACATCGCATAATGATTGCACATAAATGTGTAGAATTATCTTGTCTGCATAGGGAATGAGCAAGTAAGTCATCCATGTGGGTTTGTACAATGTTTTTGATATCGTGAAATGCATTAAGATATAGCTCTTTGAAAATTTGCACCAACATTTTTTAGTCTAAAAGGTAATTTACAGTATGAAAATGTTCCCCATGGAAATATAAATGCTTTCTTGCGCTAATGAGGAGGGATAATTTTTATTTGATTGTAACCAGAAAATCCATTCATAAACGAAAATATTTCATTTTTGGCACAATCATCACCAATTTGATCGATGTAAGGGTTAGGATAATTGTGTTTAGGAAAGGCCTTGTTAATATCCCTATAATATACACATACTCAGATAGATCCTTGTTTATTGGTTACTGGAACTATATTAGATACCCAATCCGTTTGAAGAGTAGGATAAATAAATCCTACACCAAGTGTTTTTTCAACTTCATCTTTAATAACAACAACTTTTTGCAGATGTATTGGATGTAATATTTTTCTAATAGTTTTATAATTCGGGTATGTCTTAATTTAGTGAATCACAATCTTAGGATTAATACCTGGCATTTCTTCATAAGACTAGGAAAAAATGTCTCGGAATTCCAGAAATAGGGCTTTGTACATATTGATCTCTTCAATTGATAAAGAAGCGCCTATATGAATGTTTTTAGTTATTCCTAGTTTGATTGATATGTCAATGGGAATTGTCGTGGAAATATTTCCTAATTTTTTCTCATAATCTGAATTAAGAATGGACATAGGATTTTTAGGTTCCTCAACATAATCAATCGAAAAGATGAATGAAAATTCATTTTCGAGTCTATCAAGGTTAGGAAAAAAAGAAGATCTATGATGAAGATTGTCCCAGGTAATTCATCCAAAGACAATATTTCTCAGATATTTTTATCACTTGAAAATATTTTTTTGAAAATGATCAGAAAATTATGTCATGGATGAGCTTGATAAAGAAGAAGACTCTTCACTGATCACATTAATTTTATCAGTATTAGTTGATGAAATTCAAGAAAATGATTGTACCATTCCATATGCTGATTCATATGGACTTAAAGGCATCTCATCATCGTAAGAGTCCAATTCAGATTCTAAAGGCACATTCCATGTGTCATGAAATGGCATTCTGCTTGATGTAATCATATTGATATTGGGAATAGTTCAAGGTACGTTAGGAGGAGGTATAGAAAAAGTTCCCATAAGAGCAGAACCATTAACGAGTCCTACCCAAATATCTTCATAATGGATAGCCATCTTTCCGACATCTTGGATACTATCCATAGAGGTAGGGTCCGAAGAGAAGTAAGACAACTGATCAGTTTTAGCAATATTTCCTTTATGAGGAAACATGATCATTCGAAATACTGATGAAACCACAACATCCATAGCATAATACGAACTTCAACCTAGAGTAAAATTGTAGTCAAGAGAGGCATCAACAACTTCTACCTCAACCGTTACAATTTTTCCTTCTACCTGTATAGGCAGATCCTGGAGTATTCCAGATGGGAGAAAACCTCTCCCATCAAAGGCTTTTAGAATCGTGGGTGATTAATTGATTGGTGGAAAACCAAGAGTTTTATAACAAGCTAAGGACATAATGCATGTAGATGCTCCCTCATCAATTACTCTGTGAAAAACTCATCTAGATTAGAATAAAACTAGAATTTTTAAAACCATTTGATGTGGGAGTCTAGGTAAGAAGTTCTCGAGTTAAAAGACAATGAGATTAGAGTCTTGAGGATCAATCACTCCTAAAGCTGATAATAGTAATTTCCTTTGATCTGGACAATATTGTAACACCTCGAGGGATGACATTGCTGATTAAAAGCCAATTTGCGAAGTACATCTTTGGCAAGAAGTTTAATCACGAAATCAGGATTAGGTTTCTCAATATTTAATGGTTTGGAAGCAGGAGGAGTTGATATAGGAGGTTGACTAGATGACTCAGTTTCCTTTCCAGTTACATGACTCTTAGATCCATAGTCTTGAGATCGCGTGGCAACCATGACCTGAGACATCATCAGGATATTCAACAATGAATTGGAAGAAGATCCAATCATTTTGTTTTATTTTGATGGAAAATGATATTTAAGGAAAGTGGGTGTGGGTTAAATTTTGACAAATTTGGATAAATCATCCCGATGTGGTACTCTTTGGTATAGTGATCCTCATCACAAATAAGACAAGGATAAAAAGGTTTTTCATTTTTCATCTAATGCTTTGGTTTTTTATACTTTCTCTTTGGGAGAAGTGTTTTGTTTATTCTTACCCTTCAATTTCTTCTTATTGGAAAATGATTTAGCTTAGGTTGTAGATGAGTCTACAACATGAATCTAGGTAGAAGTTTCTAGGGAAGGATCTCCTTTAGGTGAATCTGGTAGAGTTATGATTGAGGAAGTATATTTATATGATTTATTCTTACTGTTTGAAATATTAATTGTACCTGTTACATTGTCTACAGCATCTAAACTGAAAGGAGTTGTAGTGAGTTGAACTGGGTTTGGTAAGTCAAGAATATTTTCATATGTAAACTTTTAGATTTTGTAAACAAGGTCCAAATACTAGGCTTGACCGATGACTTGCTCTTTTGTTAAAATGCCTCATTTAGCTACATCTTCAATAATCTTAGGAGGTAACGATTTGATAAACCATTCAGCCAGAATTTGATTCGGAATGAAAACTTTGACTAAGTGGTGTCTACGTCTCCATTCGTCTATGTGATATGAAATGTACATAGACGTACTTTCTTTAAGAGAAGTCAAAAGTTCTGTGCCATTATCATAACGAATGGGAAGCGGAGAATGAGTCAAGAAGGTTGTTTCTAAAGCATTGAAATTGTTGAAAGAGCCTCATGGTAACTCAATGTACCACTTTGCAGCTAAGCCAATCAAATTTCTTTGAAAAAGTCTTAAAAAAATCAAATCATTGATCAAAGAATTGGATGCACACCACAAATTTCGAGGGGTCTTCTCATTATTTCCCTTCAAATTTTGGAAAGTCACTAGGAAACTTAGTAGGCATTGCTAGCCAAAACATAAGATAGTAAATTGGATCATTCGTTAGCCAAGACAATTCTAGTAAATATAAAGTTGAAATGAATGGTAACCGCTTGTTAGGGTCTTGCTAAGAGAATTGATAGCCTTGAGGGACAATGCCAATACCTGGAGGAGGACATCCAAGAAAACCTAGGATAGCTTGAGCAGTTGGAATTGGTATACCTCCAGGGTATCCAGGGGTAACCATACCAAGTTGAGGTTGAGCTAGTATTTGATATGTATAACTAGGGTATGGTTGGATTTGATAAACTGGATTTTGTACCATTTTTCCATATTGTAATTTCCCTTTAAATGGTTGACTTTGAACAATTTTACCTTGAAAAGGTTGACCTACTGAAGGATGTCCCTAAATAATTGGTACTATAAAAGGTTGACCTTGACCAGGTTGACCTTGACCAGGTTGACCAACAATGGGTTGTCCTTGAAACGTTTGGCCTGTAAAAGGTGGACTTGTTTGTATAGTCATTGCACTATGTTTTCCCACAAACATTTAAGGAATAGACTGAATTGTAGGGCCAGTTTGATGTGTAGTAATATGAGGAATAACCTATCTAACAATTAACATTGATATTTGAAGGGTTGTTACAATAGGGATCTGAGAAACTCTCGAGATAGGTGTACTTGGTTGTTGAACATAAGTTTTCATAGTGGATTGGATAGGAGTACTAGCAGTACTAAGACTAGCTTGTTAACTACTTGACATAGATACTTGTGGGGTAATTTGAGGTGCACCTTGAACAGGCTGTTGGACTTAGGTAAAACCAAATTGTCCAGCTGGCTGAGAAGGTTCATTATATGGTACTTGCAATGTAGGTTGAAAAGACTGTTGAGTAAAAAAAGGGTTCCACATAGTATTTATCCCTAGGTAAGGAGTTCCTATTGAAGCTTGTGATGCATAAGGTTGACCATAACCACTTTGAGAGATTGGAACGTAAGTTTTATAATTACAAGGAATATTTTTCCCTACAACCGAGAGATAGGTTCTAGTAAAATCTTGTTCTCCTTGAAAAGACGACTTCTCTTGAAAAAGTGTTTCCCTTGAAAACGTTTCTGCCCTTGGAGAGACTATTTTCATTGGAGAGGATGCTTCCCTTGGAGAGGCTATTGTACTTGGAGAGGCTGTTGGCCCCCACGCGCTATATAGCCACCTTGTGAACTAGCTTGAGGGATATTCCAGAAAAACATATAGACATGTTCTATTGTCAAAGGTTCGGTGGTAAACTGAAACAAATGAGTTGACATGGTAGAAATTTCGGAGAATGGAGATGCTCCTTAGAAAGTGCCAGAAAGTGACTGGTACCCGGCAAGAACAGAAGGATCGCCATAAAAAAAAAATTTGGTGAAGAAGAAGACATATATGACTCAGTAGACATTCTTTGAGAAGCCATGTTACTATTTATGGGTAAATATTATATTGCTATTCACCATGGTGACTGAGTGTAACCAGAGCTATGTAGAAAATCGATAAACTAATGATACCAAGGATCCGATCGAAAAGGAATGAAAGGGTATTTACTGGTAAACATTATACTGGTATTCAGCGTGGTGACTAAGTGTAACCAGAGCTATGTAGAAAATCGATAAAATGATGATACCAAGGATCCAATCTGAAAGGAATGAAAGGGTATATCAGTTCACTAAACCTTAGATATAAAGATTCTTAACGAGAGGGAACTGTAATATTTTATTCTACGTTAGATATCTCTTCAATTCTAATAAGGATAGGAGGAAGATTCTCAGTGATGAGAAGCTTTACTCGAGGTGAACGAGGAAAGCCATGAGTCAGGGCTATGAGATCTAAAGGTGACTTAGACGAAGTAGAATCAGATTTAGGCTTAGATATTTTAGGTTCAGTGAGTTCTGTATTTGACAACTCACCAGTAACAGATTCAACTGTAATTACTTCAAAAAAATTTGGTTGTTCTTGATGTTTTTCATTTATATGAGGTTGATTAACTTCGAAATGAAGATGAATTACAGTGGATGTTTCTCCTTGTTCAGGATACCCGGTTCCTGATGATTGAACTCTTTCAGTTTTAATTTTTTCCAATTTAATGGGTGTATATTCAGGGGATTTCCCATGCATTCTATGTGAATGTCTCCATAATTCAGCCATGGTTAATTTCTTTAACACATGAAATCAATAAAATTCAATAGAATTGCACCTAAGGCCTCTAAGAAAAATCAAACAAATGAACACATGCCTATAAAATCTAAGAGAAAATCCACACAAAAACAATATGTTTCCATAGTAAAATCACTAGTTGGTGATGAAATCCAAATTCGTGAAGATTAATGTGGAAAACTGATGGTTGGAACAATTACCCTGACAACCTTCTTAATGAAATAGTCTGGTGCAAGTAACTTCACTATGCCATATCCAAGTGAAGAGTACCCTCTGGAAATTCCAGGTGATTCAAGTCAATGTCTTCTCTAGGTACATTGGGACCTTCCCTCCACTGTCTCCAAGCTTGGGGAAAATCCTAAATATTTGGCCACTAAGGTCATCGACCGAGACAATTGAACCTGGGGGAACAGTTTGTGGTCTGATATACACACAAGGGCAGAGTATCAAAGCTCAATCCAATTGAAAGCTCCTCTACATGGTAAATCCAAGGTTTTAAAACAAGTGATCCCAGGCTCGTCGACCTTGTTAATCTAAGGTTTACCATTTGTATTACGTGCACATCTTCTATATTTTCCAATGAAGTAGGTATGATTACCTCACTAGATCTGATATGACCTCGTGCTTGAATCTTTTAAGAAGAGCTTCCTAGAGCACAAATGTAACAACTGGGTTTTACCTGTCACAAGATGCTACTTATTTGTTTTATTTTCTTTGGAATTTTAATTACAACGTATTCCAAAGCACTATCCCTAAGCTAAATTGGTGGAATGATCCCTAGAAAATGCAAACACAATCCAGATCATTATTTTTTTTATATTTGCATAGACATGGAATGTTATATGCTTAATGCAAATTTACTTCAATATTTTTTAGGCCCGATACAATTTAGAAATCACATAAACATGAAATTAAAATGCTGATAGAACACAATAATGGATCAACAGAAGACAAGCCAATAATAAAGATCAAATTTTACAATTCTTCTTGTCCAACAAAGATATAGGATAGTGTTTGTTACAAAAGTCAATAGGATGCATCAGCCAGCAAAGTCTTTCTCAACATTATATCATCCAACCCTCCAAGTGTCACACACAACCCTCAAAGAGAGGTCATCAAAATTCAACGCTGGTCAACAGAAGGTCAACGCTACAGATTTAGGGCTTCAATCAAAGTAACCATTCATCTTAAATTTTTGTGCCCAGAAATACAGCCTTCAAAAATTGGATTATAGGCAATTTTTGGAGGTCAAAACATCAAGGGTTGACCACAATCAATGCTGGTCAATGCAAAAAAAACAACCCTAAAACCAGTTCTAGATTTACCTAGCCTTAGCTCAGCACATGTGAAGCAAATAGGCCTCCAAAGGCTGATCGAACCAATCATATCACAAGAGAAAATGTGTGATGTGTTGATGATGAAATGGATATCATCTCTCTCCAATTTATATTAGTCATTGAGGGTGTGTGACACAATATTAGGCTTGTGAACCTACATTACAAATATGGCCAAACTTGCACATGTGTGGAAAATAAAATCAAAATATATGTTCTACTCATCCAAAAAATATTATCTTTAGATCAATATTGCACCTCTTCAGAAGAGGAATACAACAAAAATATAATAATCATCATATGGTTAGTGCAACCTGGAGTTTCGACTTAGTTTCCCAAAATTAACACTCCCTCTCAACTATGGAGAACTCCATTTGTCCACGTATGCCATCCAAACATGAGTACTATCGTGTACTATCATATATCATCGTGCATCATCCTGTCATAACTTAATTTGATGGCTCTTCTTCATAAATATAACAAAAAGGTGAGTCACAAAGACATCACGCTCTACAGACCCAAAGTCGGCTTCGAGGTTAAAATGTCTCTTGGACTCAAAAAGAGTCTCATACTAACTGAAATTTAGTTTACTAACCCAAAGTCTATTTAGAGGTAAGAACCTCATTAGACTTGATCCTAGATCAAGGTGTTGGACACGTTCCATCCTAGACATAGAGAGTATGAAAATATTTGATTCATCCATCAGTCTTGCTATTGGTCTCTATCCACATTTCCAACTCATTGTCCAAATGAGAGGTAATTCCCATGAGTTTGAAACTACATGGGTAGGATGCGTGCGGGGCATATATCAAAGAGAGGTGAACCAACTCAATATCATAACGGTGGGGGAGAAGCACAACAAGGTTCAACAATCCTAGCCCCATGTGTGTTTATAGCTCCAAGAAGTTATCCCCAAGCCCCTTGGAGCTCGCAGAGCTGATAGTGCAACTCAACTAGGACCCTTAGAATAAGGTCTTTCCACGATTCCAAGTTTCTCATAGAAGGTTAGGAACTTGACCTTCCCTAGGGGCTTTGCAAGAATATCTGCGACCTGCTCATCAGTTCCTATATGATCGAGCCTTATGATGCCTCACTGTACCATATCCTGGATAAAGTGGTACTTAATATCAATATGCTTGGATTGATCGTGGAACACGAGATTCTCAAAAAGAAGAATCCCACTCTAGTTATCACAAAGGATAACGGTGTTATCTAGCACATGTATAAAAAAATCACTGACGATATTTCTCAAACAAATATATTCACAACAAGCCATACTCAGTGCAATGTATTCGGCCTCATTGGTGCTCAAAGCCACCAAATTTTTCTTCCTTCTCATCCAATATAGTGAAGAAAAACTCAAGGTTTAGCAACATCAAGATGTGCTCTTGCAATCCACCACACTACCAACCCAATCGGCATAAATGTATCGATTGAGTCTAAAACTCCCTGCAAATGGTTGATTGTGCCCCAAAGATATCTCAACATATTCTTGGCACCAATCCAGTGAATGTAATGAGGGTCAACCATATGTTGACTCAAAGTGTTCACTACAAAATATACATCTGGACGGGAGTTCACTAAGAGCATCAGGGCCCCCATGAGTTGTCGATACTCAGTGGGATTTCTGAGCTTGGGTTGAGAATTGTTTCCACACAAATTCTTAAAGTGGAGTTCCATCAGTGTGGACATAGACTTACAGTCCACCATACCAAATCTCTCCAGTAGCTTCACGACATATTTTCCTTGACAAAGGAAAATATTTCCTAGCCTCTGCCAGACCTCCAAGCCTAGGAAGTAATGCATTAGTCCTAGGTCTTCTATCTCAAACTCAAAATCTAGATCCCTCTTACACTGATGAATGATAGGGTCAGTACCTTTCAGGAAGATATCTTCCACATAGAGAACTAGAATGAGAGGCCTTTCTCTATCAAGTTTAAAATAAAGGTTTGGATCAAAATTAGTTCGAGTGAAGCCCAACTTCATCAAGTATATATATATATATATATATATATATATATATATATATATATATATATATATATATATATATATATATATATATATATATATATATATATATATATATATATATATATATATCCTCTCCTACCAAGCCCTAGGGGCTTACTTAAACCCATAGAGGGATTTATTCAACCTGCATATGTAGGTGTCTATATCTTGGAATTCGAACCCCAAAGGTTGCTACACATACACCTCTTCCTTTATTTGAACCATGAAAAAAAATAGTCTTGACATCCATTTGATGGAGATTCCATCCTTGCATTGCAACAAGGGAAATGATAGATTGGATGGTGGTTTAGAAGGAAACAGGTGCAAATATATCATCATAATCTATGCCCTCTTTTTGAGTGAAGCCTCGGGCAACAAATATTTCCTTGTACATTTGTACAACAAATCTTTCATTGTACTTTTCAGCTATATACCCTTTCTATCAATTTGGTTTTTTGATTTCACAGAATTTCCCCCTCGGGGCAATATGTCTCTCGACATCTTCGAGAGTGTCCTTGAGCCATGAGGGTTTTCTCTTGTTTGAAGGAGGTGGATCAACAGGATCCATAGGTCCTTCAACATCAGGCATCGGTTCATCCTTCGGTTCTTCATATTTCCACGCTTTTTCATCTTCTTTGTCTTCATTGGAGCTAGGAATATTTCTTACTTTCTTGAGGGTAGCCTCTTTATATAAGGTGACATCGTGGCATATTTATACTTCTATTTGACCAAGGAAATATATTCTATATACCTTCGAAGTTTCACTGTAGCCCATAAACATTCCCTTCTTTCTAGAAGCATCCAACTTGCTTCTCTTTTCTTTCAACACATGAAAGTAAACACGAAAACCAAAAAATTTAAAATGAGAAACATCAGGTTTCTTACCGGAGAAGACTTCTTCGAGATTCTTGGAGTCCAGAGCAAAATGTGGGCATCTATTTTTAACATATGCAATAATTTTCACAGCTTCTCCGCATAGAAACTTCGAAAGACCTTCGTCACATAGCATGGCATGGACAACTTCCACAATGGTCCTGTTCTTTCTTTCAGCAACACCATTTTTCTCAGGAGTGTATGTATTTGTGGTATCCCTCTTAATTCGAACTTCTCTACATAAGTCATTGAATTCATGTGACTCATACTCATTCCCATTATCGGTACTCAAAACTTTGATTCTCTTCTTGGTTTGATTTTCCACCAAGGCCTTGAAGGTAGGAAACCATTTGAATGCTTCATCGTTATTCTTCAAGAAATATATCTTGGTCTTCCGGGAGAAGTCATCTATAAAATTCATGTAATAGGAACATCCTCCCAAGGATGTCATGGACAACATACCATATAAATCAGAATGAATCAACTATAAGATATCTGTTTTCCTTGTGACACTTGAGGGGAATGGTCCCCATGTATGCTTCCCTTTGGAAAAAAACTAACATATACCTTCATGATCATCTTTAAATTTGGGCATCCCTCTCACCACCTTCCTTGCTTCGGGAATGGCTTTGTAATGAAGGTGTGAAAACCTCCGGTGCCATAACTCTGTTGGAAGAGTTGTATCATAAGAAATATCCCCCAATGGACTTCCTCCAACCTGGTAGAATGTATCAGCTCCAAAACCAATAGTAAGAGCTTCCTTGAAGTTCTTCTTCCAGATACGTACCTTTCCATCAATGAATGCCACCTTGAATCCCTTGTCTTCAATTGCCGAAATAGACACAAGGTTATTCTTCAAATCAAGTACGTACATAACATCTTGTAAATGAAGGACTTGACCTTGAGATAGATGAAAGATCACAGTCCTTGTCCCTTTCACGGGATAGGTGGCATTATCTCAAAGGATAATTTCTAGATTAGTGTCCTTCTCAATCAAATTATAGAGGGCTTCTTTATAACCAGTGAGGTTCCTTAAAGCACCACTATCAATCAACCAAACATCTAGGGTGTCGGGAGGAGATGCAATAGAGAGGGCAGATACAAGAATAAATCTATTTCTCTTATTACCAAAAAAATTAGACTCATCGTAGTTGGAATTTCTTGACCTCTTGAAAGGTTTCCAATTTCCACTACGATAAGAGGGAGCCTTCCTTTTTCCTTTGAACTCATTGTTCCTTTGATTACCATTCCACCTAGAGTTGTTGTTGTCATCATCCCTGGGAGATTCCCTTCTATTAGGCCACTCTCTTGCATTGTGACCAAACTTGTTACAAGTGTAAAATCTTCCATGTCTTCCTTTGGGTCCCTCTCTTCCATGGTTTTGATTTCTCGAACCTCCATTGTTCCTCTTCTTTGCATGAGTGGTGAAGGTAGTAGGGTCACCTCCATTTCCATTAGAGGGATGATCTCTCTCCATCATTCTTGTCTCCTCTTGAGTGCATCTAGTCAATATTTTAGAATTAAAATCATGAATCACATTATTATTAAAAATAGTGGTATTGAATACATAATAATCACGAGGGAGACCTCCTAGCGTAATCAGAACCATCTCTCGATTAGATATTTCTTCTCCAATAGCTAGAATATTGTTCCTGATTTTTGTGAGCCTCATAAAATAGGATTGAATGGATTCACCCTTTCCCTTCTTAATATTATTCAATTGATTCTCAAAGAAAATAACTTTATTAGAATTTCTAGCCCTGAACATGCTAGCCAGATTATCATACATCTCTTTAGATGTGCTCAGCTCAAAAATGTAAGCAACAAATTTCTTATGAATAGAATCTCGGATAATCATCTTTGCTTTGATTTCCCCTTTTCTATACTTCATCTTTGTGGTAGCAGGTGCATTTGATGGAGGCTTTTGAATCTTTCCCTACACATAATCCATGACATCTTAATCTTCTAATGCCAAATCCAAGAATATATTCCATGTATGATAATCAAAATTATCAGTCAATTTATCATCAAAATTGAAACCATTATAGGTTGAGGAGGTCATTGGTCCATCATAGGATTTATTCTTAGGTGATTGCTTTTGACACTAGGCTTGGGCTTTGTCTTCACCTCAACTCTGATAACATGTTAAATTTAGATAGCCATGGAATAGTCTATGCTTAATGAAAATTTTCTTCAATCTTTCTTAGGCCCGATTTAATTTAGCAATCACATAAACATGAACGTAAAATGTTGATAGAACACAATAATAGATCACCAGAAGACAAGCCAATAAAATAGATTAGATTTTACAAATTTTCTTGTCCAGCAAAGATATAGAATAGTGTGCGTTATTGCAGTGAATAGGATGCATCAGGCAGAAAAGTCTTTCTCAACATCATATCAACCAACCCTCCTAGTGTCACACACAACCCTCAAAGAAAACTCATCAAAAGTCAACGTCAGTCAATAGAACGTTAGCACTGAAAATTGGGCATAGAAAGTCAACACTATAGATTTAGGGCTTCATTCAAATTCAACGTTATTCTTCAATTTTTGTGCCCAGAAATATGACCTTCGAAAATCGGATTTTATGCAAAGTTTGGAGATAAGAACATCAAGGGTTGACCATGGTCAATGCTATTCAACGCACAACAAACAACCCTAAAACATGTCCATAGATTTACCCAGCTTCTACTCCGCACATATGAAGGAAAGATGCCTCCAAAGTCTAATTGAACCAATCAAATCACAAGAGAGAATGTGTGATGAGTTTATGATGAAATGGAATTCATCTCTCTCCAATTGATATCAGTCAGTGAGGGTTTGTGACACGTCTATTAGGCTTGTGAGCCTACATTACAAATCTGATCGACCTTGCACATGTGTGGAAAATAAAATCAAAATATACATTCTTCTCATCCAAATAAGATGATATTTAGATCATTGTTTCACCTCTCCAAAAGAGGAATCTAACAAAAATATAATCATCATCATATGAGCATTGCAACCTTGAGTCTGGACCTAGTTGCCCAAAATTAACAATTTTATTAAGCACTATATTGATTTGGATGTTATTTACGTAGAGGGGTATGGAGATGAAACTTGATGATATTGTGACCAAACTCAAAATACTCTAAATGCATCAATATGAAAATGCAACTCTTTATTTCAATGAATTTCTATTTAAGATAAAGTTGAAGGAATTTTGGACTCAAAAAGTACAAGCTTCCTAAAACATCACATAAGATTTTTTTTCATAAAGAAAACAATTTCATTTCCAAGTAGGACTGTTATCTCTTTTGTGATGAAAAATTTCCTTGGTTACAAAGTGAAAAACAACAATTTGATGAACAAAAAATTCTCAAAAGAAAGGAAACTTATCAAAACCATAAAAAGTGTAAAAAAACTTCAAAGAAAATCAAAGATTTTAACTAATAACCCTAACTAACATACCTATGAATGTCTTTGATGATTTTTTTTAGTTGAAAGAAAACTAAATTGCTTTCCACTTGAACTAGTAGACATGAAAGCATAAAGGAGTAATTTGAGACAATTCACACTTCGGTAATCTAGAATTTTTTCCTTTTTGAAAATGAGCATGAAACAAATACTCAAAAAATTAAGCCTGGCAAGTATCTTGGTGGCTCAAGAATAAAATAATAGAAAACCAATGATCTTTGGTAATGACTTTATTTTCCAAAAGGAGCAAGACATCAAACCAGGGCAAAACCTAACTAAATTATGCAAAAATGATTATTTATCAAAAAATACTCTAAGGTGTTTAGGAAGAGTTCATATACATACTCTAAGAGTTGGTATAGACCAGGTTTAACCTTAAGAAAATGGTTATCTGACTCTGAAAGAGAAAATATTATTTTTTTCAAAATTTCGCAGGGGGTGCATAGGTTTTCAGTGCAAACCAATGCGCATGCGCACTGAACTAAACTGGAAACTTGCACAGGTTTGCGCTCTATTTACCACCGAAAACAACAGATGGTAGAGAAAATTTGGAAAATAAAAATTAAAGGCTTTCTGGTTCAGAGAATCTAAAAGGTTATATACCCGACCACACTCAAAAAATTCAAACTATGAAAGTTGTAATGTCAAACCAAACAAAAAAAAGGAAAAATAAGCTTTGCTTTGCCAGTGGAGTCACCAATTTGTTTTCTATATTAATCCCTCTTGCGGAGAAGAGTGATCTCCCTAGTACCCTAATAAGTAAGTAGAAATAGACAAACATTTGAATACCTCTTTCTCTAAGATATTAGCATTTAGATTTTTATAACTTAGAGATGATGAGGTTATGCTCTTACTTTACAACGAGACGTTTGATGTAGCCTTTTTCCTTTCACTCCAAATAAATCCTTCAACGTTGAGAATAATCTGCAATCACAAACAATGCAAAGGATCAAAGCACCTACAATATATAATAATAGAAAATAGCAATTCAACGTAGTGATTAAGGAGACTAAGTATTTCCATCATTTCAATGAATTTAGAAACAAAACAATGAGAAAAAGAGATCCATATGTATTATTAAGAATAAAAAATAAGAAATCTTACAACATGAGCCTTGATGTTGTACATATTTCTCCCGTATGTCTACGCAATCGTTTCCTCATTTTGACGATCCTTCCTCTCTAGAATGACTAACATTGAGTCTTTTGTACAAAGGTGTGATCTTCAATGTACAATAAACTCATGCCAACTTAGTATCTCAGTATCTTTCGACTAATAATTTAGAATCTACCCTTAAACCTGAAGCTTCACCTCAATTTATAGAGAGATTGAGTAGGTTTCAAATACATCAAGAGAGGGATAAGATCCTCCAATGAAGGGATTAGGGTTACTTTTGCCAAGGGATAAGCACCATGAGTGGAGGGATATAGCTTGAACGAGAGCAACTCTACAGGCTTCCATTTGGGAGAATATTCACCCAACTAGGCTTCTAGAAGTTACTTCGTCATGTTTACATCCTTTTATGGGGGTGCAAAGTTTCTATTGGTGAAGAGAGCGGTGATTGTCGTGGCTAATAGAAGAAGTATCAGCGCATGCATAGTAAATTGTCACAAAAATCACGCGGGTAACTTTTTAAAGGTTTTAAAGAGCCTTTTTGTAGTTTCAAGACTTGCTTCAGGAACATGAATGTTTTTTACTTCTAATGAAGCATGAATATGGATGTTGTTAGATCAATAATGACACTCAAATTTCATGGTGACAAAATGACATGTAAAAATAACATAAATGCAACTAATCAATCGATTTGATAACTACCTCATTTGTATACCAAAATGCCACATGAAGTTTCCTGTCTACTCAAATGTGGTAGCACAAATTCTCTGCTCTAGCGCACACGTGTGAACTAGAGTTGCACAACTAATCTCGAGGCTAAGGAAATTCAACCTTTACTTTTTATAAATTTCTCATGCATGTTGAACCTCTCTGAACTACTGAACTCTTGGATCTTCTTTGATCGTGCTCTTAATCCTATTTGTGCTCAAGTGACTTGTCATTAACTTGCTCTATATCCTCATATAATTTTGACCTCAACCATAATCTCCTTCTCAATGGTTGATATTAAATCAAGATCAATGGTTGAGATTAAATCATAAGATAACCTAGGAAATTTTACTTTTTAACAAAGTTCATTCTTAAGAAATAGTTAAATAAATTAATATTTTGCTAAAGTGATAGTCTATTATGTACTTATGGTAGTATTTGCACTTAGTCATGCATAAAAATTCTTTGCTACTCCAATAAACAATCCCCTACTTGTAACCACAAATCCCTACTCTTTAATCTCCACTCCTTTTCCTTATCAAGGAGGAGATTTTTTTTTTCTCTTCAAGGGATTTGAGATTTTGTTTTTGTCCATCGGAGAATGAGGAGTGGCCTGTGTTGAGGAGGACGTCCCAAAGCTAGGATTCAATCCATTAGAGGAGATTTTCATCTTGTACTATTTTTTATTTTTCCCAATGAAAGAAGATCTCTTTTTCATTTTTCATATTATCTTGAAATTGGAGAGGGGGAGAGGAGCTAAGAGAGGGTTTGAAATATACCCAAAATTATTTGATTTTCTTCAAAAGGGTATATGGTTTTTCCATCCTGGATTGAGTTTGAAAGGGATCATAGGATTTGAGTGCCTAACTCCCCACTCCAAACAATAGAATTATGATTCAAATCCCCTCTTGAAGCAGTCCACTACCAAATTTGGAATTATTTTTCGAAGACACTTTATGTGATCAGAAACTAATACAATATCTTAGGTATATGCATTTCTAGTTCTTTTATTTGTCCCAGTGAATCAATTTTGTACAATGAATGACCACCATTTTTCCAGAATATTAAAATATCAAAAAATAATTCATCGAAGTGGTTTATGTGTGCTAAGCGTGGGCCTAGCAACAAGGGAACACACTGAATTCCTAAATTCCTAGCTTATAAATGAAATATGGACCAGAATAGATATCCTACCTAAGTCCAATGATTTTTTCGTGGCACACAATAACGATCCTTCAATCTTTGTCTTCACGCATTGAAGTCTATTTTGGTAACGATGTTGATGCACATGCACAAATATCAAACAAATGATGACAACATACAACTATATACATTCATTTACAACTATTAAACTAGTCAAGGAGAGCTAAACACTTTGAATATAAATGGAAACAAATTTTGAACCAGAAACCAGTCATGTAACATTGATATATGAAAAATAATTTTACAACCTTATGCCTTGACGTTGTAGATATTCTTCGACCGGTTTAGTAGGGCGCGTCTCCTTCGAATTAATGAGGCAATGGGCCTAAACTCTCTCTCAATAATGGATTCTTGTCTACTTTCTTCAACACACCAAATATAACTAATAATTGTTCAGCTAGCTAAATCAATGTGAGGAAGAAGTATATATAGGAGAGGAGGAGGAGGTTTGGGATCCACATAAGGTGGAGGGGAGGTCTATCCCTTTGGGGAGTTTCACATTTGTAGGAACTAATAGGAGAAAGGGAGGAACCTGACTTGATCCAGTCGAACAAACCATTATGACTCCGCTCACGAAGCTGTTAGAGCATGGACACTTTGTTTCTATTTTAAAAAACTTTCTAAAAGAAGCTCGGTGTGGGTGCCCTTCTAAGAAAGAGTGCCAAAGTGCACGATGCACAGTGTTAATTTCTTCATGGGCACATGGCCATAACTGCCTACCAACGCCGACCCAAAAACATAAGTTTATGAAGGTCTTCTTGAGGAATGATTAACAGAGATTATATTATTGACATGCCAAGGGATGCAATGACAGTTATGGAAATGTATGAAAATAATACACAGGGTTCACTAAAATGGTCCTCCAATGTGTGAGATGGGGATGGCAAGGATGGTGACAAAATATTGTGTAACAGATACCCCCTAAAGCATGAGGTCTGAGAGAGAGGGAGGGGTGAAATTATTTACGATAACATGCCCAAACCAAAACGACGTCGTCGGAAGACCTGAAAGAGTAAGTACAACTGATATCTCTAATACATGAATATGTGGTATGGGCGCAACCATCCATAATAGATGACATATAACAAGATCCAAGGTATGGACACAACTGTCCAGTGAAAAGGATCAACAAATAGACTTAGGTATGGTCGCAGCCATCCAATCAGAAGAGTCATGCATATATTCATGGTAAACCAAATGACCTCACAACTTGGATTTTATCAGACAAAACCCAGGGTCTTGCGCTTCGTCTTGACCCGAACAAGTATAAATTCAGGCATGTGAACGAATGAACTAAAGTCAAACATGCAAGAAAATCACTTGATTACCAGCCAATGATGAAAGTTGTTAACAGGTGTGAGAGAGACCACCAATAATGACAATGGTTCTCAAGGCACTTCTAGTACAATCCATGGAATGTGAATAATGAGTTGTAGTCGAACATCTGCGAAATAACTCGATCAAAGGCCAATGATGAGAATGTATCGTCAAATGTGAAGAACTTGCCATTGAGGCATGAAAGCTCTAAGGTACCAAAAGGGAGTCTCTAGATCAGCTTCCTGGATAATGAGCTGAATTCGACAGAAAGTGACTGGTCGAAGGAGGGCCATAAATTTTCCCACATCATCGACACGAGATAGAGGAATAAGATGATAGTGAATTAGGACTGAACATAATATCAGGGGTTGAAAATTGCAGAAGGAACTTCTCTTGAACATATTGGCGACATGACTCTATAATTTGGTAGAATTTGACATGAAGGGATCTGAGGTCATGGTGACGAGGCAAAGACCAAATGAGAGGTCAAAACGGGTAACCCAAACCCATGGAGGAAAAATGATGAATATGGGATGTCCCCAACTCAACATGAACTGCAGACAAGCAGTATGTCACTCAGCATCATGTTCAAGAGTGACATACTGCTGACACAACTGAGAACTTGTTCCGTTTCCCCCCTCCATTTCTGGCCAGTACCACAATTATTTTTGGAAGAAGGCTTGAAGGGGATATCATATGCTTGCCATGTAAGTTTTTCCTTTGGACAAATCCATCCTAGTAAATTTTACAAGCATTAGGAAGGAGGAACTCGGTAACCTCATGATGAAGATTTCTGATGTCATTTAGTTTTAACAATTCTGACAAACAAAGAACTCGACATCTTTTCATATTTAGAGAGTTTGAAAAGAAGCAGAAAAGAAAACTCCAATAAGTCCCTTTTCATAAGTAGTGTCATACATCCGAAAAGGTAGAAAACAATATCTGAGATAACCTCTTAGCCATGTTTGACTAAGGTATTCCTTTTTCGTAAATAATCTATCCCAGCCCGAAAAAGGGGTAAATGTATACTGGGCAAATGACGTTTCATAGCCTTTAACGAGTTCAAAATGACAAGAGTCTCGACAATCTTTTCAATTTTTGACAGTCAAAAAAGAGTTGAGAGATGAATCCACGGGTTAATCTTTTTGTGTTTTTACCGAGTTCGAAAAATTCATAGAACATAACTCATTTCTTCCTTGTCGTCACTTTTAGGCGCTATTGTTGCACAAGAAAGAAATGTAAAAACCCATTTTTTGAGATAAAATAATAAAATAATAAAAAAATATGTCCAAAAAGCTAATTAGAGTTTAGAAAAGGTTATAAAATGGTGCAAATAGTAAAAATAATTTACTTTTCACCTTTTCACCTTCTTGTGAGAATTTTACCATTTTTTACTGTGAACTAGTGGAGCCGACAGCATGCAATCTAGGAGGTCATTTGTGAATCCATTTTCTCCATGTATGAGCTCTCATCTTCTCCTTCATTTTAAGCCATTTTTCATTCTCTGTTTTTATGTTTTGATGCATTTTGGAGGAAGTTTTGTAATTCCTCGGTCACATCGGTTGGCACGGGTTCCAAGCACAGAGTTGTGCCCAACCACACAAAATTTAAAAGAGGAGGCGCTAATCGGCACCGTTGTTTGCAAAATAGTGGCGCCAATAGCCACAACCAAAAATTTCCAAAATTTCCTCAAAATATCCGATTCAAATGGTTCAAATTTCGATCTTGTAGCTAACAAGAGCCTCAATTGTGGTTTTTGCAGGGAAATCAGTAGCAAAAATGGTCATAGAATGGAAATAATGAGATCACGGGGAGGAATATGAACAAAAAATGGGAGACAATGCATGTATGGATTCCTTGAGAAACTGTGGGCTCTTAAAATTCTTCCTGGCACCATGTCTAAGAGCTCAGCTGGAACTATTGTAGTACTTGATTAGTGTGTGGGACACTGATTGAGAAATATTTTTGATTCATGACATGAGTTGGAGATAGAAGTCTCCGACATTTATTTCATCACTCGATTGTCATGGAGGGGAGAGAAATCAATCCTAATAGGTAACCAACCCCTTTGTGAGAGCATGGCCATGTTGATAGAGAGAGTTTGTCGAAGAGAAAATAAAAGATAAAAAAGAGGCAAAGTAGATATTCAGATAGTGCCTGACTTGACACTAAGGGTAGTGTTACATATGCTAACTCGGGCAACTACATCTTAGGCTCCTCACGAAGCTAAAAAGACAAAACTTCAACTTGTCGTGGATTCCATGGCTCCAACCATCTACAATTGGGCGGAAGTAGTAACAATCAACTTAAAACGTTAGTTAACCAAATGCAAGAATGGCAAGCTAAAACAATTTGGATATGGTTCCATCTTGATGCCATTCATTCTGGAACGATTTCTGATTTTCCAACGCCAGGTGGTGATAGTACCTATGCCACTAGCAAGAGAGCTACAGATGGTCTTTTGGGCAGAGTTGATGCCTCGGATAGGAGGTGGTCAACACATGTCATGGAAGCCAGAATTATTCAACTGGCTACCCCGACATCTCATCGTGGTAGAGGGATAGCCATATACCGGTACCATTTCATGGGTGATATTGACCTTTCACTCTCGGAAGGAGATGACTGGGATGAGGCTTTCGGAAAAAACTCATTTCTTTTATTTTTATTATTATTATGTTTTTTTTGTTTATATATGTTCTGATATTTATCCATAGCAAGGAGGGTCCCACGTGATTTCAAAGCAGCCCCTGAGGGTGAGGGAAGTGAGTAAGAAGAGATCGCGCACAACTTGGAGGGACTCAGAAGTGGGATCCCTGATTACGTGAGATTCGAAGACGTTACTTTTTCTTATCAGAGGAAAACTACAGGTTGTCTAACCACATCCATCGATTACTGAGGCGGGTCGTATGTGTAGTAACATGCTATCATGAGAACCATGCTGATTATACACCTAGGTTTTATTTCTGAATATTTTTTAGAGACATGATGTCTCGGGATGTAACCAAAAAAAATATGTTTTTTGAAATATGATGCACGTGGATGCAAAATATATATATGCTTATTTTCCTATCTAAATCTTACTATGTAATGATGAATGATTTATACAAATTTCGCAAATGTCTATCTAATACAATATTGGCTACTGCATCAGTTAACATATTCATTCTCCTAGGAATATGATGATATGTGATGTAATCAAAATTCATTTGTAACAGACAAACATGCAAATACATCATTAAAATCTGAGGGTTTCTAACAAAATAATGCCCATTGAGTTGGAGAACAACAAGCTGAGAATCTAGGTTTACAATTAATTCATGAATGTCGAGAGTAATAGTTTTAGTTAAGAGTTCGATGACTGCATTGTATTCAGTGACATTGTTGGTTTTTCATCCTAGACAAATACCTTGAAGGTCTACCAACTCACCGTTAGGATCATAAATCATCCAAGCCACGGAGGACAAGTTCTGGGTACTGTGGGAGGCACCGTTCGAGAAACCGACATAAGGAGTGACATACATCTACAGAGTAAGAAAATACATAATAAGCACAAAAATCTTCTCGCAAAGAACACCAAGCCAAAAAAATACAAAAATGGAAAACACACTTATGTAAAAAAGGATATGCACCAGAAATTCATGCATAGTATTTTTTGAGATACAACCCATTTATGGGTTGATCCAAAGGATAACCTTCATAGTCAATAAGCTCATAGGCCCCATTCTACAAAACTCGCTTAACAATGTAGGGCCCATGCCACATGGGTTAGAATTTACCTGCCCCCAGCTTATCATGAGCTTGGTCATACTAGAGGACTAACTCTCCTTCTATAAAGGTACAAGGGGAAACCGTTTGATCAAAGTGGGCTTTGACCTTCCTTTTCTATGCTTCTATGACTAGATTAGGAAAGCGACAAGTTTCATCTAACCTCTCCAAATATAGAAGACATTCTTCCTCTAGCAAGGTATTATGTAGTAATTCAACAACTATCTTGAGAGAAGGAATTTCACATTCAATCGGAAGGGTAGCTTCCAAACCATAAACAGGCTAGAATGGGGTGAATCTGGTTGCATCCTTTACAGAGGTTTGGCAAGAATAGAGAGCTCAAAACAACATGAGATTCCAATTGGATTGTGCATCCCAATCGTACACCGAAGCAATGCCTACACTCACAGTTGACGGTAAGACGACTGCGCAATTTCTTTTCAATCATGTGATTACTGGGTTTGGTGTCCCTGAAGCCATTTTCATCGACCATGGCTCTAATTTTATCCATTATATGATGGCTTAGTTGAGAACTAAGTTGGGTTTGTGTCACAAAAACTCAACTCCATACTACCACCAGGACAATGGCCAGGTTGAAGTTGTGAACAAGGTTTTAGTCACCAAAGGAGTCGCCAACTTGTTGATCAGGAAAATCCCCTTTGCAAATAGAGGCGATCTCTCTAGACCTAGGGTGGGTCTAGCAACAAGGGAACACACTGAATTCCTAAATTCCTGCCTTATAACTAAAATATGGACCAGAATAGATATCCTACCTCGGTCCAATGATTTTTTTATGGCACATAGTAGTGATCCTTGGATATTTGTCTTCACGCATTGCATTTCGTGTTGGTAATGATTTTTATGCACATGCAAAAAGATCAAACAAAAGATGACAACATACAATTATATACATTCATCTACAACTATTAAACTAGTCAAGGAGAACTAAACACTTTGAATATAAATGGAAACAAAGTTTGAACTAGAAACCAGTCATGTTACATTGATATATGAAAAAGAAGTTTACAACCTTATGCCTTGATGTTGCATATATCCTTGGATGGGTTCAGTAGAGCATGTATCCTTCAAAGTAATAAGGCAATGGGCCTAAAATCTCTCTCAATAATGGATTCTTGTCTTCTTTATTCAACACACGAACTATAACTAATGACTTTTCAGCTAGCTGAATCAATGTGAGGAAGAAATATTTATAGGATAGGAGAGGAGGTTTGGGATCCACATGAGGTGGAGGGGATGTCTATCCCTTTGGGGAGTTGCGCATTTGTAGGAACTAATAGGCCAAAGCGAGGAACCCGACTTGATCCAATCAAACAAACCATCATGACATCACTCACGAGGCTATTAGAGCATGGAAGCTTTGTTTCTATTTTAAAAAAATTTCCAAAAGCATCTCGGTATGGGTGCCCTTCTGAGATAGAGCACCGAAGGGCATGAGGCCATAACTGCCTACCAGCGCCGACCCAAAAACATAGCTTTATAAATGTCTTCTTGAGGAATGATCAACAAAAATTATATTCTTGACATGCCAAGGGATGCAATGACATTTATGGAAATGTATTACAATGCATAGGGGTCACTGAAATGGTCCTCCAATGTGTGGGATGGGGATTGCAAGGATAATGACAAAATAATGTGTAACGCTCCTTAATCAACACTCCTTGATGTTGATATCGATTGGACTATTTGAATGAATTTTTCAATGGAAATATGGACTCCTTGATATTATAGATGATATGTACTTCTTATATGAACTCTTTGGTGATTTGGATGGCATCAACTTCTTGATGATGAAATGGTGATGATATGGTCAACTTCTTGATGATGACATGGACTCCATGATGATATGATGATGATGATTCCTTAACAATGTTGAATACTTGATGATGATGAACATATGGATTTCGTGATGATGTATACTACTTGATGATGATGAATATATGGACTTGGTGATAATGTAGACACCTTGATGATGATGATGTGGACTCATTGATGATGTATATTCTTTGATAATGATGATGATATGAAATTAGTCATAATGTAAAATCCTTGATCATGATGATGATGTGGACTCATTGATGATGTAAAATCCTTGATGACTTGGAGTCTGTAAACTCTTTGTTGATGATAAGAATACCTAAATTAGAGGCTACACCATTTTGGCCCTCATTCAGGTATGGTTAGATTCAGACCTGAATTGGAGGCTACACCATCTCATTTTGTAGCATCCACATATTTGAATGTTGGGCCTGATTGATCCTTTGAGAGGTCCTTCAATACTTCCATTGGAAATATTCCTTTGACAACCAACTCATGTGATGGAGTTGAGTCCTTTTTTCCATGACATTTCTCAGAGTTTTTCAATAGATGAATAGTGGGGCATTCCAAAATTGAAACCTTGGGATGTGTTTTTACCCATATCTTCTTTAATTTCTTGAGTGGGAAACAGTCTACCATATTTCCATTGGAGTAACATCTAGAACACTTGAAGTGAGTTACTTCATAATAGAGTGCTTGAATATTTATCCTTTCCCCAACTTGTATCAATATGGAATGAGGGCACCTAGAATCCAAGTTTAAACCCACCATTACTCTTGTCATGGCCATATATCCTAATTTTTGGTAGGAGAGGTTAGCTTCATAAAAAAACTCTAGAATATTCCCAATATTATGAATTATGTATTTATACCATAATTTCATGGACAAGGTTGGGAGATGAACCTAGATAGGAACCACTGAAATATTTTCATAGCAAGCATCAAATTCCATATTCCATTTGTTTAGAAATAGAAATTGTGACACCCACTGCTAGTGGAATTGTAGGATATTTTCCACATGCTCCTTTGACTCCAATTTCCAGCCCAACCATCACTTTTCCAAAATAAAACATTGGGGTGAAATCATAGAAATTTGGTGAAATTATTTGCATCCCATGACCTCATCACTGCCATGACCATTTTCTTACTTACATAATAGCCAACCACCACCTTTTATTTTGTTTAGGATTTGTCATTTAGTTGATAATAATGTTATTCATGAGAATTTCTCATTTTTTAATAGTGTTAGAAGCCCCTTTGCTTGTTGGATGGACGATTGACAATTTATAAGAAGATCAAAAAATCACACTATCCATTTACCACATCAAAAAGGGGTTTAGGAGACTGTATGGTGAATGGTAAGAGATGTTAGTTGAGACTGGGGATATAAAATTAAAGGTAGTAAGGTCATTGAATTCAAAGGCCTCTATAGTAAGGTGGATCATTTGAATGCTATTGGCAACAAACATCCTAAAGAGTTTGAGTAGAGGGGGATCATAGAAGGATAGGAATGAGGGAATAAATCTATTAGACTACAAGCAATGGATAAAAATCCTAATGACACAACTTCAAATACATGAACCATTGATTCTTGGTGTGCCAAAGAGACCATACCTGCAACCTAGAGTGGACTTGTTAGATTTTTTTTCCTAGGTGGTTGTGAAACCCATGAAATATCATTAGGTTGGGTCCATATTTGAATAACTTCAAAGGGATCTACAGAGTATTCTACCAAAAATTATTCCATTGGTGGGATCAATAGGAGTCCACGAAGAAGGCCTGTCTTGTAGAGTTGTAGACGCAACTCAAATGAAATCAAAATTTTTTACAATAAGAAACTATTGCCATAGACCAATTCTTTCCACCCATATATATATATATATATATATATATATATATATATATATATATATATATAAAATTTATTCCCATTTATTTATGTAGGAGAATTCCCAATTGATATTAAAATAGAAGCAAATTAGATAAATGAAGAATCTAATTTAATATTTCCATCCAACTCAATAAGAAAAGCAATCTCCCATAGGGATTTATATTGAGGGTAAATGGATGAATATAAAACACTTCTTGCAGTAGATCACCTATTCAATTGCCATCTTGTAAGGTTGCAAAACCTATTCAAATCCCATCTTGTAGAGTTGTAGACCCAACTCAAATGAAGTCAAAATTTTGTACCATAAGAAACCCTTGCCTGACTTACATACTCTCCACCCCATATATATATATATATATATATATATATATATATATATATATATATATATATATATATATATATACGTGTGTGTGTGTGTGTGTGTGTGTGTGTGTGTGTGTGTGTGTGTGCGTGTGTGACCTATTCAAATCAACCTTTATGATGGTAGACCCAACTAAAATGAACTCAAAATTTTGTACCATAAGAAACTCTTGCCATACACCCATTCTTGCCACCCCATATATATATATATATATTGTGCTCATTTGTGTAGGTAGGAAAATTCCCAGATGATATTAAAATATGAATCAAACTAGATAAATGAATACTTTAAATTAATATTTCCATCCAACTCAATAAGAAAAGCAATAGCCCATGGGGCTTTAGATTGGTGGTTGCTAAAATTGGGAACTAGGGACAAATTCCACCTTGGGACACCTAATTTGATGGACTTGATGATTGAACTAAATTCCTCTTTTCGACAGGACCAAAAATGATATAAAGATGATCCAATTGGGACAAGAAGAAGTGTGTTTCTCAATATATTCCCACACATTTGCAAATTGTTCAGTTCGGCCACATCATTATGTAGTCTCATGAAGCCCAATGGACGTGACTCTTCACCCTCAATGAATTGTATAAATACAATTTCCCTCTCTCCTCAATTGGCATCATCATCACTCACATTTTCTTATATATTGTTCTCTCATTACTTCATAAAACATTGGGAAGTTTCTCTTTCTCACACGTGTGGCACAAGGAGGTTGAATTTATGGACATAGTTGTAGGGCCGAAAATTTCATGAGCTGGCAAAGTTTGACGAACATTGACTATGGGCTCTTTGATGAGTTTTGACTGTGATTTTTGGTGGATTATTTATATTTCTATCAGCCACATTTCTGGGCACAAATATTGAGAGAATCTGGGGACTTTGACCAATCATGACTTCAGGATTGACTACAAATTTGATAGCAAAAAATTACAGCATAGTTTCTCCCTCCTTTGACCAAATTTAACTGGGCTGTTTTGGGTTGATTTTGACCAACAAGACAGACCAAATTTGGTTGTGTTTGACCAAGATTAAGGAGGAAAGTTCCACAACTACATTGACCACCATTGAATTTATATCTAGGGTTGATTTTGACTATAGTTGAATCTAGATTTGATAGAGCTTTTCTGGCTTGGATTTTGCAAGTCAATTTTGACTTCTGTACTCTCTTTGTGTGCTAAACATTTGATATAATCATAATAATAATTTATCAAAGAGTTTTCCTCACATTGGAGTTTTTCCCTGGCATCCGCCAAATCTGGTGTCCTCTTTTCTTAGCTTGTCTTTTGCATTTTTTTTCATGTTCTATCTACTTTTACTACCAATGTGATTAATGGTTAATGTGATTGCTATTGGTAAAATAAATTAGAAATTGTCATTTGGATGCTAAAGGAACATTGAATTAATTATTCTAAGCATATAACATACCATTTTTATCTAAATTTAGCATGGTATTAAAGCCCAGGTGAAGAAAAAGCCCAAGAAAGAGAGAAAATATATATCACCATGAAAGGTTTATTGGACAAGTTTCAATGGATTCCTCATCTTACTTCAATACTAAGGACAAGCTCAATCACAAATCTAACTATCGTGCATGGAAAAAGGACTTTGGACTTGACTTTGGATGAACATGAAGTATTGAACTATTTGTATGGAAAAGTGGTGGAGCTTCCTTAAAATACACCAGCTGCTACTAAGATGAAGTATAGAAAAGGTGAGGTCAAAGAAAATAAAATTTTTGTTGATTCTATTAAAAATAATTTGGTTTCCGATATTTTTTATTTGGGAACTTCTAAGGAGATATATGAGAATTTGGTTTGGATGTTCAAAGTGAACATTGTAAATCAAATCCTTTTTCTTAAAAACAAGTTGAACGACATCAAGTTGGATAAACGAGAGTCCAACCAATCCTACTTCGTGAGGATCACTCAAATAAAAAATGACCTTCTATCTATTGGAGAAGTTATTTCTGACAAGTAACTCACTCTCATTTCACTTGGGGGTCTTTCAAGAGCATGGGATGTGTTTAATAAAACCATTCTCTACAATGATAAGATTCCTAGTATTGATGAACTATTGGCTAGATGCACTCAAAATGAGACAAGGATGATGGAGAGATACAAAAATTCAAATGGAAATGAGCCCACTTCTTACTCTACTCATGCAAAGAAGAAAAATAATTTCGATCCAAGAAGACATGGTCAAGGATTCAAACAGGGATTCAAAGAAGGAAGAAAAGGAAGATGCTAATGCTACAATTGCAACCTGTTTGGCCACTATGCTAGAGAGTTTCCTCTCAATAATTATACTCCAAGGGATGATGACAACAACAACAATAAATAAAAACATAATGGAAATAAAATGAATAAATGGTTCAATAATAATGAAAAAATTAATGCTCCCGTTGCTCAATATGGAAATGGTCGACCTCCCAAAAGATCAGGAAACTCTAGGTATGACGAAAGCAATATTGTACAAAAACAAAAGGAATTTTATCTTATTTCTGCTATATCTACTTCCTCTCCTCAAGACACTTTGGATCATTGGTTGATTGATAGTGGAGCCTCAAGGCACTTCACTTGGTACAAAGAGGCCCTCTCAAATTTGATTGAAAAGAAGACTAAATTGGAGATCGTACTTGGAGACAATGCCACCTACCCCTTTAAAGGGATAGGTATTATTACTCTTCACTTGAATCAAGGTCAAACCATTCACCTACATGAACTATTGTATGTGCCCTATTTCAAGAAGAAATTGGTGTCTATTTCAACGATGTAGGGTAAGGAATTCAAGGTGGAATTGATTAATGGAAAGGTCTGTGTTTGGAAAATATACCCTAAATATGCATTCATACTTGTATTTAGGGTTGATGGTCTATATCAAGTTGGAGGAAGTCCTTTGGGAGCCTTGACTTGTGATGCTTCACTTCAATATAAGCTATGGCATCGATGGTTCACCCACTTACAATTGAAAGCCTTACCTAGGGTAAGGAATATGGTCACAGGTATGCCCAACTTCAACATGAATAATGAAGGAGTTTGTTAGGGTTGAAGGGGACCATTCCCTTCAACTGCAATTCAAACTACCAATATTATTCAACTAGTCCATTCTAACCTATCTAGTATGTTTCCCACAACATCATTGGGAGGATACTTATACTATGCAATTTTTGTGGATGACTTCTCTCATAAAACATGGACAATTCTTGAAGAAGAAGGATGAAGTGTTCAGTTGGCTCCATTCTTTCAAAGCTTTCGTGGAAAATAAAATAGGGAATAATATCAAGATATCGATAATTGATAATGGAACTGAGTATGAATCAAATGAATTCAATGAATTTTGCATAGAGGTCGACATTAAGAGGGAGACAACCATTCCATACACTCCTGAGAAAAATGGAGTTGTTGAAAGGAAGAATTGAACAATAATGGAAGCCTCTTATGTCATGCTCCATGATCAAGGTCTACCAAAGTACTTAACATGAGGAGAAGCTGCTAGCATTGGCGTTTATGTTCAAAATAGGAGCCCACATCAAGAATTGGATTTCAAGACACCTGAAGAATTTTTCACTCGTAAAAACCTAATTTTTCTCATTTTAGAATATTTGTGTGTCATGTGTTATTTCATGTACCTAAAGAGAAAATAAACAAGTTATAAGCATATGGGAAGAAAGGTATATTTGTGGGCTACAATGAAATTTTAAAGGTATATATAACTTATCTTCCTAGCCAAAGATATGTTGAAATAAGCCATAATGCCACCTTTGATGAAGACACTACCCTTGGGAAAGACAAAGATATCCCCATTCCAAAGGACATTGATGATGCTGCAGAAAAAAAGGATGAAACTCTAATACATGAAGCTATGATTGATGTTAAAGGCCCGACGGATCCCATTGATCCACCTCCTGGTGATCCCTATACCTCAAATAAAATACCTTTGTAGCTCAAATATACACTCGAAGATGCTGAAAATCATATTTCTCCAAGAGGGACATTCTATAAAAGCAAGAAGTTGAACATGTATCAAGGTTACTTAGTTGCTATGAGTACTATTGTTCAAACTGAACCATGCACATTTGAAGAGGTTGTAAAGCACCATGTTTGGAAGGATGCAATGAATGAGAAATATTAACCTATCATGAAAAATTATGTTGGGCATGTGGTGCCTAGACAGAAGGAAAAATTTGCAGTCGCCTTAAAGTGGCTATACAAAATTAAACATGGAGCTGATGGGAGTGCTGAAAAATATAAGGTTAGGTTTGTTGCTCATGGTTTCTTTAAAAACGAAGGAGTGGAATATGACACAATATTTGCACCAATTTCTTGATATACCACTATCTAATTGATCGTAGCTCTCGTTGCCTCTCAAGGATGGATCCTACACCAAATTAACGTTAAGACTACCTTCTTGCATGAATCGCTTAAGGTGGAATTCTACATGGAAAAACTTGAGGGGTTTGAAGTACAAGATCGAAGGACACATGTGTGCAGGTTGAAGAAAGACCTCTATGGGTTAAAGAAAGCCCTTGGGGATTGGTATGAGAGGATTGATAGTTGTCTTATGAAGCTAGGATTGACGAGGAGCGGTGTTGATCCTAACCTAAACTTCAAGGTTGAAAATAATGTGTCTCTCATTTTGGTCCTTTATGTAGATGATCTCTTTCTGACAGGTGCATACCCTCTCATTTATAAAAGCAATATGGAGTTGGCTTCCGAGTTCAAGATGAAGGACCTAGGTTTGATGCACTACTTCCCAGGACTCGAGGTTTGGAAAAATATAGGTGAGATTTTCCTTTCTCAAGGAAAATACATTGTGAAGCTGCTCAAGAGATGTGGGATGGTAAATTGCAAGTTTGTGTCTACTCTCATGGAACTGAACTTCAAGGAGCTATGTGGTAGTGATGTTGGGCCCAAATTGGAAAACCCTTCTAAATATAGACAATTTTGGGGGCCCTGATGTTCTTAGTAACCTCCCAAACCGATATATGCTTCATTGTAAATACAATGAATCAAGTTATGGTCAAGCCTCATCACATTCATTTGATTGTTGCTAATAATCTCTTGATATTTATCCATGGAACAACATACTATGGACTTAGATACAATGCTAGGAATACGAGGCTACATGGATATATTGATGTTGATTGTGTTGGAAGTGTGGTGGATCATAAAAACACATTGATATGTTTCTTCTCATGAGGGTTTGCTTCAATTTATCGGATGAGAAGGAAGCATAAATCAATTTCTCTAAGCAACATCGAGGTTGAATACATTAATTCTAGTATTGCATGCTGTGAAGTTGTGTGGTTGACAAAGATCTTTAGTGAGCTATTTGAGGATGTGCTAGATACCAGTGTCAACTATGGTGACAACTAGAGTGGGATTCACCTTTTGGAGAATCCCGAGTTCCATGACCACTCCAAACACATTGATATCATGTACCACTTTATGGAATATTCCCAATTAGCAGCAGCTAATTGGAAATATTAATTTTGACTAATTTTGCCTCTATAAAGTTAAAATATAAATAAAGTGGGTGAAAAGGAGAATATGACCCACTTAGGATAAAATGCACTCCCTAAAGTCACTAAGGAGATATAACGTTGTAATCAAGGGGAGGCCAAATTGCGCATGCAGTAAAGGGAGGTGCCGTTGGTAAATGCGGTCGTAGGGAAATTGCACACGCAGTAAAGGGAGGCGACGTTGGTAAAGGCAGCGATAGGGTTTGAGAGAGGCCAATGCTATATAAAGATGATAGCCTCCCCATTTTGACATCATGGAAGTTTATGAATTTTAAATTGGTCATTGTGACTTTGAGCACACTGGTTGTTTAGCCTGTTTGCAGCGCTGTTTAGCACACTGAGTGTCTCCATTCGGAGATCTCGCCCTCAGCCCCGGGGGACTTAGAGTGCCTATTTGGGTGAGGTAGTCCCATCAATGTTGTTGTAAGAGGATCGATTTGCAGCATTCATGGAGGAGCAACACATCTATTGACTATGTAGCATCTGTGGAGGAGCAGCGTGTTTATTGACTGCACAGTCCTAAGTGGGAGGACGCAGTCCGTATTGGGGAAAGCTCTGGTTGGTAGTCTTGGAGGATCTTGGTCTATTGGGGATTTTTGGATAAGAGGGTGATCATATTATCGTGGATCCCAAGCAGTGGCTGTGTGATCATTGGGAGGAAAGCACAAATCTGCAAGGAGGTATTTCCAGACAGCTACACGGCCATTTTCAGCAGTTGCAATGCAGATCTGAAACACAGCCATCCCATGCAACGCAGATCTGAAACACAGCAGCATTCTGAGAATATTTCTTAACTGCCTTGTGCAAGTTTAGGTGCTATCGCTTTGATCAGCTATTGTACTGCCCTATATTTATTAGTATAATAAAATGGCTCAGCGTTCTCTTGGTATTTCTTGAGTATCTGTGCATGCTTTATATACACACTATTGTATGTTTTCATTACTTTTATTTCTTCCTTTTGCATTTCGATTTCTGTACCACTTGTTGTGTTTTCCCCCACACTCTTAGACAGATTTTGGAAAGGCCCAGATAGCCTCTAGATCTCATCCTCTTTTCAGAGGTGAAATATCTGGTAAATTCCCTCCCAGTCCATCTCTGGTTAGAGTTTGTTGTGTTTTAAAGATATCCTTGAAAAGGGATATTACAGTGGTATCAAAGCCTAGATCTCGCTCAGCCTGTGGAGCTAGTAGTCTATGTCATCGAGAGAAAAACCCTACATCTGCCACAGAGGTAGGAAGTACAGAGATATTGAGCGTAGTTTGGAGAACACCTACGGAGAGGGAGACTGTGTTTGAGTGGTGGATGTAGAACAGGAGGAGCCTGCGGTAGAAGTAGAGAAGGGAGAGCTGATGGAAGAGGATAGCGATGCAAAACAGTTTGGGGAAGCACTCATCAGATCAGTGCAGGATCTGGCGAGGTAGATAGAGGTGATGGGTTAGAGATTCATGACTATGGAGGCTAGACAACGTGAAACCCCAAGGGGTTTCCAGGTTGGTGAGGGGTCAGGCACATCCCACCATTTGCAGGAGCAGGTTGCTACTCCGCACTAGGCATCACATGCCCCCACTCGTGCCACTATTCCCACTTTTCTGAGTGCAGATACTGGGGCAGGAACACAGGAGGAGCCAGACCCTGATCACATAGGGGATTATTTTGCTGAGTACCAGGCATCTAGGTAGGAGTTCATGGAAGCCATTTTATTCAAAGACTTTGTTCATCTCAGGCAGAAGAACAGACCCCGTGACCATCACAGATGGCACTGGCATTATTATGATGGAGACACCCAGCATACAACGAGCCGATTCCATTTGCCTACATTTGATAGTTCATCAAACAGTTCAGAAAAGTCTTCGGGTGGTAGCAGCTTTCTTGGCTCAGCCTGTGAGTCTAAGTCCAAGAAGATCAAAACGTTGAAAAAGATGATTTTATTCTCATCTATTTTTAGATTCAAAGGAGATGCTTCTACCTTTGAGGAGGTCAAGAATATTGCAGAAAAAGAAGAGGAAGTACCATGCACTTCCTATTCTCATCAAGAAGAAGATATTGAGCATGGAAGATACTTGGATCATCAGATCCTCAATGATTACCTTGTTGAGTATAGATCTCAACCTAGAGCCTTCAAGGAAACTCTAGATTTTCCTCATTTCATCCAGCTGAAGGAAGAGAAGAGACCATGTAGCAAAAAAGAAATCAAAGGCAATAGATTTATGTTGTCTACCTTTGATGGGTCATCTAATGCAATAACTTGGGTGAGAAAGTTGGAGTCATTTTTCCTACTACATTCTATTGCAAGGAAAGAAGCTGTTGAAATATCAGCGCTGCACTTGGAGGGTGAAGCCTATGATTGGTGGTGCAGCCACTTGATCCATGCAAGGGTGAAGAATTTTGTAGATTTCACTCAAAGGTTGATCCAAACCTTTGATGGAGAAAGAGCACAGAAAGAAAAGGTCACATCACGTCTTGAGGATGCTTGTGATAATGTTGTCACACTCATGGATGAGCAGTTGCATGCATCAAAAGTTGGTGCAACCAACGCTTTTGAGGAAGGGACTCTTACATCCCTTCAAGAAGTTCCAAATGCACATCAAAGTATGAAAAGGCTTCCACATTCCATTTTTGCAGCACATTCTTTTGATCAATGTGGAGATTTACTTTTGCATGACCAAGGGTCAAATCCCATTGCTACTATAGAGCAGCTTGGTTGCACTGCACTGTGCAACATGGAAACACTCAAGAAGGAATCAAACCATCATTCTTATGGGCCATTGTTGGATTGTACATCACATTGGAGGTTGGGGTTTGAGGCCTTGAATATTGATGGTATACATCTTGGAGTAAGAAACCCTTTCTCACTTCGAGATGACACTTTCTCAATGAGCTCCTCTCAGCTCAAAAAGGAACTTCTACTTTCATATCCAAGACCTCATTAGTTTTGGAAGACTATTGGTAAAAGGGAGGTCTGAAGGAGAGATCTCATCAGAGGTGCACTTCAACACACCATGGAGTGTAATGCTTTTCTTCCTTTCTCACAAGAGTAGAGAGAATATGGAGGACATCTTAGGATGGATAACATCTCTCATGATTGTGTTGGACATCCCTTGAGCCATACACATCATGATGGGAGGTTTTTTCCTACCACCTATTTGATTCTTGATAGGGCCTCATTGATCCTTAAGAAGCTTACATTTCAAAATCCCATGAAGTGGAAAGATAGGAATTTGATTTGGGAGGATGGTAGCCCTCATGGGAGGAGTACCAAGATGAGGTGAAGAAGGAGGCATATACAAGTGATTGATTGGATTTTTTAATGAGAAAGGATCTAGGAGGCTACTTGCAGATCTATGATACTGGGCAGCAGGAGGCTTGGTTGCGCTGGTTACTCTTGAAAGAGTTTGGCCATCACTTGGAAAACACTCTTCCTAAGAGTAAGAGGATGGGTACTTACATCATTGAGCAACATAGAGTATGGATGCATGGTGTTGATATGATACTCATATCATTCATCATGTCTTCATCACATGATCGGTATGATGGAGGTATGGGGAGGCAATGAAATGTCTTGTTGCTTTGTCTGTTTCTAGGAGAGCAAGAGCAGATTTTCTCTCACACTTTGCATGATGCTGCAGGAAGAAGAGATGTCATTATCTCTTTGGTATTTGAGGGAGCTCTTCCATCTTGGGGAGTATTCCATATTTTTTGCAGCATTATTAGAGGAATATTTGACAAGGAGCATGTCAAAGAACAAAGTTTTGTATTGGCAGGGGCATATTTGCATAAGCTCATAGCGCTGTCACTTTGGAGCAGAGCCTTATGGATGAAGTGTGCCACGCGGAAATGTGGAGGATCCATAACCCACAGGTTCTAGGATCATTTCATATTTATTTCACTTGATGATAAAAGAGGAGGTAATGATGATGGATCCATCTACCACTATGGCATGTTCTTCTTGACTTCGGGGTTCAAGCACCTTCTTGCAACACATGGTTCATTTTTCCTCATAACATGCCAAAACACTATGGAGGACTCATTCATGGATCCATGTACCATATTAATTCCAGAAAATGGTGATAATTTTATATATACATTCATTGATTTGCACTCTTACCATTCTTATGTAGTGCATTGCTTCACAAGAGGGAAAGCTTGTCACATTGCTCCATGAGTTGTATTGGGCCAATATACATGATGGACGCAGCCATATTTTTTGTGGCCATGGGAAAATGTTTTATCATCACTTTTATATTCATTTTATGCACTCTAACATGTATCATATGGGGACATGCATGATTAACCATGTAAGAAGGAACATTTTTCCTTGTACTTTCCCCAAGTAGCAACTTGTAAAACTGCGATGTACTTGTTTGGGAAGTTGTTGTTACCTTATTGCACCACCTGAAACCTTTAGCATTCTCTTCATTCTATTTCTGATCATGACTTAATTTTCTTATATAGATCATAT
Source organism: Pinus albicaulis (assembly GCA_034641835.2). Taxonomy (NCBI): domain Eukaryota; kingdom Viridiplantae; phylum Streptophyta; class Pinopsida; order Pinales; family Pinaceae; genus Pinus; species Pinus albicaulis. Next base: position 850,828,399 of record CM076571.1, read on the forward strand.
TTGTATGAGAAGCATGATTACGACGGAGACACGAGTTGGATGTGTCTTTAAGTGGGAAAAATTCTCACATTTTCTGCACTACATGTTCTAATGGGAGCATGGGAGGAGATATGGCCACCACAACCACATGTTTGTTTCCTTTTGAGGTGGGCCATGAGGTGGATATTCATCCATTGTACAGCCATGGGAAAGTGCTTGATCATGTATTATTGTTACATTCAGCCATTTACTATCCTTTAGTAGATGTGATGAATCTTGTACATTGCTTTCCATGTAATTTTCTAAAGTTGCAGTGGGTGGAACTGCGCTATATCCTTGTGAGATATTGTTTGCATCATGCATCATCATGTAAAAATTGCAACAAACTTCTCCTTGGGATATTATATGATGACCATGTCCTATTCATCATGGATAATATGTTTTGGGCCCGCCTGTTCTTCATTGTTGGAGGAGAACTCTTTGGAGGATTTTTCTTCATTTTTCCATTAGAGGGCAATGCTTTTGCAGCCCTATATCAACATACACTCTAAAATTGTCATGAGTGGAGAGAAGGATAGCATGGGATAAGCTATGATGCTTTCCAAGTTCATATTTTTAGCCCACCTTCATTATCGGAGCTTGAGGTGGAAGGAGATTTTCAGGAGTTACCTTGTTGGGAGGTGGCTCATTTTGTTTGGATGATTGCTTGGGGATGGAGGATCCACATGAGGGAGATGTTCCACACCATATTTCAGACTTTCCAGGACTTGAGTGGAGACTTTCCAGTTCTATCCTTGCAGTTGCTTGAGGACAAGCAACATTTGGGAGGGGAGGACTGTAATACTCCCAATTAGCACCAGCTAATTGGAAATATTAATTTTGACTAATTTTTCCTTTATAAAGTTAAAATATAAATAAGGTGGGTGAAAAGGAGAATATGACCCACTTAGGATAAAATGCACTCCCTAAAGTCACTAAGGAGATATAACGTTGTAATCAAGGGGAGGCTAAATTGTGCACGCAGTAAAGGGAGGCGCCATTGGTAAAGGTGGCCATAGGAAAATTACGCATGCAGTAAAGGGAGGCGACGTTGCTAAAGGTGGCCATAGGGTTTAAGAGTGGCCAACGCTATATAAAGATGATAGCCTCCTCATTTTGACATCATGGAAGTTTATGAATTTGAAATTCGTCACTGCGACTTTGAGCACGCTGCTGTTTAGCCTGTCTACAGCGCTGTTTAGTGCATTGAGTCTCTCCGTTTGGAGATCTCGCCCTCAACCATGGGAGACTTTGAGTGCCTGCTCGGGTGAGGTAGGCCCATCAGTGTTGTTGTAGGAGGATCGATTTGCAGCATTAGTGGAGGATTAATGCTTCTATTGATTGTGCAGCATCTGTGGAGGAGCAACGCGTTTACTGACTGTGCATTCCTGAGTGGGAGGATGCAATCTGTATTGGGGCAAGCTTCGGTTGGTATTATTGGACAATATTGGTCTATTGGGGATTTCTGGATAAGCAGGTGATCATATTATCATGGATCCCAGGCAGTTGCTGCGTGATCATTGGGAGGAAAGCACAGATCCGCAAGGAGGTATTTCTAGACAGCTACATGGCCATTTTCAGCAGCTGAAACGAAGATCTGAAACACAACCATCCCATGCAACGCAGATTTGAAACACAGCAGTGTTCTGAGAATATTTCTTAATCGCCCTGTGCGAGTTTAGGTGCTATCGCTTTGATCACCTATTGTAATCCCCTATATTTATTAGTATAATAAAATGGCTCAGCTTTCTCTTGGTATTTTTTGAGTATCTATGCATGGTTTATATACACACTATTGTATGTTTGCATTACTATTATTTCTTCCTTTTTCATTTCGATTTCTATACCACTTGTTGTGTTTTCCTCCACACTCTTAGACAGAGTCTGGAAAGGGCCAGATAGCCTCTAGATCTCATCCTCTTTTCAGAGGTAAAATATCTGGTAAATGCCCTCCCAGTCCATCTCTGGTTAGAGTTTGCTATGTTTTAAAGATATCCCTAAAAAGGGATATTACACTTTATCTGGGATATGGTACAATAGGGAGCAATAAGGATCCAACACATCAATATTGATGAGCAGGTCAAAGACATCCTCATGAGGTCCTTAGGGAAGGTGAAATTCTTAGCCTTCCTAGAGAGACTTGGAGTCATGGAAAGACCCTCCCATGAGGGTCCTTCTTGAGTTGGGCTTTGAGATCTGGGACCTCCTAGGGGATTGGGTTACTTCTGGGAGCTATGACTGACCTTAGGGTCAGTGGTTCAACTTCCCCTATTAGTGCGCTATGTACAAAGTGTGTGGTTCACCCTCCCGTATGATACCCCATCATGGTCAAAATGTGTGTAGTGTGAGTGGTTCACATTCCCCTACAATTGAAATTTTCATAGGATGAGTGATTCACCTTCTCCTCCTAATGCCACAACAAACATCCTACCTATGTAGTCTGGCACTCATGGGAAAAACTCTCATCTGGCCAATGAGTTGGGAAAATTGGATAGCAGAAAGAGCACTACCGATAGATGCATCATGTACTATCATACTCCCTATCTCTATGATGCACGATGTTAAAAAACTTGATTTTGGAGCTAGTTAGATTGAGTTTCTACCTCTGGACTAAATTTTTTCAGCAGAGAGTGGTAAGGTCTTGTGACTCACTCTCGATTGATTCTTCTTCATTATTCATATCAGTGTTTAGTAGATAAAATATGAGATAATATACAAAGATGGTGCATGATGTCAGGATGGCATGTTAATCAATGATGATGGATGGATTGATGGGTGGAATTCTGCTCAGTTGAGAGGGAATGTTAAAATTGGAAACTAGGGCCAAATTCCACTTTGGGATAACTCATTTGATGGAGATGATGATTGCATTAAATTCCACTTTTGGAGAGGACCAAAATTGATATAAATATCACCCAATTCGGTCAAGGAGAAGTGTGGTTTTGAAATTATGCACACACATGTGCAAATTATTTAGCTCAGCCACATGGACATGACCCTTCACCCTGAGTGAATTGTATAAATAAAAGTGTTGTCTCTCCTCATTTGGAATCATCATCACTCACACATTCTTCTCTCTCCTCCTCTCATTGGTTCATATAACCTTGGTAATTCTCTCTCTCACACACGTGTGGCACAAGCAGGTCAAGTTTCTAAACATTGTTGCAGGGCCAAAAATTTCATGAGCTAACCAAGTTTGACCAGCGCCGACTAAGCGTTCTTTGACCAGCTTTGGCTGTGATTTTTGATGGATTATTTATGTTCCTCTAGGCCACATTTTTGGGCACATAAGTCGAGAGAATATGGGACTTTGACCAATGCTGACTTCACGATTGATTGCAACTTTGACCACATAAAATTACAACAAAATTTCTCTCTCCTTTGACTGAATTTGATTGGACTATTTGGGCTGATTTTGACCAACAAGGAAGATCAAATTTGATTGTGGTTGAATAGCTCAAGGAGGGAAGTTTTACAACTTCGTTAACGATGTTTTAATTTCTAGTTAGCGTTGAGTTTGACTGTAGTTCACTACAGATTTGACAGGGCTATCTTGACTTGGATTTGGAAAGTCAATTATGACTTTTGTACTCTCTCTCTTTGTTCAACTTTTGATATAATAATAAGAGGAATTGATCAAAGGATTTTCCCCACATTGAGGTTTTACCGTGGCATCCGCCAAATCTAGTGTCCCCTTGTCTTGGCTTGTCTTATGCATTTTATTTTGTGTTCTATCTCCTTTTACAATCAATGTGATTAATAGTTAATGTGATTGATATTGGTAAACTAAATTGAATAATGTCATTGAACAACTAGAAAACATTGAAATAATTATACTAATCATAAACCATACCATTGTTATCTAAATTTAACAATAGTCAATAAATGACTATAAAACACTTATTGCAATAAATCACCTTTTCAAATCCCATATAAATTAACCCAAAAAAAAAAAAAAATACTACAATAATTCCCAATGAATAAATTAAAAACTATACCTTCACTTTCACCTCCAATAGTATATTCATAAAAAATAATAGATGCGAGAGTGAATGACCTTCAAATAGGCTATGAAACCATCAAATGGGTTCAAGTCCATCAGCTTGGTAACTGAATCAATAGCTGGACCAAAAACTAGATACCCATCAGTTTTATAAATTTCCTATTGTGTGATTATTTTAAAAAGGAACATGAATGATTCGTGGTATGAATGATATCTCACTCATATCTCTATGAATAAGATGATTCTCTTCCTGATTCAAATACTTTTCTTCAAATTACTATGATTCTCTTTTCTTGGTTCAAATATTTTTGTTCAATCTATTACAATTATTATTGAACTATGTATAATTTGGTTTTATTAATGAGATATTAATTAGATTAAATCGAAGACAATCGTAACTCTCTCTTTATAAATATAAAATGTTTACATTCGTCAACTTCATTGAACAAAGAGGTTCATTTTACAGCTCCATTGTAAAAGCTATTTGTAAATATGTCCATCCTCAATTTGTAATAGTCAACTAATAAACTACAGCAATATTGCACAAAATCATAAATGTACAAGTCACTCTGGTCTTCCTTGCTTTTCATTTTGCCTACCTCCATCAAATTCCATTCATCCTTTTTGTTTACGTTGCATCCCTAAAATTTCTCATTTCTCACTAGTTATTCCATCAAAGAATAAGTTGAACTCTAACGACACCCCACAGGATTCACGCGCTTTATTGTTCCTCAACCGTGCTGCTTAAGATCGTTCTCATCTACCACCATGTTTTAGTGTTTCCTACAAGAGAATAGTAAGGCTGAGGGTAGTTAGCCTCTTATTTAAGCATAGATTGTTTTTAAATAATAATAAGGTACAAGCTGGTTTAGTTCATATTTAAGCATGTTTATAAAAAATAATAACCTATTTTTAATTTTAATGTGCAGAGTCAATATGCAAACATATTGTTTGCATATTAATTCCCTAGCCCACCTTTGGGTAATTGTTTAACTAACCACCTTCTGGCAACTATTTAACTATCAAAATTCAGGGATATATACATATTATAATCCCTTTGAATTTGACCTTCTAAGCTCTTACAAGGTAACATATTTTAACCCATGTCAAGAAACAATAGTACTGTTCAACATAAACAACAATACTATTAAGCATAAACAAAATCACTGTTAAACATAAGGAATATTTGCATAATAAAAAACAATATTGGTATTCGTTTCGTAATGAATGGAAACAACTCTGCCTCATGCTGTTTCCTTCCAGATAGTGTGATATTCCCTTTTTGATCCAGTCAAAGTGGATAGAATCAATCCATGGTACTTAATGTGGTATTTTCCCGTATTGACCCATGGTATTTCTTGTTGGTATTGACCCATCAAGCCTATAAAAGGGGAGAGAAGCTAGGCATTTAGAGCATTCTAGATTATCTATCTTATTATGTTTGGGTTGAGAACCTGGCATGACCAGTTCTATCATTGATCCCGGGACGAAAACCTCGCGGTGATGTTTATGTGGTGAATCCATCCAGGATTCACACGTGGGCTTTAGTTTCTTATATTTGTCATTGTCAAGAAGTTGTGCATGTCATTTGCAGGATTTTATTGTCTGGGCATGTATTTTACTTTCAGTGAATAATATAAATAAAATGGCTGCAATTGTTGTGTTATGGTTCTTGATGAAATATTGTATTAATTGAGAACACTAATATGTTTTAGATCTATGAAAATTTTATTTTTTTGGAATCTTACAGTGGTATTATAGTTGTGCATCCTACCAGCCTGAGAGTATTATGCAAGGAACTTCGGTGAAATTTATTTTTCACCCTAGCCAACATTTTTCACTTCTGTGATATTTATCACCCTAGTTGGATTTTTATTTTTCAGTAAATTATTTTATTGAGAGACATAAGTGAAGGGAAAATAATTTATAAGTCTATGGGTTAAATTTGTGAAAATATTTGAAGGCATGATTGACAAAATATTCCTATGAAAAATTAATATATTCATGTTTGGGTATGGGATAAGATGGACCGTCTTGAAGAAATTTTGAAAAATAACCAGAAAATCTTTGATGTACTAGTGAGGTTATATCCATAGACCAAAATGATAATCAAAGAAAAAACAAAATCATCAACAAGAATGAAATAAGGAGGAGAGAACTATGCTTTATCTGCAAGGGACCTTGGGCCCTTAACCATTCCTGTCCAGGTGATAAGAAGAAGGCAACAAAGTCAGAACAAGAGGAGATTAATTCAAATCATGGGGAATCTTTTGTAGATGGGTCTACTGATCTTCAGGATGGTGAACAACATCATGACATTATTCAGGGAGGCTTGAAAGATGACAAACATTTGGAATTGCATGAGGAAATTATATTTAAGGCCATACATGAGGTTGATTCCTATACAATGGAGTTCGTAGATCCCGAGGGAAATATCCATGAAGAATATGAACAATCAAGTATAGATAAAACGCATCTATGTTTGACAATTGAAAGAGATGAACATATTGTCTCCACAGATGAAGAAGACCTGGGATATTTGAGTGAGGATCTAGCCATAGTGAACTATCATGATGAGTATAATCACAAGGAGCAACATGAAAAACATAATGTGCAAAATGGACCATTCCTAGAGATTTGGTCAAAGGCTCAAGTTGAAGATGTGGTCGTTGGGCATCAGGTGCAAACAGATACAGAGACAATCAGCACGACACTAGAATTTCCAGTAGAAGACTTTCGAGAAAGGATTAAGCATTTCAAGACAGATCTTATGTTGTTGAAGCAAAAAGTTTGGACAGTTCGAGACACTGCCTTACAGGAGAACAAAAAAATTGAGGAACTCATATGGGTATGTGCCAAATCAAAGACCAAGTTGTCTAGTGTTGAAGAATGACTCAAATCCCTCATAAGGCAGCAAGAGGAGTACGATTGGGAGTTCCAGAGCAGCCCTCTACAGGAGTACATAGATAAGTCTTGCAAAACTACCAACAACCCACCTTTATACATTGGGAAGAGAAGGGAAGAGTTCTCCAACTGCATCATGTTGGGTAACCAAGTAGAGAAGCATGAATTGAGCATCGAACAACATCAACATAGTATATTTGCAGATATTCATCCCTCCCCAAGTATGGATTGGTGAGAGATTATGAGTTGGTATTCTATCGATAGATTGATTATTTAGAGGATACCCATAGCCAAGGCAAAATTACAGCTTGAACCACTTTGTGCAGACAACGATGGAGGGTTGAAATGGTACCATAACCCACATGTCCCGGGATTTAGGTGGCATTGGGATCCAGGAGAATCCATTAGGGAAATGATTGGCCAAAGGATTGTTTGGGATCCAAGTAAATCTATTGACGGAAGGATTGGTCAGAGGATTGTTTGGGATCTAGGTATTGAAGGATCCATTCATGACCATTCAACATGGAGGGCACATCGAATTGTATGGGATCCTGGTATTAATGTACAAATGCTTCTGCTGTGGATAGAAGTGGATCACTTGAGGACAAGCAATCTTTGGGTGGGAGGATTTGTAATATTCCTTTTTTTGATCCAGTCAAAGTGGATAGAATCAATCCATGGTACTTATCGTGGTATTTTCCCGTATTGACCCATGGTATTTCTTGTTGGTATTGACCCATGGTATTTCTTGTATTGACCCATGGTATTTCTTGTTGGTATTGACCCATCAAGCCTATAAAAGGAGAGAGAAGCTAGGCATTTAGAACATTCTGGATTATCTATCTTATTATGTTTGGGTTGAGAACCTGGCCTGACCAGTTCTAGCATTGATCCTGGGACGAAAACCCCGCAGTGATGTTTATGTGGTGAATCCATCTAGGATTCACAAGTGGGCTTTAGTTTCTTATATTTGTCATTGTCAAGCAGCTGTGCATGCCATTTGCAGGATTTTATTGTCTGGGAATTTTATTTTACTTTCAGTGAATAATATAAATAAAATGGATGCAATTCTTATGTTCTGGTTCTTGATTAAATATTGTATTAATTGAGAACACTAATATGTTTTAGAAATATGGAAATTTTATTTGTTTGGAATCTTACACTAGCCAGCACAAAATTGGAGATTATTGTGGAGGAAATGGCTAATGAGACGAACAGGAGCTTGAATGAAGTGCTTCACTCTACTATCATCATCAACTATTACTACAGATATGCAAATTTTTTCTTTATAAAAAGTATTTCCACTTCCATGATATTTTCCTCATCACTGTTATCCGACCCAAAGAAAGACTTCGACTGAAGTACTAAATTGAAACCCAGTGAGAGCTCGAGTGGATTACAAGATTGAAACCCAGTAACATCAAGGGTGGATACCTTTTGAGATAAAAATCGAACCTTATAGAATGCCACTGCACCACAAATGGCAGTGGTTTCAAACATTCACTTTGAGGAAGGTGATCAGACCCTGTATGTTCCAGGTTTATTTTCTAAAGTTCCATTTCCAATTCCACATGGATTGGACAAACCAGACTATACTATCTATCAGGTTTCTTTGGAATGCACTTTCTATCTCGTTTATGGGGTTTCCGGTGCCCATGACAAAGGAAAGAATGCAACGATGCTCTTCTAGCTTAAATGCTTCCATTGAAGTGGAATAGAGATTCATTTCATCTATGCACCATATGGAATTAGAGTTGGTATTTTTGGTGCTTCAATTTCGCATAGAAGCTGGACTACACTCTCCATCTGCAATGGACAAACTAGACTACAGAGGCTATCTGGTTTCTCTAGACTGCATTTTCTATCTGGTTTCTGGGGTTTCCTATGCCCATAACAAAGGAAAGAAGTCAACGAAGTCAACCTTTTTCCTTGCTTTCATCGAAGAGGAATAGAGGTTCATTTCATCCATGCACCAAATGGAATTAGAGCTGGTAGTTTTGATGCTTCAATTCAATGCACCATACATAGAAGTAGTTTCCTCATAAACTAACCTGTTTGAAAGAGACATTCCATATGTGCCCCATGTGGAGTTAGAGTTGTTGTTGGTTTCGAAGTAATCTGGTTGGAGCATAACCGGTTTGAAACGGACATTCCATTTGTGCACCATGTGGAGTTTCGAGTTGATGGTTTTGATGGAAGAGACCTCATCTATGTACGATATGAATTTTTTTATATTAAATTAATGTTTTTTTTATTTGGTTTATTTACTTCAAATAGAATGATTATTTTAATTTCCATATTTATATAGAAATGTATTGAATATAATGATCGTTGGTTGTGTGGAGTTTATAAGTTCTCATGGGTGAATGTTCTTTAATTATTCACTTTGGTTGTGAGTTCTCTTGGTGTTCCTTGTTAATAAATGATAGGGGTGTTGTGTTATATGGTTGGAGTAGTGTTTCTTCCTTCTTAATACACGATGGGGGTGTTGTGTTAAGTGGCTCGATGTCTGTCTGTATAATTTGAATATTTTTTATATTTCATAGTGTTTGAGGATTTTTTTATATTTATATTTATTTATTTTCATAATTGATATAAGATAATTGTATATCTATATATGTTTATTTATTTTATAGTAGAGAAATTCATTAGCTTATTTAACATGTAGATTTTAATCAATCTTAAAAGTTGAATTGTCCATGTTAGCCTAAACAAATTATTTTTTCATTATTATTTAATAATGCTCATCAAAATTATTATATTTATACTCATATATTTGTATAAATATATTGTTTATACAATTTTTTTATTTTCATGTCTATCTCGTCTTTTCAAGTTTGTGCTTTCAAACTTTATGTTTGTTTTCTTCATTAACATGACCATCTTCCCCCTTCTACAACACACCCATCAATGTGTTTTTTTATGCTTTTTCATGGCTCTTTGTTATTTTCTACAAACACATATGTGGCCTCAACCTAATAATTATATTCAAGTTTCTTTCTTCAGCTTCCTCAACATTGCAATAGCACTTCAACCACAATTAGATAATATCACCTTCGAGACAACATGTGATCAAATATCCAAAAAATTCCATGCTGAGATCCCCAATAAAGGAAATCGATTTCAACTGATCACTCATCACTACATGAGCAAAAATGTTGCGATGTAGTAGAGCCATTTTAGTAACTAGATTCTATATGCAGATTTTTAAAGGTAAAGAATCATTAACAGTCACCATTGAGGTTTTTTTATCAGAAATTCGCATGGCTTTTGAAAACTACATGTATGGAGGTGGAATTTCCTTACGGTTGTGTTTTGTAGTGGGAAATGTGAGGGTAGTCTTCATTACCTCAAATCAACAATGGCGTATGAACCAAATAGGAAAAAAATGGTCTTTTATCTTTGAGATGTGTTTAGTAGTGGGAAATGTGAGGGTAGTCTTCATTTCCTCAAATCAACAATGGTGTATGATCCAAATGGGAAAAAATGGTCTTTCACCTATGATGTGAACTTCTATTCAGATTATGTGACTTTAGTGTAGCTCTCTTACATGAAAACATGGCATTGTTTTGTACATTCACTCCTAAACAATGCCACTATAACATAGGTGTGGAAGTGTAACTTGAGCTAATTTTCAGTAGAAGTTGACCCCCTGATCAAGTTTGCCAGACGGAGGATTAGAGATTTTGATCTTTATCTTTGTAAGCATTCGAGAAGGATTTTCATCGTCTTACATTAATATTGGGCAAGGGATGAATACCACTACATAACAATAGTAAATATTATATTTTTGAAGCCCTTTTTCTTAGGAGTGTACAAGTAAGCTTCAGTCACACCCAAATCCTAGATGGACTAGTTAAAGCTATATCTAAAGTTATAGCCACAAGCTTGGCTTTGTTTGTGGTTTGAATAAAATCATAATTTCGTAGAAGACTAGGAGCTTCTTCCAAATCACCATTTATGAGCAATTCCAATTAGAAAAAGTAATCAACTTTTAGGTAAAAAAAATTTGTAATCATCATCAAACCGCCATCATTTTTGTGGTCACTTTCATATCAATATTTATGAGCACTTCTTCTAGCTAAAATTTGGTAATGTACCTAGAATTGCTAAGCCTATAAGTTGGTGGTTAACATTATACCACCATTTAGTATAATATTTTAGATTCTACTAGCCATTGGGTTTATGTTATCTCAAAATCATCGTACTCAGAGAACACATTTAGCAATTGGTAGTTATCATGATCTATATAGTTAGACTCACAAAAAAAACCCATATTAGTGGGGGAATATAAAACAACTAATACATTAGGTTTAAAATGAAAAATATAAACCATCATTAAAATACTAAGAGACATTAATAGAAAAATCCAAATGTCATAAATAATTTACTTAATACCATTTTAATGAAAAGGACATTCCACACCTATGTTATAGTTTTTTCATTTCAACCATAATTAAAATTTACGTTACTATTTGATAAATATATTGATATTCAAAACAACTAACTTCTAAGATTGAGTATGATTTAGTAATGGGTGAAGAAAAAATTTTAGAAGTTCCACTTGTGAAGATCTCGATAAAGAAATAAATGAAGTTTAGGAAAGAATTGGCCTTATTGAATGGTTAGGTAAGTTTGATTATTTAAATTATGTGAGCTAGGATTATATCTTCTCGATGAAATGTATTTAGCTGTGACAAGCATATAATGAGTGTACCATAGAGTTTAGGGAATGATTACATATCACAATAAACAATATTTTCTTCTTATTCATGAAAAATTACTAGTGTATAATGACGCTAGAGAAAGAGGCACACGTGCGTTAGTTATAAATATGAATCCAATTCTAAATCATGTAAAAACGATGGAAAGTGCAAATAAAAAAACTATGATAACTAATGAAAATGTCATATTCTTTTAATTCAATATTTATCTTTTGTGAGTAGTATTAGAAGATCATTTGTTTAGAGTGATGGTTTATGGAAGCACTAATTGAAGTTTATATTAAGATGTTTTTCTTTAAAAAACCTATTTAGATTCAGAGGGTCTTGGGCCACCTATATAACATGTAATGGTTCTCAAGAGTCCAATGGATGGAAAAAAAAAATAGTGTATCATATGGTTAATTAATTAATATATGTTATAGGCCTTGAGCGTAATGATTTGATAGTAATTTCTAGATTTTGAGAAAAGACATTCCAAACCTTGTGATAATTCATTTTGTACTGTATCATGAGTGTTTAGGAGCAATTCATGCTTCTATAAAAGCAGCTACACTATTATATGTTGTAAGTGCATAAGATATTAAAAATTTACTAAAGAGAAGAAATGAACTTATGATTTTTTGAAATTCATGTTTTAGATGTTTTACTTGTACATCAAATAAACGGTCGTTAATGGGAGAATTTTTTATAAGGTTTTTGAAGCTTATGCTGAAAATTTAAACTTTCGGACAAATGAAACCAAAAATTTATTGTGGTATTATAACATAGCAATGTATTCCATAGTGTTTTTCTATCAAATTTTGGATAATGTGTTAGGTAAATAGAACAATTTGAGAAAAAAATTTCACCAAAAGAGTTTAGATTATACAACTATTACATTAAATCTTGAAGTAGATATAAGTACATTTTATAGATGGGTTTGTGGTGATTGATTATACTAATGTAGGGAAATAAATTATGAGACCTCACAATGAAGGCACATAATAGAGTTTTCATAAGATCATAGAAGGTTATATTGATTCCTATATTTGTTTTAATGAAATATTTCAATATCTTCTTTTTTTCTAATGAGAAAAAGTGTTTAGTATTTTCTATTATTCCCAAAAAAATTCATAATCGTGAGAGGGATTGAGAATGTTCACTCTTCAAAATATTTTCAACATTTTTAACATACCTTACGAAAGTATGTTTTTTTTTTCACAAAGAGAAAAAACGTTGTTTTAATTAATGGAGACAAAACAGTCCATAAAACATTACATAATGAGCTAGTTCCCATATCAGAAACAGGGAAATAGTATTAGATAAAAACCATATGATCCGGCTGTAAAAAACGGGGCAGTGATACGTTCAGGTAAGCCCATTCCGCATCACGCACAAGGATATAGAACTAGATAAAATCCAAAGATCTGTCTGAACATACAGAGCAAGGATACGTCCAGGTATGCCCAGACATCAATAAGCATAGAGAAAAGCCTCAAATGGAGAAGTCAAGTCAAAGAAAAAGTAGATACATTTGACCATAGGTACCCAAAAAATACTCCAGAGAGCCCAATACCCTGTAAAAGTATATGTCCATGATAAATCATGCCAAAACACCATCCGGAAGCCAGGTCCAAAAAGATGGACAGGCACGCATGATCCAAAAATGAACTATCGACAGGAGCATGTTGAGCACCCAGATAAGATCCACATGAACATTCAAATACGACCAAGCGCAGTAGCATCACGAAGGATATGAAGAAGGTCGATGCAGATGATCAAATGGTACTTGAAGTCATGAGACCCAGGTGTCCGGAGAGAAGAGCCTCCAGAGGATGTATACACCCCAAGAAACAGCAAAAGAACCAGCAGCAAAGATCCAGCGCGTGGAGAAGATCTGCTGTAAAAGCAACAAAATAAAAAACACCCAATCTCTGCTCCAGAAGGAAGGTGAGCCAAGGGTGCACAACAGTAAAAGGTCAATCACCTGTAAACAACAAGCAGGCCAAGGAAATGTACAGTAGCCCCGGTGAGGGATCCTACAAAGAGATTCTGAAGGAATCCCTTTCCATATTATCACTGAAGCGGGTGACAGTAATATGACCAAAAGCATGAGCCAGTCCCAATTTAGAAAGCCTATCCGCTCTTCCATTATGTTCTCTGTATATGTGATGGAGAGGAGCTTTCTGAAAGAGAGATAGATAACGGTGAACGCGCTCAACCCAGTCAGAGAGATTTGTACACCTGAGGGAAGCCTTGCCCGTGATGCCATCGATGACAATCCGGGAATCCCCGTAGATATCAATACAAGGAACCTTCAAAATATGAGCCACTAGGAGCCCGCTCCATAAGGCCATTATCTCAGCCTTATTGTTTGTACCAGTAAAGTATGTTGCACATGTAACATATTATTTTATGTTAATGTATGTAAAAGAAGGTTTCATCTCTATTGATTTATTAAATAATTTGGCTTATGAAGGTTTCTCCCGCAAAGAAGCATGAAATTTGTTTCATAAAAATAAAAAATATTATAAAAGTTTATTCTCATATAAAATAATTTTGACAAGCTATATTAATTATTCTTACAATCACAATGAATTTTGAAATGGAATTTTATGAAAAGTTTAAGAATTTGTGTTCAAATCAAATTGTATATACATTTTTCAGACATATGCATCAAGATGTATATGTTTAATGATGTTTTTGTAATATACTTGAAAATATTTGATTAGTATAATTACGATATGAAATTAAAGAATAATCATAAGAATGCTTTAAAAAATAAAGTAACATTATTTAATTAGTCAATCCTTTCTTAATTCATTTCCACTGTAATGTTCAATGTTTGAATCTACACAGTTATAACTCTAATAGAAATTAGATATAAAAATGTGTATATTGTATTTTATGAGATTGTGGCATATAAATATTTGTTAGATTATAGTTACCAATGCAATGATATCGCATCGCTGATTTTTAATTTAAAATATTTCTTGCGGGAAGGTAAAGTTCTAAAAGGTGTGATGTTTATGTGGAATCATTGTTCATTAGCCATGGAAGTTGCAACATTGATGGTAATTTTCATGGAAAATAAATAAGTTTCATGTTCTTTAAATAGTAAACATTTATAACATTTGAAAATAGTTTTCTTTTGGGTGTGTTTATGTTTATTTATATGAAAGAAATCTAATTGTTGTTCACTGTCATTGTTACAGGTTTGCATTTCAATATTTTTACGGAATAACCCATTGCTATTCCATGTTGTTTTCACTTATTTACACATGTTGGAATGTCACAATTTGGAATTTGTACTAAGAATGTTAGAGTTGCATTTGAGAAGTTTCTTTTTATGAAATCTTGACAATTTTTATAAATCAAATCTGTAAAAATCATTTTACAAGTTACAACAACATTTATTGTTACGTAAATGCTTTGATGGGGTGCTATAATTTTGAATTTGTACTAAGAATGTTTCAGTTTAATTTGATAAGTTTCCTTTTATGAAATTTTGACCGTCTTTTAGAATCACATCTACAAAAAGAAATTTGTAAGGTACAAGTACATTTATTGTTACAATAATGCTTATTGTTATGAATGTTTTTATTAGCTATGTCCTTTAATATTATAGAGATTTTTATGGTCAAAATTTAGAGAAAATAAAAATGCTAAAATTGATATATAATGAAATAACTGAATAATTTGACACTCATAAATATATTTTAGATGTTAAATGATAAGTATGAAAAACAGATACCCATAATCATATTTATATTTGTTTGAAAAACAATTTTTGAGAATTGATATTTGGAATTCAAAACCTAAACATGATTTTTTTAGAAAAAAAGACGTGTTATTTTTATAAATTTATAAATATAAGTCAAATGAAATATAAAGTTGATGTGAAAATTTTAAATTTATATATTTATTGAGTTAATTTTTTTATAATTTTGTTGCTTTATCAAAAGATTATATATGATTAAGATTATGTGTTTCCTTTTAAGAGGTAGAAGGTTCAAAACCAGAGGGGTAGAGTATGTATCCCTTCGTAGACTTAGCAGAAAAATCGATGGGTGGAGGTGGGTCCCTTGTCACACAAACAAGAGAGTCTTATACACCAATTTTGTGTTTTTCTTGGCTGCGACCTTTAAAATTGGATTATATATATATATATATATATATATATATATATATATATATATATATATATATATATTTTAAAAAAGTAATTACTTTTTAAAATTTATATATAGATTTTTAGATTATATATTTATATATATATATATATATAATCTAAAAATCTATATATAAATTTTAAAAAAGTAATTAAAGTGTAATTTAGAAATGATAAATTTTTTTTTTAAATATAAATAGAAAAAATATATAAATTAATTTGTATCAATTGGATATCAATTTTTTGGGATTCAACTGCTTTAAGTAAGTCATTCATGTATTACCATTTCCATGAGAGGTAGCCATAACTGACTAATTTCTCATGATTTTTGAATATTCCACTTAGCACTCATTGCATTGGGTGATGCTCACATGGGTGAAGAAGCGCCTTTGGCTCAAGGGCGCTTAACTGTGGGGTTTTCCCCACATTTAAGACCACTTAACTTGCTACCCGATTTGAAAAACCTTAGCAAGTATTGTGTCTCATGAACCATTGAAATAGAGCTTCATTTACTACTTTGAGAAATTATTAAACATTTAAAATTTATCGATAAAATTAATAAAATATTTAATATTTAATCTAAAATTTAATTAAATATAATCTCACATTATTATAAAATGGATAGATATAACCTACCTCGGTAATTGGAAAAATATGCTATAGATATCATTGCCTAAACCTAGAATAATCATGTTTGATATTAAATTATTTTATATAACTGAGAAAAATTGATAAATTTATTTGCATTAATTTTTTTATAAATAAATTTGAAAATTTATTAAATATTTGAAACTTTATTAAATATTTTAAAATTGTCCTGGAAATATTAAAGCCAAAGTTCAATTAAATATAATCTCATATTTTTTTATAATACTATTAGATATAACCTAAACCTAGAATAATCGAGGTTTCTTATTCCTCTCGAGAGAAAGAATTTAGTGAGGGAAAGTCAAAATCGGAGTTTATTCAAACTTGTCTCGAATAGGAGAGTGTTACCTAAAACACTTACAACTATAGCCATTATTAGATCGTTGACCATCTATTAATTCATTCTTTGACCATTCTTTGACCAGCTTTTTTTCTCTTTATTGTAATTTAACCAAAGTTTTATAACATAAATTTTATTCATCAAAATTTTAACTAAAGTTTTTCAGCTAGAAAACATGTGACCTCTTATTGCAAACATCACTTGCCTCGATGCAAGGATGTCGAGGCAAAGCTATTTTATCCCAAGCCTTGTTGTGGGGTATGTTCTGGCAAAGTTTCTAATGGAATTTTTTTTTAATATAGAAAGTTAGTTTTTTAGTATCCAAATTTTTATCATGAACATTTTAATTTGTCATTGCAACCATACCCTTTCCACATGAATATCTTACCCTTTCCACATGGTTATCTTGCATGCAGCTCTTGCATGTAGCTTTGGAATTGAACAAGACGCCTTCCAGCTCTAGCATTCACATTGTAAAAGAGGGGTTACTCAAACTGCATTTCATGTCAAGACCTACTCCAAAGCGTGCGCAAAACGTTGAGAGTAGCCATCTAGGCTGTAGTGGCTTTGAGAGCCAACATTAGCTTTGAGAGCCAACATTCGAGAGATGCAACGTGTTAGTGTCAGTCTTGTCATACTTCCATCAGTGATCAAATCTGCTCTTTTGCATTTTCATATTAGGAGCCTCATACTATTACTTATTATCACTCCATTAGGTCATGGATTCACTAATGGTAATGGTCACTTCATCATTTTCCCTCATGAAAATACTTTCTGATTCTCCTCTATATGGTCTTCAGTCATGATTCACTTTCACTCGGCGGTTAATTTTATTAGGTCATAGGGTTGGTCTCATTAGGTTTTAGGCTTCCACCATAGTCAAATTGATGGGAAAAGCATCAATAAGTATCAGTAAGGACATGAGGATGCCAAATAAACTCAAAACGCAGTTTCTGGAAAAGTCAAAGAGTTATTCTTTCAGCTTAATCTAATTTTCATCTCAAAACATGTTTTGAGAATACTTTGTTTTGATTATCATATTTTATGTAATTTTATGTCTCCATATGTAATAAGTTGAGCTTCAGAAGATGCTATCTCCATAAAGCTACTTTTAGTCCTTTGCAGCCCGTCACCAAGGGTCAAAGGGGCTTTTCCTCTGCCTAGCTCTCAAAGGTGCTATTCACATGATATTTACTTCAAAACATGTTGTAAATACGTCCATCAGAAGGAGCTCAGAAATAGCTTGCCAACGGTATATCACACTCCCAAAATCACTTTTTGGATTGGAAAATATGCCTAAGTGAATAAAAGGCCCCAAAAGCATAACTCTGCCCCTTTTTCATTTGGCCCTTTAACTTTACATTTTTGCATTTTTATATGATTTTTTTTCCTTTATCGCAAAATTCCCTTTTTCTTTTTGAAATTGCCACATCCTACAAAACCTTGATGCGATGCCATCGCACCATCGCATTGCAACTTTGCACCAATCCCCAGCACTTAACCCCGCACATTCTTTTTCGCCGATGCGATAAGTCACTTCATCGCATCGCATTATCATAATTCCCCGCCACCACTTAAACTATTCCATCTTGCTTCCACTGATGCAATGCCATCGCACCATCGCATCGCACGATCGCATCAGTATTTAAACTCTCTTCGCACTCTCGACTTCTGCCAATGTGATAGTCTTTCATCGCATCGCACGATCGATAATTCCCGCAGCACTTCGATCCCACTTTCCCGTTCCCCATCGATGCGATCTCATCACTCATCGCATCGTGCAATCATCGTTCCCCGCCAATGCGATCTCAATGCTCATCGCATCACACAATCATCGTTCCCCGCCGATGCGATCTCATCACTCATCACATTATCGCATTTCCTCCACCCAGGCTATACCCACTCCTCTCCCAATTTGTAATTGTGATTCCGGGTCCCACCACTTCTTCCACTCTTTTCAAAGGAAAAGGGCTTTTCTCCGTTCAAAAGGTGCCACATTCATTTTTGGCTTTAAAAAGGGTTTCTTCGTGAAAAAGGGTAAAAGGGGCAGACATTTTGTTAGGGCCGTGAGCTAAATTGTAAAGCATGGATCATTACAGAATTGAACACAGAATAACAACAACGATAAATGAGGGGGCCAGGTTTCCAGATCTATTTTTCTTTCCATTTTGTTGGAGTAAATCTAACAGAAAATCTTCTAGATGGTCAAATATATTGTTTCCTCTCTTTTAGAGGCATACTATTGGGTTTTTCTATCCTCATATTTTGGTTTCGAGGCAGGTGAAACATCTCCTCCTTCTTCAGATTCGCCCCCTAAAATCTTGTCTATTTAATGTAATTTTTGACTCACTTGTAAGGGTGGAAAAAGTTGGAAATCACTGGGACGTTTTGAGCTTCATAGTACATATTTGTAACCAGTTTGGTAGGGAATTAATAAAGACTTGTAGAAATTGTTTATGGGTTCCCTGTGGTATGAATTTTAGCACAGTCTCTTCTTTGTGATCATTTGCTAAATGTTATGTATGCTATTCATTCATTCCATTATTGTTGTTGAATGTTTTCAAGTTAGATAGGTAGAATCCATTGTTATAGTGCTCTGCCTTGGGAAAATCATTCAATATTTTATGTTTTCTGCTATTTGAGATGGATCCATCTCACATGCCCTCCTTATCTCCTCACCAGTCTTAAACACTTCACAATCATTCAAACAAAGTTGTTAAAATCTATGCCTACATTTCCCCATAGAATACTCTGCATTTCTAATTTAATTTCCCAGACCTAAACTTCCCAGCTCCATCTGATCCAACAAAAACCAGAAAATATATAAAAAACATTTCGAGCTACTATACCTAGCCTAAAATAATTTTTGCAGTCATCCTTGACGGAGATTTCTTACGGAGAGAGCCATCTCCCTCCCTTGCAGGGATATCTACAAGGTTAAGCGTGGTTTGTGGTTACCCTAGCTTGCCTTACTTCAGACTGACGTCAATCTAGGTGATAACATAGTGGCGACCCAACTAGGGAAGAAAAAGTAATAACTAAAAGACAAATTTTCCCTGGAAAAAAATGACAGAATATCATATCTAAATGTTGATGGTGAACAACAGTTGGATACATATGAAGGCTGAACCATTCACCTAGAAACTCCATTCACTGAAAGATCCAGAAAATCAAAACTTCATGGTGACTCCACTGCAGGAAGATCAATGGATTTAATTTTTTTCAAGATGGAAACTGTTGCAAGAAGGTATGCTCCCATGAGCCGAGATCACATTCTAGGTTTCCCAAATAAAATGCCTAAGGTAGATTGACAAAGGAATTTTCCTATGTTCAAAAAAGTGAAAGTTAATGATGTTGTTGTTCATCTGGTGAGATTTCACATGCATGTGTGTAGATTAAAGATTGACTTTCCTGAAGATTGCTTGATGACGATATTCATGGCTACTCTGGGAAATGAAGCTCGATCTTGGTATGAAAGTTTTCCACCTGCTTGTATTTATTATTTAAAGTATTTTCATACCATATTCTTTGAAAGGTATAAAGAATCTTGTCCATCCTTAATATTAGTTCAGAACTGTTATAAACATGTTAATAGTTTCATTGAAAATCTTGAGAATTTTTATGGAGATGATGAATTCATGGACGATGAGATCATGGAAGCCCTGTATGAAAATCCATTTCAGCAGCATAGAGAAATCTTAGAGGATACTTATCACGATCAGTAGGCTAATCCAAATTTGGATTCAAAATGTGATTATGAAGAGTATGTTGTTCTGGATCCCATGAAGGAGAGCTCCATTGTTGAGGTCACCTTAAATGAAGAAAACATAGTTATAGACCTAAATGTTCCCATCCCATCAGAACAAAGTCTCCATGAGGAGGTAATCCATTCCATCTATGAAAAACAAGATGAGATATTTCCTCATGTAAGTGAAAAAGTTTCTTTGGATGAATCTGTGGTATATGATAAAAATATCAGTTTTGAGTTTCAAGAACCATCTGAATTTTTTTCTATTATGACTGATGAATGTGATAAGAAACATCACAATCTAGTTTCCATGTCATATGAAGATTATCAACAATATATTCAGACTGCAGAGGACCAGATCCTTGAGAACTGCCATTCAGATTTTTCTTCCCATGTCTCATGCTTTGAAATGTTTTTTCAAGGAGAAATCTTCTCACCTACTTGTTCAAAATTTTTTGAAGACCGAGAACACACTCTTACTGAGGTACATTACGAAGTGAGATCAGAATCAAGAAAAAAAAGTACCTTGTTTCTTCTATATCAGCAGGAGGTAAATTTTCATGTTTTTTAGGATCCAGTGGCAAATCTATTGCAGTCAACAGTGAAGGTAATTATTGCAGTATTCAGCGATGAAGGAGATCACGGTCAACTATGTTTTTTGTTGCCCAGTTGTAAATATCTATTGTTGTCCAGAGAATCTGATTGGGAGAATCAATCAAGGAGGCATTTTCTTGATTGGTTACACTGGAATTTTGATATCACTTGATTGTACATATGCTTTCAAGAAAACCAAGTGGTTGTCATCAGGATTTGAAACCCTCAGGTCTTGGGGATGTACTTCCATCAACGTTCAATTTTCAAGTTTTGTCTTAGTTAGACTTGAGTCACTTTTGAGTTAGTTTATCATGTCAAGTTTCTTTTAGTATTTAGTTTGGTTTTCAACTATTGAGTCCATTGCCCAATGGAGAAGGCTACTAGGTCTACGGTGTTCTTGGCACCTCCAAGGAGCTACCATCTTCATTGGAGCCAATGTTAGTGTCAGTCTTGTCATACTTCAATCAGTGATCAAATATGCTCTTTTGCATTTGCATAGTAAGAGTCTCATACTATAACTTTTTATCACTCCATTAGGTCATGGATTCATTGATGGTTGGGGTCACTTCATCAATTTTCCCTCATGTAAATACTTTCTGATTCTCCTCTCTATGGTCTTCCGTCATAATTCAATTTCACTCTGCAGTTCATGTTATTAGGTAATAGGGTTGGTCTCATTAGGTTATAGGTTCCACCATGGTCAAATTAATGAGGAAAGTGTCAATAAAATCAGCAAGGACATGAGGATGCCTAATAAAATCAAAAGCATGGTATCTGGAAAAATCAAAGAAGTTGTTCTTTCAGCTGGACATAATTTTCACCTAAAAATATGTTTTGAGGTGAAAACAGGGTATTTTATTTTTATTATGTAATTTAATGTCTCCATATGTAATAAGTTGAGCTTCAGAAGATGTTATTAGTCCTTTGCAGCCCGTCACCAAAAGGTCGAAGGTGCTTTTCTTTGCATAGTTTTCAAAGGTGTTCTCCACATACTTTTCACTGAAAATCATGTTCCAAGTATGTTCATCAGAAGGATCTCGGAAAGAGCTTTCCAACGACATATCACACTCCCAAAACCAACTTCTGGCTTGGAAAATAGGCCCAAATGAATAAAAGACCCCAAAGCACAATTCTGCCCCTTTTTCATTTGGCTCTTTAACTTTACATTTTTTCCTTTTTATATGATTTTTTTCCTTTATCGCCAAAGTCCCTTTCTCTTTTCGAAATTTACACATCCTACAAAACCCTGATGCGATGGTCCATTGCCGATGCGATGCCATCGCACCATCGCATCACAACTTCGCACAAATCCCCAACACTTAAGCCCGCACATTCGTTTTCTACGATGAGATAAGTCACTTCATTACATCGCATTATTGGCATTACCTGCCACCACTTAAACTCTTCCATCTTCCTTCTACTGATGTGATGACATCGCACCATCGCATTGTGCGATTGCATTAGTCTTTAAACTCTCTCCACTTCCCATCTCTTCTATCGATGCGATAAGTCTTACATCACACTACGCGATCGCTTCCTCCAGCGCTTTGACTCCCGCTCACTTCATTTCCCCGATGTGACCATTCCTCCATCGCACATCACATATTGTGATTCCTCCCTGCCATATGTTATGACCACTTCCGCTTCCGATTTGCGATTGCGATATTTCCAGGCCCACCGCTTCCCTTTCACTCTTTTCAATAAAAAAGGGGTTTTTCTCCTTTATTAGAGGAAAATTCAATTTTTATTGGTTTAAAGGGGTTTTTATTCAAGTTAAAGGAAAAATACATTTTGTTAGGGCCGTGAGCTGAATTGTAAAGTAGGGATCATTACAGCATCGACCACAGAACAACAGCAACGATAAATGAGGGGGAAAGGTTCCAGATCTTTTTTTCTTTCCATTTGTTGGAGTAAATCTAACAAAAAATCTTCTAGATGGTCAAATATATTGTTTCCTCTCTTTCAGAGGCATACTATTGTTTTTTTCTATCTTCAGATTTTGGTTTCGGGGCAGGTGAAACAACTCCTCCTTCTGCAGATTCGCCCCTTGAAAGCTTGTCTATTTAATGTAATTTTTGAGTCATTTGTAAGGGTGGAAAAAGTTGTTAATCACTGGGACACTATGAGCTTCATAGTACATATTTGTAAACAGTTTGGAAGGGAATTAATAAAGACTTGCAGCAATTTTTTATGGGATCCCTGTGGTATGAATTTTAGCACAGTCTCTTCTTTGTGATCATTTGTTAAATGTTATGTATGCCATTCATTCATTCCATTTTTTCTGTTGAATGTTTTCAAGTTAGATAGGTAGAATCCATTGTTACATTGCTATGCCTTGGGAAAATCATTCAATATTTTATGTTTTCTGCTGTTTGAGAAGGATCCATCTCACATGCCCTCCTCAGCTCCTCACCAGTCTTAAACACTTCACAATAATTAAAACAAAGTTGTTAAAATCCATGTCTACCTTGCCCCATAGAATAATTTTCATTTCTAATTTAATTTCCCAGACCTAAACGACCCATCTCCATTTGATCCAAAAAAAACCAGAAAATCTATAAAAAAACATTTCAAGCTACTATACCTAGCCTAAAATAATTTTTACAGTCATCCTGGACAGATATTTCTTACAGAGAGAGCCCTCTCCCTGCCTTGTAGGGTTAGCTACAAGGTTAAGTGTGGTTTTTGGTTACCCTGGCTTGCCTTCCTTCAGCCTGAGGTCAATCTTGGTGATAACACAACGATTCAAGATTTCTCATGAAGCCGTCTCACAAAAGCCATTCACTCACTACACTACACCTTGCACGAAAGGCACATCACAACAAAGAGAAATTTGTTCACTTCAAAGCAAAAATAAGGCATTCACACAAAGAAGGTTCACGGAAGCCAGGTAACAGCACATAGAATACATTCAAAGAAAAAATCACATAGTTTTCTTTCACTGGATTAACATAGTCGTTGTTCATTGCACATAGTTTCTTCATCAAGCTATAATGGGACTATGTATCTGCATCATAGCAGCACATGATGAGACTGTAATTTTCATCACATCACAGGTAAATATCAGTAAATAATTGTTACATTTTCTTTCAATATATCAAAAGACTACTACTTCCCAGGTATGCCTCACACTTACACTCAATAAACTATATGGGCTTTGAGGTATACAAAATTAATGAATTTGATATTCAGAATTTGACATTAATTAAAACATAGTTGGCTAGTCCACAATAAAAAATATGAGGAAAGAAAGACATTTACAACAAAATTATGAACAAATAATAAGAAAAAATGATGGACAAAGGTAGTTAATTCTAACTTACATGGTTGTTCTTACGGAATGAAGGGTTGTTGGTCTTGTAGGATGAAGAAAGAAGAACATTTGCAAAAAAAAAATCAAATAAATATAAAAACTTAAAATAGATCAAGAAAGCTTGAAATAGAGGAGAAAGGAAAGGTGTAAGTTATTACTTGTCATTGTGTCCAAATATGTGAACTGAATTTGTAACCTATAACCATATAGATTTGTAACTTGCAACCATATAACTGAACTACTGCTCTCTTTGGTTACAGAAGTCAGCTTCGTCTTAGTGGGCTTGCTTCGCTAAAAATAGTCCCCTCCTTCGTGGCAGAGCTCCATCTCACTCAGGCTCTCTTCGCTCAACAGAACCCCCTCCTTCGCAACGAAGCTCCATCTCAGTCGGGATGGCTTCACTCAACAGAGTCCCATCCTTCACGATAGAACTCTGTCTAAGTCGGGCTTGTTTTGCTCAACGAATTCCCCTACTTCGCAATGGACTGGGCCTCGGAAAGGTTCTCACACCTTCCATTTTGGAGGGCTTAAAACTTCTGGTTTATGAGTTTTCTTACACCTATTTGTTGCAGATTTGGGGAGAACCACTATGGAGGAGCCTATTACCCCACCTTTGCACTCCTGCTATAAGCAGGTCTCTATATCAAATGATGGATTCATTATTAATCAAAGCTTCATTTCGAGGTTATACATTTATGAATTGGTACAAAATGTATTAATCAAAGTTTTAAAATTTTACATACAAAGTTTCGTTCCAGAAGCCATACATCTCCAAATTGGTACAAAATATATTGTCAAAAAATAGAGGTGCGTCTACCCATCCATTGAAATGGCTGCAAAAAAAATCTATTGATAAGAAACCCAACGATATCTTTCACCTCTTATCTATGCATTTGAAACCTGTTCTCCATCCATAAATTTATAAAAACTTCTCTATGAGATTTAAACCTAGCCATAGCGGAATGTAAAAATATCTAGGGTAAGTTATTCGAGTGGGTTTTCATTGATCAGATATGGGTGCTCTTTCAATAACAACCTCATAGTTATTAATCCCTAATGAATAATTGGGACATCTGCCTCACTAATCATGTTACTTCTAGGAAGGAAGAGATCGACAACCAAGGAGGGCTCGTTGTTATCTCAACGAAATTACCATCCTTCGACTCTAGAAATAGTTATTCATTCTCTCTAAGAGAAAGGAAAAATAAAGGAGGAGCTCGATAATCAATTCAGGCAAGCTTTTTGTGCAGTTCAGATGCTAGCACATATGCTTACGTTTTCAAATTAGACTTCTATTCTAGCTCTTTAAAATTCATTGGGCATGTAAGTGTAATCCATGAGGTTGGGTTCTGTTGGGTTTTGTTCCTGTTAGTGTCAGAATATGCATTGTACCATCAGTGATCAAAATCACTCTTTTCATTCTCATTTTAGGTGTTCCACACTAAAATTTTTATATCATTCCATTAGGTCATGCTAAAAATTGGTTCACCGACGGTAGCCCTAGTCATAAAATCCCACTCTCCCTCAAGATTTCGCTTTTACTGGCCCACCTTCATGTCTTGCTGATAATAAAAACACTTTTGAAAATCTTATTTCAGTATCTCAATCAAATTCAGTCATGGAATCTAGGTCATTAAGGGTCCCATTATGTCATTAGGTTTCAATGTTCAAGGTCAAAAAATGCACCATTTCATCTCAATAAGGTCAGAAAAATATGTGAGAGTGCCTCAATAAACATTTCATTTTCATCTACAGAAGATTATTAGCATGTAAATATGATATTTTTGAGTTTGTAATTTTGTTTTTTATGGTTTTCATATCAAATGTAATTTGATATGAAAACAAAGATGTAATTTATTTTTATTTTTTTATGTAATTTGATGCTTCCAATATGTAATATGTTCGGTCCCTAGCTTCCAACTCGAAACACACATGCCAAAATGAAAGAGAAAAGTGTCAAACTCCAGCAACACCATTCTGCAAGAAAGGAAAATCATATGAAAGGGTAATCAACAAATGTTTCCGAAAAGTGAAAAAAGACATTAGAAAAGTGGGTTTTTAAATTCTAATTCAAATTCACTTAGCTATATATGACTAAAAGACATCAATTCAAATTAATTTTCCTCTTCTAAAAATCAAGCCAGAACACCAAGAGACAAAAAATTCGAAATTCTAAGAGAAATTGGCAAAGTAGCAGAATCGAGGGTGCAAATCGTGAAGTGAGGGCACAAATTAGTTTTTGAGGGTGAAAATCATTTCAGGAGGGATAAAATTAGTTTAGGAGGGTGCAAATGTGTTTTTGATGACACAAATGTGCTGAGCAGGGCACAAATACGTAGAGGAGGGCACGAATATCTTCTCGAGGGCGCAAATGACCAACAAGCTTAGCAAAGCATCCAAGTGATCGGAATTTCCTTCAAAGCTCCTCCACTCAATCATTTACCTCCAGCAAACTAGTAAGAGACACATTCCATGAAAAATCATCTTATTTAGTTTATGTGTTGAAGTTTTGCAAGTTGAAGATGTAATTTGGTGTCTTCTTGAAGTGAAACCCTAGTTTTTCTCCCTTGCAATCATAATTCCCAAAATCCAATTTCCTTTACACTCAATACCATCCCTACAGTGTAAAAATCCATTCCCTAATCCCTGTTATCATAATCCCTATCCCTAAGCTACTAATTCCTAAAACCCTAAACCCTAGGTGTTATTTTGACCTAGGCTTCTAAATCCCAATTCCCATCACTCTTCCATTCCTATTCCCTTCCACATTCGTCATATCCATAAACATTACTCCCTATCCCCTCCCCATATCACATACCCTTATCAAACATCTCCCTTAGTTTTCCTTTCCCATCTTCATTTCCCATTTCCTGTTGGGTATGTGTTATATTCCTTCCACGACTAGTCACGTGTGTAGGGGGGGGCGTCAGGGCATAGCAGGGGGGCCATAGGAGGGGCAGGGCAGTGCCCTGAGAAAAAAAATTTGGACCTTATTTTTCAGTGGGCGGACCTGCCCATGGTTTTGTGCATGGGTTTGCACATGGTTTTGGGGCATGATGGTTTTCGGCCCTGGGTATTCTATAGATCCGGTCAAGGGAACTACAATTATGTTCTATTCTAGGGTAAATGGATTGGGGTTTATGTATGCTTTGGCATGTATATATATGTGTTGTAACACTAAAAGGAACATAACGAAAAATAAAGCTATTCGTCACGATTTGGGATCCAGGGGAAAATCTTTGTGTTTATTTGTTTTATGTTTTTTTCTCTCACTATTGTTTTTTTTCTGTTTTAAAGATTCGTTCGTAGATAATTTCTGTACAGGGTTAAAACCTACATTTCCCTTCCCTAATACCTAGGGTTTTAACAAAAACACTGTGGCAACAGAAGAGGAAAACCTATCATTCAGTGAAGGAGAGGAAACAAAGATAATGAGGTCACATAAAGGAGGAAGGGTGCTCAGACTTGAGCCTACTAGCACTAAGGAACTTTTAGCCTCTCCATTGACTGTCACATGCTTCAAACATGTTGGATGTTATGATTTTTGTGAGAAAATTTAGAGGGTTAAAAACCACCCCATGCTAACTACACTTTTCATATCTGGATTCCATGACAACCAAGTAAAATTAGCTGGGGTGACTTTTACCTTATCTACTGCTGTCATTTAAAATTCTATAACGATCCCAAATGTTGGGGAGAAATGGTTCAAGAAAGGCAGGTTGAAGAAACAGTATTTTGACTTCTTCCTAAAACCAAGACACCAAAATCAAACAAAGAGGTTCTTTCCTTTTTCATACCTCTTGGATAGATATGCACCTATGATGAAGATTATAAAGAAATATTTTTCATGTGACGACAGATTTTCAAGGCTCTATTCCTATCACATCCAACTCTTGATGCATTTCACTAGGGTAGGATGCTTAACATTCCCTATTATCTTTTCCAGACTATAGAGAAGATGGCATACATTTGCCAGAAGAAGGAATATGAACAACAAATGAAAATCCTATTCCATCATTCCCTCATAAAAATCATAGCCATCCACCATCTCAATCAACTAAACATTGCATGGATCACCTTCATATCCAATGATATCTTCATTGAGACATCCAAAATATAGAAAATTTCCCTTAATAATCTCAACTCATGACTCACTCATCATCATCAGATCAATCCCCTTCACCTCCTTCATCTCCATCTCATCTTGATTTTGGGTCACCTAGTAGGATAGATTAGATTGAGCCTAAGTGGGATAATATGGTTGAGGTTCAGACATTGTCAAAAACCTACTAGAGAGGGAAAATAAGGATAATGACTTGTTGAGGACGAAGGTCAAACTCCATGCCCAGAAAGAGAAATTTGCATTGGCCAAGCTCAATAGAGCCAATGCCAAAATTGAATAGTTGACTGAGGAGAAGAAAACGTTGGACATCCATGCGGAGGCTTCACTACAAGCTTAAACACACCATCATCAGCCATCCGAAAAATTTTGAGGCATTCTCTAACTTTTTGTCAAAATATGGAAATCTTTGTGTTTTTTGAGACAATTAATTAGCATAAAATTGGGCATTTGCGCAGCCCATTAAGTGCTACGTAAATAATTGTCACAATTTTTGAGGAGAAGGAAGGCATCATTAGATTCCTAATGAACCATGCATCTCATAAAGACAAATTTCCGGCCTTGGTTTTCAATTTTCATGGGTGAAAAGCTCGAATAACCATAAAAAAGTCACCTTTTTGGCCCTTTTTTGACCTAGGCGCTGCGCAAATACTAGTCTTATGAGAATGACTTTTTGAGGGGGCACATGACCTCCATTTTTAGAACTTGAGACATATTTGGGAAGATGACTGGAAGAGCTCCCCAAAAAGCCATCATAGTCCTGATTTGGACACCGATAAGGCCTTCAAAATTGGCTCTGAACACAGAGGGCACAAATGACACTAAGATGGTGCAAATGTACAGTGGAGGATGCAAATGTCAAATTTGTTGATTTTTTCCAAAATTATCTCAATTTTTTACTTTTCTTTAGCAAATCATCTTTCTAATCAAGTAATAAATGATGGTAAAATGTAATTATTCTTGAGATTACTTACCTAGGGTAGATTCATCGGGTAAAATTCATTAATGAGTCATGATGAATCAATTGAATGTAATGAGGAGTAAGTCACTTGGACCATCCTACACTTCAGTTTTCAGTTGAGTAATTAGTGGATCTCTTCCTCAACTCATGGATTCGACCCCTGAGGATGAGTGAAGCTTTTTTTTATGCCTATTTAGCCCCTTTCTTCACTCTAATGAAGGGTTGGAGTCAGTTTGTATGTTTTCTAGTTGATCAAGGAAACTTTTGTACTCAATTTGGCCAGGTAATAAGGAGGAGTTGCAACTATTTTATGGGATACTTGTGGTATTGATGCCTATCATTGTTTTTTCTTCAGTATCATATGTTTTAATATATTGTATTAATTTTCACTTCATTTCTATGTTATGATCTCTTACAAGTTAGATAATTTGAATACATGTTTTCACATGCTCTGTTTTGGGTAATTGATTATAGTTTGTCCATTTTCATCTGTCTGAGAAAAATACATCTCCTATTATTTTTTAAGTTTTCTTTCAGCTTCAATGCCATTCCATTAAAATCCTCTTCAAGTGATAAGCATTTTACCTACCTTTCCCCATTGATCCCTGCAACCCTAACTCATTTCCCCTGACCTAGCTTTCCTTGACCTAATTCCTTCATACAATGATTCCCCAACCAAAATCGAATCTAAACAACCCCTTGCACTCAATATCTATCCTAAGAACCTGAATTTCTCCAGCTCTCATGGCTGTGACCTATTTGGAGAGAGCCCTCTCCGATTTGGTAGGGCTAGATATCATCTCAAAAGCTTGGTTTGTGGTTACCTCTGTTGGGATTCCTTCTTCATCCTTAGGAATATAACAGAGTGCTAACATCTTGGCATCATTGTTGGGGAACGAAAAGAGAAAATTTTCCATGTGTGTATGAAAAATATCTATTGGAAACAGATCCCTTAGACGATGGGATCTAGTTTCATAAGGCTGATTCCATAATTGAATTTCCTCAAAAGCAGATTTGGCATATCGAAGAAGGTATAGCAGGTCTAATCCTGATCCTAATCAATTTTATCCCATCGAAGATCCTGAAATAATCCTAAGAAGGCAAAAATCTCAGCCAGCTTCAAGTTCTTCAGAATCTCCTCCTCAAAATTTGGTAAGATATTTTTCATTACCTTCTGATTTTTTAGCCATAAAAAATTTAGTATTCGATACCAAATTTGAGTTATCACTATTTAGAACCAAATCCAAGACTAATTTGAATACAATATTCCATGAACCTTGGATATTAGAGTTAAATCCATCATTAGTTGAAGCTGCAAATGAGATTTATTTTAAAATATGGAGACAATATTACAAGCTAGAAAATTTAGCCAATTCCCTAAGTTACACCGCTGAAAAATCCTTTATTCAATACCAACAAGAAACCCTTCATATCCCTAAAGTTTCCCAAACAATTACTATTTCATAAGCCATCTGATCATCATCTCAACTTCCCCATTAAGGACCTCCTCACACCAATCCATCCCTCGTTCCACCCCCTCCACTACATACAACAGGAATTATGGAAATATTTGCCCCACTCATCTTACCAGCCCAATTGCATGACTTGCCTAAAGTATATGGCCAAATTCTTCCCCTCTTCAATGAAAAGTCTAAAATCACTTCCCGTTAGCACATGACCAAAATCACAAACTTCATAAATCTTGAGGAGTTGGATGGAAATGATTGCAATATGCGAATCATCGCACACAGTTTTTCCATTGAAGTTAAAGTTTGATTATGTGCCCTAGCAGTTATTCTATTAGGAATCCTGATGAACTAACTGATGCTTTCTTAGCTAGGTGGGATGAAAAGAAAAACCCTTTACAAACCCTCGCTGAATATGATTCCTTGAAGCACAATCCTAATGAATCAGTGCCTTATTACAATTCTTAATACCTCAGAATCTATAATTCCATCCCAAATGAAATGAAACCACCTCCTGGTTTAGCCTTTCTTCTTTATCCCGATGATTTTGACCCATATATGGCCTACTCATTGAGAGAAACAAATACCACTACCCTTGAAGAGATGATAAAAAATTCAGTGAGTGTTGAAGCCAATCTCTTGATTAAAAATTCCAAACTTAAAACTAAATGCAAAGTGACTATCAAAGAGGAAAATTTCACTTCAGATACTAAATTTGATGCTTTTCTTAGAACCATGGAAATAATGGTCGATAATATGTATATTTCAGATAGCAAAACGGAGCCACAAATCATAAATCTGAACTTTTGAGCCTAGCAATAGCAACCTCATTTCCGAATAAAGTAGAGAGAGCAAGGAGCTCCTGAAAAACAACAACAATAGCCAATGAGAACACCACTTCAATGGAAATATGCTCAGAGTGATGAAGAGGAAGAACCAACAGTAGAAGAGAACCTTCTTTTCATAACTGATGGTCAACCCATCTTTCTCACCGAGGATGAAGAATATGTGGAAAAACAAGTTCACCTAGTGATAAAGATTTTATATTGGCGAATGATCATGAATTAGAAGTAGAATCTGATGATTATCAGAGAGGATACTTGAATGCATTGAGTTCCCAATAAAGGCAGTATACCTTAATATTTCGTGATGTTCTAATAACTCCACCTCCAAATAAGACAGTTCAATAGAAAGAAGCACCATCGAAACAAGTTCAAAATAAGGGTAACGAGATTGTAGCTCCAAATCATAATAGAAGCAATTAGCCTTCTACAAGTGCACCTGTCAAAGAAAGAGATATTCAGAGAAAAGAAGATGCACCAAAAGATCAAGTTGAGAAAAGGGATGTTATCATAAAAGAGGTAGAAAAAACTATACCTTTTAATTTAGAGTTAGAAATTTCTAATTTTAAGGTGTATTCATCTTAGTGAATTGGTCAAAATTGATAAATACAAATCCCATGTAGTTAAAACCTTGAAATGTGACCCTTTATCTGACATGGTTAATATAGAGGATGATCAGCCCAAGTTAATATTTTGTCCCACCATCAATGGTCAGTCTGAAGATAGTGAGGTCCCACCATTTTACTTGAGTCTCAAAGTTTACCAATTAATCCTTCATAACACTATCATTAGACTCCGGGGCATCCCACAACCTCATGCCCAAATCTATCATGGAGAAGATTGGCCTTGAAATAACCCGCTCATATAATCATTTATATTATTTTGATTCTAGTGGTGTCTATTTTTTGGGTCTAATCAAAGATCTAGTTGTATCTCTAGAGCAGATCCCAGCCAAAAATTTCCTTATCGACATGGTAGCTGTTGATATTCCAACATGTTTCGGTATGTTGTTATCAAGATCTTGGGGGGCTAAATTGAGAGGTACACTGCAGTTGGACTTTTCCTATGCCACCATTCCTATATTCAGTCAAATGAGAAAACTATACCATGAGAATAAAATGAAACACATGATCACAAACCTGGAAAGGCCTAATAATAATCCTATCAATGTTGTACATACAAACTTAGAGTCCTTCATATTGTATAATGATTCTGTATTAAATGATGTAGATTGTCAATTAGTAGAAATAGAGGATGTTCCTGAAGTTTCAGATGGCATTAGAACAGTGTTAGCAAAAGAGAAATAAAATCTACCTACTATATTCGAACAACCATCAGAGAAGGAAGATGAAAGTTCAGAATAACATAAAGAATCAGATCAGAACATTGTGTCAAATCAGAGTCAAGAGTTTCAACACCTTGAAAAAGAAGATGGGATTTGGAGCATGGATTTTGATGATC
The DNA here is from genome assembly GCA_034641835.2 of Pinus albicaulis. Taxonomy (NCBI): domain Eukaryota; kingdom Viridiplantae; phylum Streptophyta; class Pinopsida; order Pinales; family Pinaceae; genus Pinus; species Pinus albicaulis. The sequence continues at coordinate 850,861,691 of CM076571.1, forward strand.
CCATTGGCAAAGGCGGGGCTGGAATTGGTGTATGGACCTGCAGCCCATTTAAACAGAAAAATAAGCTCCCAAATAATGTGAGGTTGTGTTCCTACAAACTAGCATTCAATTGTACAAATAATGAGGCTGACTATGAAGCACTCATTATCGGTTTGAAAATTTTGAAAAAATTGGGAGCTATAAAAATTGCAATCTACAGTGATTTAGACTTAGTTATCAAACAAATCGAAGGTGAGTATCAAGATAATCACCCAAGCATGAGGCAATATTGAAATGCAGCACTTGAAATTTTAATAATGTTTTTAGAATATGCACTTAAATTAGTGCCAAGATTGCAAAACTTGATGGTTAATTCATTAGCCACTGCTGCAAGTAATTTCAGATCTATAATGTTTTCAAATAAAAAGTTTGATATTTATATAAAGCACAGGCCCGCCATTCTGGATAACTTGAAATTTTTGCAAGTTTTCTGGGACGATAAAGAAGTGAACAATTCCTTCAAAGTGAAGGTGAGTTTGAGAATTGTTCTAAGGACGAAGTGTACGACAAGGATGACGAAGTTATTGAGGAAGATCAGATTTACATACTTCGGCTGAAGGAAAATAACATTCCAAAATGTGTCAAACCTTTGGAAGAGTTATTTGATCAAGATGACGTGGCAAGAAATCCTACTTTGGTCCGCATAGAAAAAGGCGTAGAAGATGTTAATATTGGGACAACGGGGCAACCAAAGTTCATCAAGCTTTTAAAGTCTTTGACTCCTGAGGTTAAGTTTAAATATTTTGATTTTTTTACTGATTTTTATGACATTTTTTATTGGAATTACTCAGATTAAAGGTGTATATTAAATATATCATTCAACACACCATCCTGATCAAGCCAAACCAAAATCTTTTTAGGCAGAAGCTTAGGAGAATAAACCCAAAGTTGTTGCCATCCATTGAGAAGGAGGTGAACAAGCTCTATAAGGAAAGCATTATTGTTCTATTCATATTTTTAGATTGGATCTCCAATTTGGTTCCAGTGCAGAAGAAGACCGGTGAAATTCGATTATGTATAGATTTCAGAAATCTGAACGAAGTGTCGTTGAAAGATAATTACCTGCTGCCCAAAATGGACCATATACTTCAGTGAGTTGTAGGGGCCAATAGGATGTCATTGTTGTATGGTTACTCAGGCTACAATCATATTCTTGTGCATGAAGATGACCAGGATAAGACAATTTTCACTACACCATGGGGTACATTTAAATATGCCAAGATGTCGTTCGGTTTCAAGAATGTCAGGGCCACTTTATAGGGTGCCATGGACATAGATTTGGTAAAGAGAAATATGTATTCCTTGTTGTTTATTTATATGATTTGACTGTTTATTCAAATTCAAATGATGATCATTTACACCATTTGAGAGTTGTGTTCCAGTGATTTAGAAAATTTGGGATTTCCCTAAATCCTAAAAAGTGCCTATTTTCTATGAAAGAAGGAAAGTTGTTGGGTCACATCATCTCAAAATATGGGATCTGGATAGATCCTACTAGAGTTGAAGCAATATAAAAAATTGATTTCCCTAGAAACAAGAAGGGAATTCAAGCGTTCAATGATAGGGTGAATTTCCTACGTAAGTTCATTCCGAACTTAGCAGAACATCTTAGAGAGTTAACTAACATGCTAAATAAGGAGAATGATGTAAAATGGTCTAAAAATTCTCTTAAATCATTCAGCTTGGTGAAATTTTCTTTGACTTACTGCTACAGTTTTGACAAGTCCTGATTATTCACTAGATTTCATTATATTTTCTTTTTCTTCTCAGCATCCTTTAGCAGTGGTGCTTATGTAGAAAAAATATGGGATAGAGCTAACAATAGAATTTTTCAGTCACACAATAAGGGATGAGCCCTATGATACAAGATAATCAAGAAACAGGCCTTGGCCTTGGTTAAAGTACTCAAGGAATTCTGTGTTTATATTCTGCACTCCAATATTTTGGCATATGTTTCAAATGCAACGGTTAAAGAAGTACTCATGCAAATATATCCAGAAGGAGGAAGAGGTAGGTGGGTAGTAGTGCTTTTAGAATATGACCTTGAGATCAATCTGACCAAGTTTATCAAAGGGCAAGGCTTAGTCGAGCTCATGGTTGAGTCTAATCTACATGTACTTGACATCAATCACATATTAGCACAGTCTGATGATGAAGAATGTGTAAGTATTGTTCAGGTATCAGATCTTTTTCATCATCTCCACAGTATGTTGATATCATTTATGTTTTAAAACATTTTAACCCTCCTCTAGGCATGTCCAAGAGTAAGAGTAGGTCCTTGAAGCTTAAGGCTTGAAAATATTTCATTCTAGATAGTGCACTCTACTGGAAGGATCCTGGAGGAGTGTTAGTCAGTTGCTTGGTAGAAGATGAATCCAAAAAAATGATGAAGGATTTTCACAAGGGAGATTGCGAAGGTCATTTGTACTGGAAGAACACAGCCAACAAAGTAGTAAGAGCAAGTTACTATTGGCCTGCATTGTTTGTAGATTTGTACAAGAAAGTCATGAGTTGTCATGAATGCCAACATTTCCAAGGTAAACATAAGCTTCTTCCTTTACCATTACAATCCATTTCAGTTGAAGCTCCTTTCCAGCAGTGGGGCTCATATTTTATTGATGAGATACATCCACCCTCATCTGCTCAACATAGATGGATACTTAGCACCACAGACTATTTCACAAAGTGGATCGAGGCAATCCAAACTAGGAAAGCTAAAGATTCAGTTATAATCTAGTTTCTAGAATCTAACATCGTGTCCCGGTTTGGTTGTCCTAGAAAGATCATCACGGATAATGTTGTAGCCTTTAAATCAAAGAATATGACAAAATTCTGTGATAAGTATAACCTTAAATTGGGTCATTCTAAATCATATTATCCACAGGGAAAAATATTGGTAGAGTCCTCCAATAAGTCTTTGATCATCATAATAAAAAAGATATTGGAGGCGAACAAAAAGAATTGGCACAAGAAGCTAATTAATGCATTGTGGGAAGATCAAGTAAGCAACAAGAGATCCACTGGCATGTCTCCATTTTTGGTAGTTTATTTCATGGATATAGTTTTCCCTTATTCATTGGTTGTCCTAGTCATGAATCTTTTACAAGAATCTAGAAGTGAATAAAATTACATACAACATAGAATAAACCAAATCATTCACTTGCATCAAACAAGAGAAGAAGTGTTCTAGAACACTTCCAAGCTCCATGATAAGATCAAGCAAATCTATGATAGAAAAACCAAGAAAGGTGATTTCAAGATCGATGATATCGTACTCCACTGGGATGCCGGGAAGGAAGACAAGGGTAAGCATGTGAGGTTCGATAATTTATGGAAAGGTCCTTTTAAGATTGCACCTTGTTGTGTATGAAATGCATCTCTCTTGGAAGAAATGGATGGGAAAAGTTTCTTAGGAGGGCCAGTTAATGGTAGGCTCCTTAAGCACTATCTTTTTTTATTTGAGATTATGAAATTATTTTCATCCTCATTGTATATCTTAGTTTGATATTCCTGCAAGTGTGAAGTGGAAAATAATTGGAGTTCAAAGCCCGAAGTGAAGGCCATGGAGCTTCATTGAGTTTATACCATTTCAATTTAAGTTTTCACAAGAGTAAGTTCGGTTTTGAGTCATTTTTTTAGTCAATTTCAGCCAAATTTCAGTCAGTTTCAGTCAATTTGTGTCATTGAGTTGTCAGTATTCAGTCCCGCATTTCATTTTGAGTTTTCTTGACCGTATTGGCCCAATGGAAGAGGCACTGATTTGCAAAATTTAGATATTTTTTGTTCCTGACACCTCTTTCAGAGTTTCCATCCACAATAAGGCCAATGTTAGTGTCAGAATATGCATTGTGCCATCAGTGATCAAAATAGTTGTTTTAATTCTCATTTTAGGTGTCCCACTCTTACATTTATATATCATTCCATTAGGTCATGCTAAAAATTGTTTCACTCATGGTAGCCCTAGTCATAAAATCCCACTCTCACTCAAGATTTCACCTTTTCTGGCCCACCTTCATGTCTTGTTGGGCATAAAAATACTTTTGAAAAGCTCATTTCACTATGTCTTATCTCAATCAAAGTGAATCATGGAAGCCAGTTCAGTCAACGTCACATTAGGTCATTAGGTTTGAATGTTCAAGGTCCAAAAATGCACCATTTCATCTCAATAAGGTTAGAAAAATGTGTGAGAGTGCCTCAATAAACATTTCATTTTCATCTGCAGAAGATTATTAGCATGTAAATATGATATTTTTAAATTTGTAATTTTGATTTTTATGATTTTCATATCAAAATGTAATTTTGATATGGAAGCAGAGATGTAATTTATTTTTAATTTTTTATGTAATTTTATGCTTCCTATATGTAATATGTTTGGTCCCTAGCTACCAACTCAAAACACACATGCCAAACTGAAAGAGAAAAGTGTCAAACTCCAAGAACACTATACTGCAAGAAAGGAAAATCAGATGAAATGACAATCAACAAATATTTCAGAAAAGTGAAAAAAGACATTAGAAAAGTGGGTTTTTAAATTCAAATTCAAATTCACTTAGCTATTTATGACTAAAAGACATCAATTCAAATTCAAATGCCTCTTATAAATATCAAGCTATCACTCTAAGAGACAAAAAATTTGAAAGTCTAAGCGAAATTGGCAAAGGAGAAGAATCGAGGGCGCAAATCAGTTGTTTAGGGAACAAATCATTTCAGGAGGGCGAAAATCAGTTCAGGGGGGTGAAAATGTGTTGTCGAAGGCACAAATGTTCTGAGATGGCGAAAATGTGTTGAGGAGGGCACAAATACATTGCTAAGGGAAAAAATATGTAGAGGAGGGCGCAAATAGCTTTTTGGGGGCACAAATGACCAGCAATATTAGCAAAGCATCCAAGTGATCAGAATTTATTTCAAATCTCCTCCATTTATTCATTTATTCATTTACCTCAATCAAACTAGTGAGAAACACATCCCATGACAAATAATCTTCTTTAGTTTATGTGTTGAAGTTTTGCAAGTTTAAGTTGTAATTTGGTGTCTGCTTGAAGTGAAACCCTAGTTTTTCTCCCTTGTACTCATAATTCCCAAAATCTCATTTCCTTTACACTCAATACCATCCCTACAGTGTAAAAAATGATTCCCTAATCCCTTTTATCATAATATATATCCCTAAGATACTAATCCCGAAAACCCTAAAACCTAGGTGCTATTTTTGACCTAGGATCCTAAATCCCAATTCCCATCACTCTTTCATTCCTATTCCATTCCCCATTCCTTATATCCCTAAAAATTACTCCATATCCCCTCCCCATATCACATATCCTTATCAATCATCTCCCTCGATTTTCCTTTCCCATCTCCCTTTCCCATTTACCTTCCCTAATCCCTAGGGTTTTGACAAAAACACCATGGAAACAAAAAAGGAAAACACATCATTCATTGGAGAGGAAACAGAGATATGGAGGTCACATAAAGGAGGAAGGGTGCTTAGACTTGAGCCTACCAACACTAAGGAAAGTTTAGCCTCTCCATTAACTGTCACAAGCTTCAGACATGTTGGATGTTATGAGTTTTGTGAGAAAAATTAGAGGGTTAAACACCACCCCATGCTAACTACACTTTTCACATCTGGACTTCATGACAACCAAGTAAAATTAGCTAGTGTCACTTTTACCTTATCTACTTCTATCATTTCAGATGCTACATGGATCCCAAATGTTGGGGAGAAATGGTTCAAGAAAGGCAAGTTGAAGAAACAAGATTTTGACTTCTTCATAAAATCAAGACACCAAAATAAAAAAAAAAGAGGTTCTTCCCTTTTTGACACCTCTTGGAAATATATGAACCTATGATGAACATTATAATGAAATATTTTTCATGTGAAGGAATATTTTCAAGGCTCTATTCCTATCACATCCTGCTCTTAATTCATTTCACTAGGGTAAGGATGCTTAACATGCCCTATTATATCTTTTGGAGTATAGAGAAGATGGCATACATTTCCTAGAATAAGGAATATCAACAAAAAATGAAAACCCTATTCCATCATTCCCTCATAAAAATCATAGTCCTCAACCATCTCATTCAACTGAACATTGCATGGAGCACCTTCTTAGCCAATGATATCTTCATTAATCCATCCATTCAACATGCACAAAATGTCCCTTCATCAACTCAACCCATGACTCACTCATCATCATCAAATCAGTCCCCTTCACCTCCTTCATCTCCATCTCATCATGATCCCTCATCTCCATCTCATCAATATTTTGGGTCACTTAGCAGGATATATGACATTGAGCCTAAGTGGGCTAATATGGTTGAGGTTAGGCCATTGAAAAAAACCTACTAGAGAGGGAAAATAAAGATAATGACTTGTTGAGGAGGACGGTCAAACTCCATACCTAATAAAAGAAATTTTCATTGGCCAAGCTCAAAAGAGCCAATGCCACAATTGAAGAGTTGATCAAGGAGGAGAAGGAAAAGTTGGACATCCTAGCTAAGGCTTCCCGAGAAGCTTAAACACACCATCACTAGCCATCCAAAAAATTTTGAGGCATTGTCTAATTTTTTTCTCAAAATCTGGAAATATCTGTGTTTTTTAAGACAATTAATTAGCAGAAAATTGGGCATTTGCGCAGTGCCCTAGGTGCTACGCAAATAATTGGCACACTTTTTGAGGATAAGGAAGGCACCATTAGATTTAAAGTGACCCATTCATCTAATAAAACCATGTTTCCTGCCTTGGTTTGCATTTTTGATGGGTGAAAAGCTAAAAAAATTATCAAAAAATCACCTTTCTTTCCCCTTTTTTGACCTAGGCGCTGTGCAAATACTTGTCTTGGGAGAATGACGTTTTGAGGGGGGAAATGACCTACATTTCCAAAGCTTGAGGCATATGTGGAAAGAGGAAAGGCAGGGATTTCCAACAAGCCATCTTGGGCCTGCTTTGGACACAGGGAAGGGCTCCAAAAGTGGCCTTGAAAACAGAGGGCACAAATCACAGTAAGATGGCGCAAATGCACAGTGGAGGTCGGAAATGTCAAATTTGTTGATTTTTTTCAAAATTATCTCAAGTTTTGACTTTTCTTCAGCAAATAATCTTTCAACTCATGTAATTAATGATGGTAAAATTTAATTGTGTTTGAGATTACTTACCTAGGGTAGATTCATCAGGAAAAAATCATTAATGAGTTATGATAAATTAGTTGAACGTAATGAGGAGTGAGTCACTTGGACCATCCTACACTTCATTTTTCAGTCCAGAAATTAATGTATCTCTTCCTCACTCCATGGATTCGACCCCTGAGGATGAGTGAAGCTTGTTTTTATCTCTATTTAGCCCCTTTCTTCAATCTAGTGAAGGGTTGGAATCAGTTTCTATGTTTTATAGTTGATCAAGGAAACTTTTGTACTTAATTTGGCCAGCTAATAAAGAGGAGTTGAAGCTATTTTATGGGATAATTTTGGTATTGATGTCTATCATTGTTTTTTCTTCAGCATCATATGTTTGAATGAGTTATATTCATTTTCACTTCATTTCTATGTTATGATATCTTACAAGTTAGATAATCAGAATACATGTTTACACATGCTCTGTTTTGGGTAATTGATCATAGTTTTTCCACTTTCATATGTCTGAAAAAATACATCTCCTATGATTTTCTTAGTTTTCTTTCAGCTTCAACGCCATTCCATTACAATCCTCTTCAAGTGATAAGCATTGTACCTACCTTGCCCCATTGATCCCTGCAATCCTAACTCATTTTACCTGACCTAGATTTCCTTGACCTAATTCCTTCATCAAGTGATTCCCCAACAAAAATCAAATATAAACAACCCCCTGCACTCAATATATAGCCTAAGAAACCTAATTTCTCTGGCTCTCCTGGCTATGACCTCTTTGGAGAGAGACCTCTCTAAGTTGATAGGGTTAGCTATCAAGTCAAAAGCTTGGTTTGTGGTTACCTCTATTGGGATTCCTTCTTCAACCATGGGAATATGGTGGAGTGCTAACATAACCCACCTGTAATGTAAGTGGGTTCGACTATTGGCACATTACATGTTCTTTTATTAAATAAATTGGCATATTTCATGTGGATTTATTAAATAAAATTCTATTTATTTCAATGTATTGGAATTGTGTTGAATGATTCGGGTGATCGCTTTATTTTATGTTTTGGTTCCCATATAATCATTCAATAGGTATCAACCACGTTTAGTTTGCTTTATTTATATTTTTTTGGTGAAATTGTCTATTGGAAATGCCTCGAAACAGTTGCTAATTACAAGAACCTATTCAATCAATTATTTTATCAATTCTTTGATAGAAAAATTCGAAATTAGTCCGCCAAACGTCTGAGTCCTGAGAGATCGATTGATTGATGTGAATTTTTTTGAAGTAATGCAATAATGGCTCTCCCAATGGTTGAGGAATTATAAATATTGGGTTTCGCGATTAATCCCATGTTACTTGAAATTATGTGCCAACTTTTATTCATCTTTGAAATGGTCACATCAACGGCATACAACTTCAATCTCGAATAGGAACATGTCATGATCGTCAGGTCATTTCCCTTGCAATAGGGACGGTTTAACTTGATTCATTTGATCCCGCAAAGGCATAGCCTCATGTCAAAGACACTACCTCCTAGCTATGTGTCCATGATACATACAAACATGGATACACAAAATTTTACCTTGATTCATTTGATCCCACAAAGGCATAGCCTCCTGTCAAAGACACCACTTCTTGGCTATGTGCCCATGATGCATGCAAAGAGGGATACACAGAAGATGAAGACTTCAAGATCAAGCAGGTTACTTTCAAGAAAATCAATCAAGTGACGCTCATTCAATGAAAAGCGTATTGATTCAAGGTCATCCCCTGAAGGGGAAAGCTCGATAGTTGAATTTGAAGCTTGTTTGACCCAATAATTCTGCTTTTAAACCTACCAGTGTGATAAGATGTATCATAAAGATAATTTATTGTTTGTACACCTTGACCTATTCACTTCTTGAATAGAGAGCTTGGAATTTCTGGTCTCCGTAGATTGGTTGGTTAAAGAGAAAGAAAGGGAGTGTTTCATAGCATTCCTCTACCTACATTTCATATTCCCAGATGATATATTACTTGTCTTAGGGTGACGGCCTCAAGTTTGCAATATTTAGATCTAGGTAAGAAATATTTAGATATTAATCGCGAGACATGCAGGAGTATCATGTAGAGAGATATAATTTAGAAGAAGGCAACAAGAAGATGTCCTCTGAAGCAGGAAGTTTCAGGAAGTAAGGTCAAGAGAAGAGAACATTGTGATAGATGACGGATGTACACTCTTTTCGGTTATATTCGGTCCGTCATGAGAACAGTTGACGGTGAAGTATAGGGGGAGGAAAAAATTTACCCCTGGAACATAAAAAATAAAGGGGTAGCCGAATAAAAAGAAGTTCATCGAGTCCATCTAGTCAAGGCTATGGTTCGAATCCTACCTGCTATCCGAATACAAACCCAGAGGTTCTTCGTATGGAGACAAAACATAGCAAGTCGTCAGTCATAGTGCAAGTGATCATACAATGTATTTGTCATACAATGTATTTTATCTTAGAAATTGAAGTGATTTATTGAAGGATCGCAGTGATACAAATAGTGTAGTCCATGGCATTACAAAAATTGGTCATTTTACTACGCGGATAATTATGCTAGATTCCACTTATGATTAGCCTATCATTTTTAAGTTGATTCAACAAAAGGAAAATCAAAATATTCTAATTTTTTAAATGTATAAAGCTAACAAGAGCTCTTCCAATTCCATTCCTTCTTTTCTTGACTAATTATAGAAAATAGAATAGGTATATCTGTTATAATAGAGTGCTTTATTGAAAGCCGAGTTCAAGCACCATTATTTTCATTTGAAACTAGTCCCCTTCCTTTCTCAACAAAGCTAACCATGATAAAGGGAAAGGATGGAAGAAAGGATAAAAGCTGGGCTAACCATGCTCACCGCAAGAGCAAAGCTGGGGGCACATAAAAACAAAGCGAAGTGATTTTTATCTGGCTAAGTGAACTGATACCTGAAGCCAAGCCATAATGAAGTCCTACTTGAACTTACTCGAGCTTGCTAACGAACCAAAGCGATGGTGAAGGCAGGGTGCTACTAGACTTAAGACCTGCGAAGCCACAAGCGAGGGGTTGTACTGGACTGGAGATCTGCCAAGGCCTCCCGCTGAGCGATCCACTTCTCTTGCATCAAAATAGAACTTTTATATGTCTATTTTTCTCTCACCTATAAGAACATTTTCTAACCTTTAATCAACTTTTACAAAGTATTGAAGCAGCCTGGGAAAACATCAATGTGGTTGCCTCTTGACTGTCTAGAGGAGATGCTGTAGAAGAAAATGGAAGGATCAACCAACTATGAGATAGATTGGATCTTATGAGGAGAGATTGGGGAATGGATTATCATCTACCCTAGACGTAAGGTAGAAGGCTTCGACCAACTTCCCGAACTGGGTCACCATGAGGTGATATAACAACCGCACTATATACTAATCTAATCAGGAATATGGGTTCAATCCCCATTCACCTCATCCAGAATTCATCATACTACTAGAAATAACTACATATCCTCTGCTTGAGGAGCTATTAATATTAGTAAATACCGACCAACTTACAATATTGACACTAAAATTCAGAACGATATTGAAATGATATGATACAGGCAATTCCGACCATAAAGAGAATCTGACTCGCATATATTACAACACATAGAAGCTAATTGGGAGGATTTATGGTAGTAATAAACCTGTGGTAATAAGTCTTTTAAGATATGTTATATGCTATGGCATACTTGATTTGGGTGAGGTGTCGGAAGGCCAAAAGTTCTAAGGGAGAGGAAAATGCGATTTGGCTCTTGATAAACTCGTATCCCTTATTCTTACTCATAAAAAAAGTAAATTTTTTGTTAGGGTCAGAGGGGGAGAAAAATGGTTGTCAACTATACGTTGCTTTGTAGGATGATTTGAAGGAACCGTAGTAGGATCAGGGTGTTGGGGGTTGGACTGGCCTCTTGCATGCTCCAACACATTTTCATGGACAATGTTGCTTGAGGATCCACCAATTTTGGTTGATCAATGCCGATTCAAAATTTGAAGCTACTGAATTACCTGTATCAACTACTCCTTGGTTATTTCTCCCTCACATACCCAACAGACCCGAATGATAAGCCTTGAATAATATTAACCCGAGAAAGTATGTCTAGAAAGGGAAGAAAGGGAAAGGAATTAGATGATGTCTTTGTTTTATATACCTGTCAGGACTAAGACTTTGATAAATGCTTAGATGACTAGTAACTAGTCTTCTTTGTGTTTTTCCTTACATGACCGCAAAATATCAGGCTTTCCTTCTAGCGATTGTACGTATCCACTATAACCTTCTATTTGGACGGAGCTAGATGTAGGTATCCACTATAACCTTCTCTTGGGATCGGGCTGGATGTATGTATCCACTATAACCTCTATTGGGATGGAGCTATATGTATGAGAGGAACAAAGTAATGTCTTTAGTGTTTTACTCATAGCATGAACCATCATCATTATCATCTGTAAATAGTAGTACTCGTAGCAGTTTTATCAATCTCATCATCTAACCCTAGCAAAGCAAGTTGTTTAGCTATGTGTACAAAAAAAAATTATGAAAAAACGACAAATTGTGGCACCACCACTACCAGGTTATAGTTTTCACATTAGATTTAGTAGGGACTACTGCTGCCCACAACTCTTGTTCAAACTTGTCTTGAATCAGAGAGCGTTACTTAAAATACTTTAATGAAAGAAATGGGGCTTTACAATGTTAACAAAAATATATTTACATAGAAGAGGCCAACTAGCGAATACAACATTCTTCTTCCAATTCTAAGGAAAATAATGCTAAATATATCTCGTTGGAAAACATTTCAACACTAACATCCTCAAAAGAAAATTAAAAACTAATTCATAAAATCAAGGAATAGAAGATAACTCTTTTGTAGATCTATTGAAACGCAGCAAAAGAAATTGAACCATACGAGATGAAAGAGGAAAATATTTCAACACTAGCATCACTAGACAAAAAATAAAAACTAATTAAGAAGGTTAAGCCAAAAGGAGATAATGCCAGTAATCTAGAAATTTGAGCAAGACAAAGCACCCAAGGAATTTGAGCGAGACCTAATGGATTCTCATCCACTTCTATGGACATTGCTGGCACATGATCAACTTAAGATGCTTCGATATGTCTGTAAAACCTTAACAAATTCATTCTGAAATATATGAACCCTTTTTGTTTGTTCAAGCATCTTTTTCGATGTAATATTTTTTTATAATATAATGAACCATATCATTTGAAAACAAACTAAAGCAGTTCCTCTTTTTTTTGTTCAAGCATTTTTTTCAATGTAATGTTTTTTTATAATATAATGAACCATATCATTTCAAGCCAACTTACAATAGTTCCTTTTAAAACTATATGAGAAATGAAGGGGGCATTATGAAAAAGACAAATACCGTAAACAATATGATGTTGATACAAGGGAAAAACTTAAAACACATAACATCGTTGAATTTATCTAGTTAATATCTTTAAATTGATATTAATTTTTCTTCAATATCACTCTAAGATTAAAATATATGGTCAATTAAAATAATGACCTACTAAGCATTCCTACATCATTGGACGTACCGCATGGCATTGACTAAGTTTCCATATGGGGTATATCTGGCTAACCAAGTCATAACACATGTTAGGGTCCTATGAGTCATAGAATCAAATGGTGATTGAACACTTTCTGTCAGTTTATTTCAAGTTGTAAATAATATTTCATTCTGCAAATGATTTCCAAAATAAATGAATAAAAATAAAAATAAATGAGAAGAACTCCATGAAAAGAAAAATAAGTAGAAAGGTGAGCAAGCCCAAATACCACTAGAAATAAAAACATTTTTGCATTGAAGAATAAATTATTTAAGGTTTTTGTCTGTAGCTTATTTAAATGCCACAAACAAAGATCCTTTGTTTGAATCGTACATTCTAATCATGATCAAGAAATTCAAATTTATGCCTCTTAGGTTAGTGAATATCTTAACCAAACAGTTTAGTCTTGGTGAAGAATTAGATAGGTAAGTGGAATTATTAATCAAAATGTCAAAGCTTGATTAATCTATTAAAATAAAAGGTTGGAGTAGAAATAATTAATATGTCTTTTTGAACAATAAAATGGGCATGCAAGACAAAATGTTCCCTTAGGGTTAATTAGATATACTTTAGGATAGATTGATCATGCTTATAATAATTAATCGTGTCAATAATATGATTAACAATTTTTAATAAAGTCTTTAGCATTAAATTTCGAGTTTTACAATAAAGTCAAAATATGAAAAAGTGGTTTGTCGACTTGTGGTATGGTGATATTTACACAGAAGAGGCCAACTAGCAACAAAATCAATGAGCCACCGACTAGATGTAGATGATAGGAATACAACATTCTTCCAAACTTGGGCGCGTTCCAATTCTAGGGAAAATAATGCTAAATAAATCTCATTCAAAAATGTTTCAACACTAACCTCCTTGGAAGAAAATTAAAAACTAATTCAGAAAATCGAGGAATAACAGATAACTCTTTGGTATATCTATTGAAACGAAGGAAAAAAAGTTGAACCATACGAGATAAAAGAGGAAAACATTTCAACACTAGTATCACAAGAGGAAAATTAAAAACTAATTAAGAATATCAAGCGAAAAGGAGATAATGCAATTAATCCATAAATTTGAGCAAGAAAAAGCACGCAAGGAATTTGAACGAGACCAATCATTGACGCCTAATGGATTCTCATCCACTTTTATGGACATTGTTGGTGCATGATCAATATAAGGTTCTTAGACATGTCCGTAAAACCTTAACAAATTCATTCTGAAATATATGAACAATTTTTTTGTTTGTTCAAACATATTTTTCGATGTAATGTTTTTTTATTATATAATGAACCATATTATCTCAAACCAACTTAAAATAGTTCCTTTTAAAACAATCTCAAAAACAAGGAGAGAGTTTATGACAAATACAAAGATCATAAACAATATGATGTTGGTCCAAGGAATCTTTCATTGTATAAAGAACCAAAATGGACATATGAACGACCATTAAAATTGACATGGAAAATGTTTTTGATTGTGGAAGGCATCTTCCTTCACTTTTTTCTTTTAATTTCTTTTCTCAGTTTCAGTTTTTAGACCAGTTTATTTTGTGTTGAGTTTTCTTATTTGTATTAGTATTTTTATTTTAATTTTTAATTTCGAAAGTTTATTACCTTCATTAAAATAGTTAACAAGAATTTTATTTATCTCTAGCACTACATTGAAATAGAGATGTTCACTTTTCCTATATATCATTATGGAATATTTTCCATATTTACTCCACTATTTACATAAAATGACAATTTCATTAGCAAATGAACAATATTTTACATATGTTATATAAATGGCTTAAAAAATATTGAATGACATGATTTATATTTTAACACACCTCTTATGATTCCTAGCCCCTATTAAGTGTAGAAGGAGGTAGTTACTTCAATGACCCGACCTTCAAAGTCTAGTTTTGGAAATGAAGTCTAAATTTGTTTATCTTTTTAATTATTTTTCAAAACTTAGAACACATAACATCATTGAATTTATATAGTCAATATATTTCAATTGATATCAAATTTGCTTCAATCTGATTCTCAGAACAAAATATATGGTCAATTAAAAGAATGGCCTACCAAGCCTTCCTACATCATTGGACGTGCCACATGGCACCCACAAAGTTTCCATTTGAGGTATATGTTGCTAACCAAGTCATAACTTATGTTAGGGTCCTATGATTCATATGATAAAATGGTGATTGAACACTTTCTATCATTTTATTTCAAGTTGTAAATAATATTGCATTTTGAAAATGATTTCCAAATGAAATATACTAACAAATATCAAAAGAGGGTATATATAAAAAAATGACAAGAACCCCATGAAAAGAAAAATAAGTATAAAGGTGAGCAATTCCAAATTCCACTAGCAAGAAAAAAAAAAATGCACTGAAGAATACATTATGGTTTTTGTGTGAAGCTTGTTTAAATTCCACAAACAAAGATCCTTGTTTTAATCATACAATCTACTCATGATCAAGAAAAATTGAATTTATGTCTCTTAGGTTAGTGAATATCTTAACCAAACAATTTAATCTTGGTTAATAATTATATAGTTAACTTAAAGGATTAATCAAAATGCCTAAGCTTGATTAATCTATTAAAATAAAAGGTTAGAGTAGAAATCAAGAAGATGTCTTTTTGAACAATAAAATTGGCATGCAAGACAAAATAAACCCTTAGGGTTAATTATATATATTTTAGGATAGATTGATCATGCTTATAATAATTAATCATGTCATTAAATAAAATTAACAATTTGTAATAAGGTGTTGAACATTAAATTTTTAGTTTTACAATAAACTCGAAATACAAAAAATTCATTTGTTGTCTTATGGTATGGTGATATTTACATAGAAGAGGCCAATTGACGACATAATCAATGAGCCACTGGCTAGATGTAGGTGATAGGAATATAACATTATTCCCAACTTGGGCAGTTCCAATTCTAAGGAAAATAATTCTAAATAAATCTCATTGGAAAATATTTCAACAGTAACATCCTTAGAGGAAAATTAAAAACTGATTCAAAAAATTGAGGAATAATAGATAAATCTTTTGTAGATCTATTGAAATGAAGGAAAAGAAGTTGAGTCACACAAGATAACAGAGGAAAATATTTCAACACTAGTATCAAAGGAGGAAAATTAAAAACTAATGAGGAAGATTAAGCAAAAACGAGATAATGTAAGTAATCTAGAAATTTGAGCAAGACAAAGCACCCAAGGAATTTGAGTGAGACAAAGCATTGAAGCCTAATGGATTGTCATCCACTTATATGGATATTGATGGCACTTGATCAATTTAAGATGCTTCAATATGTCCGTAGAACTTTAAAAAATTCATTCTGAAAATAAATGAAACCTTTTTTGTTTGTTCAAGCATATTTTTCTATGTAATAAATTTTTATAATATAATGAACCATATAATTTCAAACCAACCTAAAACAGTTCCTTTTAAAACTATCTCATAAATGAAGGGGGCATTTATGACAAAGACAAAGATCATAAACAATATGATGTTGGTCCAAGGGACCATTCATTGGATAAAGAACCAAAATGGACATATGAACAACCATTAAAATTGACATGGAAAATGGTTTTCATTGTAGTAGGCAGCTTCCTTCAATTTTCTTTTTTTCATTTTCAGTTTTTAGACCAATTTATTTTATGTGTTGACTTTTATTATTTGTATTAGTATTTTTTTTTAATTTAGGAATTTTATTTCCTTCAGTAAAATACAAAACAAAATTTTTAGTTATGTCTAACATTACATTTAAATAGAGATCTTCACTTTCTCTATATATCATTATGGAATATTTCCCATATTTACTCCATTATTTATATAAAATGGAAGTTTCATTAGAAAATGAAAAATGTTTTACATATTTTATATAAATGGCTTAAGAAATATTAAATGAAATGATTTTTATTCTAACGCATCTCTTATCATTCCTAGCCCCTATTAAGGGTAGAAGGAGGTAGTCACTTCGGTGACCCAATCTTCAAAGTCTAGTTATGGAAATAGAGTCTAAAATTGTTTATCCTTTTATTTTTTCAAAACTTAAAAAAATTAACATTGTTGACTTTATCTAGTCAATACCTTTCCGTCGACATCAAATTTTCTTCAATCTGACTCTTAGATCAAAAGATATGGCCGATTAAAATAATTTCCTCCCAAGCCTTCCTACATTATTGGACATGCCACATGGCACCCACAAAGTTTCCATTTGGGGTATATGTGGCTAACCAAGTCATAATCCGTGTTAGGGTCCTATTATTCATAGGATAAAATGGTGATTGAAAAGTTTCTGTCAGTTTATTTCAAGTTGTAAATAATCTTGCATTTTGCAAATGATTTCCAAAAAATATATACTTAAAAAAAAATGAAAGGGGGGTATATATAAAAAATGGAATAAACAAATACAAATAAAAAAAGTGAGAAGAACGAATGAAAAGAAAATTTAGTATAAATATGAGCCATCTAGAAAAGAAAAATAAGTATAAAGAATAGAACCACTAGAAAGAAAAAAAAAAAAACATTGAAGAATAAATAAGGGTTTTTGTGTGCATCTTTTTTAAATGCCACAAACAAAGATCCTTCTTTGAATCATACAATCTAATCATGATAAAGAAAAGTTGAATCTGTATCTCTTATGTTAGTGAATATATTAACCAAATAGTTTAATCTTGGTTAAGAATTAGATAGGTAAGTGAAAGGATTAATCAAAATGTCTAAGCTTGATTAATCTGTTAAAATAAAAGGTTCGAGTAAAAACCAACAAGATGTATTTTTGAACAATAAAATGGGGATGCAAGAAAAAATGCACCCTTAGGGTTAATTAGATATACTTTAGGATAGATTAATCATGTTTATAATAGTTAATTATTTCATTAAATATGATTAAAAATTTGTAATGATGTGTTTAGTGTTAAATTTTGAGTTTTACAATAAACTCGAAAGACAACAAAGCGGTTTGTCATCTTGTGGTATGGTGATTGCATGCTTCAACGACCATGATCGTCCCCGCTCGAATCAACAATGGGGGATCGAATTTGCACCCCCTTCTCCCAATTCTCATTAACGGGGAGACGGTCTGAAAATCGATATTTATTTACTCAAGACCCAATCTATGTGGCGGGTGCTCCTCACTTCACATGCCCCGGCTCAAAACCACATATCACTACCCCCACCTCCCCTCCAAAAATTTCCTCTCACCTCCGCTCCCGCTAATGGTCTACCATGTGAACCCCCAGGTCATCTCCCATGTTTTATCTACTGCCAACAAAGCTACACAACTTATCTTTCCTCCATTTTATCATTAACCATTACCATTTTTAATACACCCATTGCATTATTCCCGTTGCTGAGTAACTGTTTCACCATTATTTCCTCTAAAAACCCATTCTGCAATGAGTCTAAACACAACAAAAATCAATCCATTTTTATAAAATAACTTGGTATTACCACGCACAAATATCCTAACTGCAGTATAACTATTTTTAACTACAGGTACTGAACTTAGCTCTTGCAATCCCATACTACTGTTAGCACCTATCATCTCCACCAAATTCAGAGCCCAATTATTATTGACACATATCCAAATTATCCATCTAGGTAGCATCCACACCACGTCTCTACCACTTTATATCTTTCAAACATGGTTCCAAAGGTAAAGCGAAGATCCACCAATGGAAAACCATAGAATGATGATAACCCTAAGAATTCTGCCACCCCAGACCTCGACCATATGCCCCTAGTAGACCAGTATTACAAGATTACTAATACCAAGTGCAAATTTGACTTCCTCCAATTACATCACTGGTTAAAGAAAAATTATCTAGATCAGGTGGATGAGATAAGCCTCGGGGAATCCTTGTTACCCATGTTTTCATTTCCACATACTCACCATTTCCATGACTTCATCATGTGGTGTAAAGCAAGATATAATCCTACTCATAGAACCACTGTGGCCCAAAATGGAGATATTCTTGTCACAATTTCACAAGAAACCATAAATAAAATGTTCCTAATTCTTGAGAATTAATCCCTTAGTCATTTTTCTATAGTTGTTATTATGTATTTTTACCATAAACTTACCTGCCCTCAGAGAGCCCAAATTTTCAATATTTTTCTCCCAGAGGATGCACAACTCCCCAAGAAAAGTCCCCCCTATCTAGCTACCCTTTTCCTAGAGAAAGCCAAATAGATTATTGATTTAGTTTCTTACCTATTAGGGTACCAGTCAGACCAATGGGTAGATGAGCCTATTCTAGGCTTTCTATCCATTTTTACCAAAGAGTATAAACCAGCATTCACGTTTAATTTCAGTCATTTTTTGGCTGATAATATTCATGAACAAATGATGAATATCACTACATCAGACATTTTTAAATACGCATCTGTATTATTCTACATGTTTCTTTTCCAGCAAGGTGACAAATTTCCAGTAACACTGCACAAACAAGAAGTTCAAAGAATCAACCAATCAGTGATACTGTTATGAAACCAGCTCCAAAAATAGAAGAAAAGAGATATCAACGCCTTAGAAATAAGCCACTTCGAGGAGGAAACCTCTAATACATTACATAAATGAACAATTTTTCGATGATACAAATGAAAAAACATCCATTCTATATATAGGAGTCCATGGGGCCACAATGTAATCATAGTCGACCTAAGAATAATAATGTAAGGGCACAAAAATAATAATATGGGGGTTACACGGTACAAAAATAACAATAAGGGGGCTACACTAACAACAATAAGGGACTATAATAGTAATATAAGGACCTAACATGCTCCTCTCCTTCAAAAAAGTGTTGTCCTCAACGCTTGAGTAGCTTCAGGTGCTTCTATATAAAATTCTCATCCTCCCATGTAGAATATTCATTGGGTAAGTGTGACTCCTTCAGGTTCCAATATGGTTTTTCCTTCCTCATCAAGTTCTAGCAATATTGTTTGAACTAGAAGTTTGTCCCCTGTAACCTTCTTTAAGCATGAAACATGGAAAACTTGCTGCACTCGTGAAGAAGCTCGAAGCTCCAATTTTTATGTCATAGTACCAATATTTTGAAACGCCTTGTAAGGACTATGATAATTTGGTGATAATTTATTATCCTTCTTAGGTTGATTAAGGGACATTTGTTTGTATGGTTGTAGCTGTAAAAGTACCCAGTCTCCTACATCAAAACTTCTCTCACTGTGATGTTGATCCGCTTGTTGTTTCATTCGATTTTGTGCCAAATTTAGGTTATCCTTTAAGAGTTGGAGAAATTATTGTTGATGCTCGATGTGATCTTCCACTGCTTGAACCCTAGAATTTTCCCTTAAAGAAGATGTGATGGATGGTGGATGATATCCATAAAGTGCCATAAATGGGTCATTTTTGCTGCAATATGGAAGGAAGTGTTATACCAGCATTCAGCGAGAGGTAACCACTTGACCCATTTTTCTTTCTTATTAGATACAAAAAAACGAAGATATCCTTCCAAACATTTATTCACTATCTCAGTTTGACCATCGGATTGAGGATGATAAGATTAGATAGTTGAGTACCCAAACAAGAAAATAATTATGTCCAAAAAAATTCCGTAAAATTGGGATCTCTGTCACTTACAATAACCTTCGGTTTTCCATGTAGCTTTTGAATTGTTTCCATAAATGAAGTAGCAATTGTACTTTCTCTAAATGGATGAGATAATGCACAAAAGTGTGCATACTTGGTAAGTCTATCAACTACCACAATGATGACCCTCTTTCCTTCAGAATTAGGTAAACCTATGATAAAATCCATTGAATATCCTCCCAACGTTGTCTTGGAATGGATAAAGTTTGTAGAAGACTCGGGGTCTTAATTTTCTCACTTTATTTTGTTGTCAAACCAAACATTCCACCAAAAAATTTTGAATATCACATTTAAGCCCATTCCAAAAAAAATCCTTTTTAACCTTGTGGTAAGTTTTTAAAAATCACAAGTTTCCTCCTAAAGGAGAAGTGTGAAATTATAAAATAATATTTTCTTTTAGTTGGGAATTATTTCAAATATATAAGCAATATTTGTACCATAAGGAATCATTTTTCCAACTAAATGTATCAGATGTACTAGGATATTGCTACAACTTTTGAATGAGTGTCCACACTTATTCGTCCTTCTTCCATTCATTCGTTGCTTCGGTTATCCAATCTGGTTGGATAATAGAAATGGCACAAAGCAATGCTTCCACATATTCATCCTTTCTTGAGAGTGCATCTACAACAACATATAGCTTCCCTTTATTGTAGATGATTTCAAAGTCATAGCCCAACATCTTTGTGACCCATTTTTGCTGCTCTTCTAAAGATAGTCTTTGTTCCAAAAAGTGTTTAAGACTATCATGATCTGTTTTTACCTTGAAGTGTCTTCCCATTAGGTAAGGTCACCATTTCTTTAGTGCATGTAGTATTGCCAACATTTCCTTCTCATAAATAAGATTTTCTAAATACTTTCCTTTGATTGGATGATTTTCAAAAGAATGGTCTTCCTTCTTGCATTAAAACAACACCATTTTCATTTCTTGAGGCATTACATTCCACAATAAAGGTTTTTGTGAAGTTTGGTGTAGCTAAGACTGGTGTTAGGCACATTGCCTCTTTAATATGTTCAAAGGGCTTAGTTGCTTCTGGAGTCCATAAAAATGCATCTTTCTTCAATAATGTTGCTATAGGTGCTACTATTCTCCCATAATTCTTAACAAACTTGTGATAATACCCTGTTAACCAAATAAATCCATGCAACTGCTTTATGGTTGTGAGGAATTTCCATTCCTTAATGGCTTTAATCTTGTTAGGGTCTACCTTAACACCCTCGTGAGATACAATATGACCCAAATATTCCACCTCTTTCACTCCAAAGAAATATTTGGATTTTTTGCATATAATTGTTTCTCCTCCAATAGTTTGAGTACCCTATCAACATGTTGAAAATGATCCTTCCAAGACCTGTTGTAGATTATTATATCATCAAAAATTACTAGCACAATTTTTCTAAGGAAGGTGTTGAAAATGGAATTCATCAACCCTTGAAATGTAGAAGGTGCATTGGTAAGGCCAAAAGGCATGACCAAAAATTCATAATAACCCTCATGAGTTTGAAATGTTGTTTTCAGAATATCTTCAGTCTTCATTCTAATTTGATGATATCCTGAAAGAAGATAAAACTTGGTAAAATAAATTTCTCCATGTAATTCATCCAATAATTCATCAATCACAATAATGGGAAATTTATCTTTAATAGTGAGCTTATCGAGCTCCCTATAATCCGAACACATGCACCATGATCCATCCTTCTTGTGCACCAATACTACTAGAGCAAGGAAATAACTTTGACCAGGTTGAATTATTCTAGCCTCTAACATTTTTGCAATCATATGTTCAATTTCGCTCTGTTGGACATAAGGATATCTGTAAGGCCTGATGTTTGGACGAACACTTTCTGGAATCAAATAAATAGCATGATCATGATCATGAATTGGTGGGAGTCCTTTGGGAGTTTCAAACAACTTGGAATGATTTTCCAAGACTATTTGGAGATCTGGAGAAATAGATGATTTTGTTGTTGGAACTTCTAGTGAGCATAATTGTGAAATTACTCCTCATTGTTATTTCTTCAGAAGTTTTTTCATGACATTGGAGCTTAATATCTTTCCTGGATTCCTTGCGATACCCCGTAATTCGATTTCCTTTCCTTCTGTAAAAAAAAAATCAAGAAAAGTTCTTGAAAATTAAAAGCTATCGTCCCCAAATATTGTAACCAGTGTAATCCTAGTACAACATCAACACCTCCCATTAGGATGGAAAGCATTGCACTATTCAATACATATTCCCACATGAATAGCTTGATATTATGGCATTTTCTAGAGAAAATTATAGTTCCTCATTTTGCAACCATCACTTGACATTCTGGTGCTGGGTATAGGAAAAAATTCAATTCCTTGGCTACCTTACAATGAATAAAATTATGGGTACTACCAGAATCAATCAACACTATTACCTTTTTCTTCTTGATATGTCATTCTATCTTGAGAGCTTGAGGAGTGGTAATTCCTTCCAATGCATTAAATGACATCGTCAGACTCGTTTCTTCTTCTTCTAGGGTTGTTTCCTAGTGTATATCCTCTCTTTTGAAATTTATTTTTCATTTTCTTCCTCCTCTTCACAATATATTTAAAATAATTTCTTCTTAGCACACTTATGACCTTTAGTGTATTTGCTATCATAACTGTAGCAAATCCCTTTTACTTTTTTTTTTCCAATTATTGTGGCATCAACCTTGTAGGTTGTGGAATTTTAGGAGTAGCAACATTTCCATCTTTATAGATGTGAGTGGTAGGCTTCCTTGTCACCATAATTTTACATTCAATTTTTCTTGCCAACCTGAATGCCTTCTCCAATGAATTAGGTTCCCAAATGTGAACTTCATGATGGATGTTATCCTTTAAATTCCCTATGAAGACATGAATTGTGTTTTCCTCTGGAATATTACTTACCCTTATATTCAATTTTTGGAAGTCCTCAATGTGCTCCACCACTGAACCCTTTTGTTTGAGATTTATCAATTGGAAAAAGAAGGTGTTTCTCTTTCTATCCTCATAATGTGTTATCATTTCCTCTGTAAAATTTACCAAGTGACAAATTTTTACGGGAGAAAAGCCATCGATACCATACAAATGTATTTTGTTCTAAATGTAAAGTTGCAATGTGTACCTTTTGTGTGTTTTGTACATTATTGAGATCAAAATACTGCTCCATTTGTAGTATCCATGTTATGGGATCCTTGCCATAAAACTTCCTTATATCCATCTTTTGGATATGGTGTTTCTTCAATCCAACATTAGATTTTATGAAATCACAATTAACATTTATTTTGTTCTCATCATGAGTTTCCTCTACTATCTTTTCGCCATTAGGAATCATTTCTTGTATCAAATTTGACAAACCTTCCTTCAAACCTTCCATGTCTTCCGTCAAACCTTCCATTTTTTCTTCCATACCATTCTTCAACGATCCATTGTAGCTTCCATGCCTTTCTTCAAAACATCCATTTCATTTTTTGTTTCTCTTTGCGAAAGTGAAATTTGGTGCACTTGCTCTTGTAATTTTGATATGTCATGTTGCATTTCTTCATCTTCATGAGCCATACTAGAGCCTTCTGAAGGCTTAATGGGTGTTGAATTCTTTCTAGGGGGAATTTTAGAACCGAATACTGATATCTATTCTACAATATGCCCTTGGAATCAATTCAAACTGATTCTTAAAACAAGACTTATGCAATTTGGAAAAAAATACACACCTTTTTCTTGCTTTTGAGGAGCTCGATATTGAAATTGAATTATCTCTATGATTTCAGATCTTCAATATCTGAAATTTAGTCCTGTAGTATCACTCTCAACCTTCTTTCGAATGCCATAGGTTTGACCGAATTTTGATTCTTCAAGGAAACGTTATGCCCAATCTCCCATAATGACCTAACTATGGACTACTTAAGTAGAGTGAACTTGTACGACATACCACGTGTCACTGTTTGCACCTGTGGAACTAAAATTGATACATAGGAAACTAAAGTCCATTTGATTTTAGCCACTTTTTATATAATTCCAATCCGATGCTCAGAGATAAAGTTATGACAATTTCCCCACGGTTGCCTCTTTGAGATGAAATTTAGGATCCCGAAAACACCCTAGCTTCCATAGATCATATCTACGAAAATATTGCAAACCAAGATCTAAAATTTGTACAGGAGATTCCACGAGATTTCATCTTCGCTCTCCAAACATTTTAACTTCTTAACCTTTGTAGAAAATAATTTATAGCGCAAATTCCACAATGACCTGTTTTAGATGAAATTGGATAGCCTAAAAAAACCATAACTTCCACATATCATATCTCTGAAAATGTTGTGAACCAAGATCGGAAATTTTTACATGAAGTTCCTCAAGATTTCAGGTTCTCTATGTAAAAATTTCAGCTTTTGAACCTTTGTTGAAAAAAGTTTATAGAAAAAATTCCACAATGACCTGTTTGGAGGAGCGAAACCCTAGAATCCAAAGCTCTGATACCAAATGTTATGAAACCAGCTCCAAAAATAGAAGAAAAGAGAGATCAATGCCTTATAAATAAGCCACCTTGAGGGGGAAACCTCCAATACATTATATAAATGAACAATTCTGCGATGATACAAATGAAAAAACCTCCTTTCTATATATAGGACTCGACAAGGCCATAATGTAATCCTAGCCGACCTAACAATAATAATGTAAGGGCACAATAATAACAATATGGGGGTTACAAGGGTACAACAATAAAAATAAGGCGGTTACGCTAACAACAATAAGGGACTATACTAGTAATATAATGACCTAACAGATACAATGGTACTCATTTGTAAGAAGACATTCAATAGAGTTTAGTTTTGCAGAATTCATATAAAATTTCATTCATACAATTGCAGGGATTCTCAATAGTCAAAGTGAGCCCATAATCAGTTCAAATATCAAAATAATTTTACACTTAAGTGAGAAGACCAAGAATACAGATTAGTGCCTATACTAGAATTATACATAAATAAGAATGTATGGGTGTGAACTGGCTCTTTACAAGATGCACACATACATTCCAATGAGTATTTTCCTAGAATAAATAAGGCAAATGATTAATATGGAGGCAATCCACTTTGTTTCAAGTAAAAGGAAGTCACAGTTTAAAATTAAGACACAAGTGGGATCTTTTTTATATGGAAAACCAGAGTAGTATGGAATGAAGCACATTTACACCTAAAGTAGATGAATTTCCAGCCAAGTTTCACCTGGTCATATGACCCATTCAACATAGTCTCTAATTTAAGGGTGGAGCACAAAACCACACCTTACAATCATACCCCTGGACCAGAGATTGAGAAATTTATGAATCAAGACCAATGGGAGGAAAATACACTACATGAAGCAGAGGAGTAGATTCTATCAACAACCACCTCACTAACTCTAGTGCCTCAAGATAAAAAGAAAAAAATGAAAAAGGAAGAAACATATTCAGCAGTGACAGAAATTAGGGCCAAATAATTCATAATTTATCAAAAAAAGCAAAAGACTGACACTAAAGAAGTCATCATTCAGAATGGGGAAGAAAAGGACACCATTTTCACGGTTGGTTCGCAGGCTTCGACATGGCTAGAGGATATCTTCCCTAACACTCCATCCTCCTCAACCTCGTTGGATCCTTTAGAAATACTGCATTCATCATAATTGGGTGAGAACAATGATGAGCCCAACATCTTCAATAATGTTTTGGAAATTAAAGAGAAAAATGAAGCACTCGAGCTCAACACATATGCACAATTCTCGAATCAGACCTCTACTTCCC
Organism: Pinus albicaulis; assembly: GCA_034641835.2. Taxonomy (NCBI): domain Eukaryota; kingdom Viridiplantae; phylum Streptophyta; class Pinopsida; order Pinales; family Pinaceae; genus Pinus; species Pinus albicaulis. The sequence continues at coordinate 850,887,836 of CM076571.1, forward strand.
AACATATATAATTAAAAACATTACATAGTGAGAAAGGAAGAATGAAAATGGAATTCTTGTAGGCTCAAGTGCCATTTCCAAAAACCCTTTAGACTACAACAAAACTCTTTTCTCATTTGATGCCAAGAAAATAAATCCTATAGATCAAATGGATATGCATAGTGAGTCTAGAGAAATAATTTTCTCCACCATGACCAGCACTACCATGGAAGCTTCAAAACTAAGTACATAAATTAGAAATGTCCAGACACAGTTAAAAATGCAAAAAATACCCTCATTAGTAGAGGAAAACAAAATTAAATAATTGGAAGACTTGGTGATCAAACTGGGATATGATCCTAGTGATGTCAAAGTAGTGGAAGAAATTCTGAAGAGGAATAATGTAGATATAGAAACAGTTAGGAAACATCTTAAGTTACCATCTACCGAGGATCCAAAAGAAAAGGAAATAGAAGAAAATGGGTAGCACAAAGAAAACATGCTCAAAGTGATTATTGAGCAACATGTACAGATTAAGGATATGGTTGATCAAATAGAAAAAGTATTGACGGGAAAAGATGAGGGTGCACATTTATCCCTAGCTCTAGTGACAACCATACCAATTGAAGTTGTAGGGACAACCGAAGATCGAACATTAGCATCAACTGATTTGAGAAAAGTTATATAGGACATGACTCTTCATAGAGAAGAGAATGACAAACTACATGATATTATAAATAATTTGGAAGGACAGAAGATAAAAAATAACACCCTCTAGGTAGTTGAGATGCAAACATCTCACTAATTTGCCAAGAAATTTGAACAGCTAGAAAATGAGTCACTGATGGCTTAGAATTTGGCACAAGATAAGGAGAGTGTTTGGCTGGAAATCAATCAAGGCATAGCTAAAATTTGGCCATCCATTCAGATACTTTTTGAGAAAGAAGATTTAATTGACAGGTGCAAGAAAAGAATAGACCAAGTCATAACAACACTGAGGCAAAAACCATGGGAGGCCTCAACCATGATTAAAGTATTGAATTCGAAGGGCAGATCAAAATTGGAACATATTTGTTATTGCATACAAGACAATGACTATATTAGGGATTAAAAAGGTATTCAAAAAGATGAATTTCATGACCCAATTGAAAGCTAAATGTCAGACTTTGGAAATTTTTGTCTAGATATTTCATATCAAGTTCCATTTGTTGAACCATAGAGGATTTCCAGGGTTAATAGCACTGAATGAAAAATTAATCATCTTGGAATATTACTGTCAAAATCTTTAAACTATTGTGATAGACAAATCCAAATTTGTTGCCATCAAAGGGCATATCATAGGGAAAGAATTCTTAGAAGCTTTGGAGTTTGATTTAACTATCAAACATGAAATTAAACACATTTTCATCAACAAGCCAACTTTTGAAAAATATACTAATGTAGATGAGGTTTATAGAAAGTTAATAAATATTTATATACCTAGTGATCAAAGATGGGATAAATTATGTGACACCATTAAGTAAAAATTTTACATATCTAACAAACAGATGTCAAGGCATCACATTTTGGGGCCAATTCATCAACAATTTTCCTCGAAGTTAGTGCCAACAATCAGAATAGTTTTAGCATTCCTATATTGGTGTATTAATTGATGTAATTAGTTGTTAGCTATTTCTAAAATTTATTATGATATTTTAGATCAGGATATTTTGTACAAAGCTTATAAATACTTCTTATTTCGAAGTAGTATCAATTGATTTTTTGCATCAAGTAGACTACTGTAAAGTTGTTCCGCCAATTTTCGGTGGACATTTCAGTAATAAAGAAAGCTCTTTCATCGAATTTTTGTGTCATGTTACTGGTGAAGTGATTCTATTTTGTGTTTATGTGTTTCTAAAGTTATTCATCACTTATTTTTTGTTCTGTTTTATTCAAAAAGAAAGTAAATATTTGGAATTTGTTTGAATACACTCTATTTCTGTCTTTTGAATAATTTCAATGTTTTCCACTAAATTTAAATAATGAAGTCTTAATTGATCTTTACTTAAATTATTCTTTAAATATTATTATTTTCCATCCAATTTAGCCTACAAAATCAAATTTAGATGGCTACCTTTCCCTATGAAATATCCTTAAAGACTTAAATAGATCCATATTTAAGTAATTGACTCCATAGCCCAATGGTAAATTCTGGCATTAATCAGCCAAACAATTTCAAAACAAAAAAACAATGAAATAGATAGGTAGCCTAATATCTTAAATCAAACAAAGTTATATAATAAAGAGATATCCCTCTCTGAAACTGGAAGGGATAGATTCCCAGTTTCCAAAGTGGTTTTGTGGTTACTTCCATAATTTACTCTGAAACCTAAAAAATTATGGAGTGATAACATCCTGGCGACCATATTGGGGACTCAAACAACACTTAAATTCAAAAATTCATTTCCTTGCTTCAAAAAATGTATTTCAAAAACAAATTAAATATTTAAATGTTAGAAATAAATGTTTATAGGTTTTGAACCTTATACATAGTTAAAATTGTGTTCTTAATACTATTTAGATTTGGCTCCTAAAATAATTCACACTAGATCACATCCAGATCCAGAACCTCTTAAGATCTTATATGGCCTTGAGATATTGGTAAGGAAGAAAATTTTGACAGAAAGCCAAGGGAGTAGTAGTCCTCCACGAGGATCAAATTCCCTTCCTGAGAGCTTTGACACCATAGAGAACATTAAGTTTGATATACTATTTTCACGTAGTCTATTTAGGACCAAATCTGAAAGCTTTGTAGGTGGAAAATTATTCGGTCAAAATTTCTTAAGCCCTTACAGATCTGAACATCAATCAATAGATCCAGGCCTTGACACCCAAGCCCTTCAAAAGTTGGAAAATTTAGAAGATCTAGTGACAGATCTAGACCAAGTTTTCCATAAATCATATGCCAAACAATCTACTGAACTTTCATCCGTATCATTCTCTGTCTCATATCCCTTCTCACAATCTATACACCATGTTTCCACTTCTCCCATTTCTTCAACAATTACAATTACCACACCCTCAACATCACAAGCTATAATTCAAGTTGTTCTAGTCCCTTCCACATCTACACCTCCTATAAGTTCATCTATAATTCATCCCCACATACCAGTCATGGGAGCCAAGTATGTCCCTTTGGTTTTACCTGCACCATTACATAATATGCCTCAAGATTACCAGACTAGAATTGCTCAATTTGATGGCACTAGGGCAGTCACTGCTCAACAACACGTAGACAAAATGAATGATTTCTTTGACCTTCAGGAAGTAGATGAATAATATGTGAAGATGAGGCTTTTTTCCCAAATCCTTAATGGAGAGGTATGGAAGTGGTTTAAATATTTAGCACCAACTACCATAATTGACCTTACTTCCTTCCATCAATATTTTCTCAATACATGGTAAATCAACAAAAATATTCTTCAGATTTTAGCAAAGTATGAAAAGATTAGGAGAGCTCCTCGGGAAAGTGTGCAAGATTATTGCACTAGATTTATCAAAATTTATAATGCTATCCCAAAAACCATTAATCCTCCTAAATTTTTATCCTTGGTTAAGTTTCCATATGGTTTTGATTCCATCATGTCTTATCATCTTAGGGAAAGGGACCCTATTACCTTGGAAGAAATGCAGCGAGATGTTGTAAGTGCGAAAGCCAATCTGTTATCCAAATGAGGTATAATTATATCTTAAAGGAGAGTAACCATAAAATAAGAACCTTAGAATTATTTTGATGATGTGAAAATAGATACCTTGTTCAAAACTATGGAAAGGATAATGGAAAGGATAAGCATAACTGATAGGACCCCCCCTAGATAAAACCAACCTAGTCTTCAAATCAGAAATCCTAACTTTAGGAGAAACACACCTCAGACCAAACGAAGAGAAAAAAAGGGTCCAGATCAATAAATAATACCCCTATTTCAAGAAAACTATGCAGATGAAGTGGGAGAAATAGTTGAAGACCTTGAAGAAAATCTGATAAATTTAATGGGAATAAATGATAGCGAATCCATTTTATTAACTGAAGAAGAACAAGACCTCTTCTTTCTTTCACAACCTGAAGTAAATTATGAGGAATCAAAAGATTACAAACAATTTTTTGAAAATTAAATAATGGATGTCCATAACAGTACAACCTGAGGAGTAGGAAGACAACTGATAATCCTACTAATAAGGCAATTGATACTCCCATTAGAAAGATAGATGACACCCTTACTAAGAAATATTCTGATATTTCTCCTAAAAGGATTTTTGATGTTCCTACCAGGAAATTATTTGATACTATTTCTAAAACAACCCAAATTGATATTCCATCTAGTAGCCAAAATAAGGATAATTCCACAAAAGTGGTTGTTAAGAAACAAGATGTTCTTAATATAGATAAAATTCAAACATCATTCATCATTGAAAATGAATTGTCCAAACTCAAAATACCCATTCCCCTGACATAAACCATGAATAATAATGCTCATAGATCTCAAGTGTTGGAAGCTTTGAAGATAGGGGAAGGAGCAGACACAGTAAATTTAATTGATGATAAACCAGAATTACTCTTCGGACCTAAAGTTTATGGAAGACCTTTGGAGGTAAGTGTACCCCCATTTTATGTCAGTTTAAACATTCATGATAAAATTATAAACAATGCAATTATTGGCTCAGGTGCTCCACACAACCTTATGCCTAAGGCTATTATGGAGAAATTAGGACTTGATATCACTAGACCATGCAGATACTTTTATTCTTTTGATTCAATTAAATTGAAATTCTTAGGCCTTATTAAAGATTTGTGTGTCACTTTAGTATAGATACTAGCAAAGAGTGTGGTAATGGATATCGTTGTTACTAATATACCTCCTAAATAAGGCATGTTTCTATCTCGCTGATGGGGTACTAAACTACAAAGAACCCGTCAAATGGATATGACCTATGCTACCATTCCAATCTTTGGTCAACAAATGAGACTATATAGGGAAACATTGTTGAAATACATGGTAAGAAGTCAAGAAAAACCACACAATTACCCATTGTATTCAGTCCATTCAGACCTCGATTCTTTCATTTTATACAATGATGGAGGTATGGAAACTTCTTTGTGTGAAATTGAAGAAATTAAAACAGACATTCTAAAACCTGAGGAAGAAAATTAGCCTTTATGGAATATGTATTTTGATGGACTTGTAAGAAAAGAAGGATTAAGAGCAAGTTTGTAGATTTCAAATTTAGAAACCTATCAATAAGAAGGGAATTCATATAAACTAAATTTTCAATGTACCGACAACATAGCTGAGTATGAAGCCTTGATCCTTGGATTGCAAATTTTGAAAAGGTTGGGTGCCAAAATAATTTCAGTTCGTGGAGATTCTGACCTCATAATCAAAAAATACAAGGGGAATACTCAACCAAATATCCAAGATTAAGACGTTACAGGAATGTTGTTCTAGGTTTCCTTGAATGTATTGTTGAGTATTACTTATCTATAATTCAAAGAGGTCAAAATGTATTAGTTGATGATTTTTCTTTTTTAGCTAATACTTGAAAAATGGCATATCGTCCAAGTCACAAACACATAGTTGAAGTAAAAAAAGGACCAGTTGTCTCAGATAACATTAGGTACTGGAAAAAAAATTTGAATGATAAGAAAATTTATTTATTTTTCATTCAAAGGATGAATTTGAGTGTGTCAATATAGATATGGATTGTGGTATAGAAAATAATGTACATAAGAGTGTGAATAACATATAATTGAATGAAATAGATCAAGATGAAGATGAATTATAAATTTTACAATTGAAAGATAATGTTTCTCCTAGAGGGTTGGTACCAGTAGAAGAGTTATTTGATTTTAATGAAGTGGATAAAAAACCCAAAATTTAACCTATTGGAGCCGAAGTTGAAGATTGCAATATAGGAACTGAACAAGAATAAAAAATGGTTAAACTATCCAAATCTTTACCCCTTCATGAAAAGAAGAAATATATACTTGTTCAAAGAATCCATAGATGTATTTTCCTGGAGCTATGAGGACTTAAAATATTATGAAAGTAGCATTATACAATGTAAGATTCCTATAAAGAAGACCAAAAGCCTTTCAAGCATAATCTTAGGAGAATCAACCCAATGTTGTTGCACCTAGTTGAAAAGTAAAAAATATGTATGATGCCAAGATTACTGTGCCATTGAGGTACTCTAAATGGGTATCAATCTTAGTTCCAACTAGTAAAAATACTAGAGAAATTAGATTGTGTGTTGATATTAGAAATCTCAATAAATTTTCTCTGGGAGAAAACCACCCTCTTCCCAAAATAGATCACATTTTGTAGAAGGTGGTTGGACCTAGGATAATTTATTTTCTAGATGGGTTTCCTGGTTACATTCAAGTTCTAGTGCATGCTGAAGACCAAGAAAAAACAACATTTACTACGCCCTAGGGCACTTTCATGTAGGTTAAGTTTCATTTTGGATTAATTAATGCCGGTGCTACATTCTAGAGAGAAATGGACATTTCCTTTGTAGATGAGATATGAAGATTTATAGTCATTTATCTCGATGAAATCATTGTCTTTTCAAAGAATCATGAGGAAAATTTGCTTCACCTAAGAAGAGTCTTTGGAAAATGTAGAAAATTTGGTATTTAGTTAAACCCAAAGAAAAAATTGTTTGGCTTAGAAGAAGGAAAAATATTAGGTCACATCATTTCAAAAGATGGAATCAAGATTTATCCAAGTATAATTGAAGCTATTTTGAAGATAAGTCCTATTATAAATGTAAAAGAGCTCAAATATTTCATTGGAAAATTCATTTTTCTAAGAATATTTAGTCCAAATTTGGCAAAAACTATAAGGAATATAACGAACATATTGAGAAAATACATTGGGTTAAAATGGAATATAGAAGCAAAAAAATCATTTGATCAGGTAAAACAATCCTTAACTCAAGCTCCTATGCAGATTAGTCCTGATTTCACCAAATATTTTTTGAATTTTTTATTTACATTTGTTAAACACACGCATGGTAAACACAAAAGCATAGGAAAGATGATAAAGATAAGCATGACTTGCAATTATTATTCATATATGGTGAATTTATAGTACATTAGGTGACCCTTGGATTCATCTTCCTAGTCATATCTTGGACTCCTCTTTGATTGTTCAGCTTCCACACCTACCAATAGAGGATTCGGTGTCCAAAATTCCCCCCTTAATCCGAAGGGGTATGTGTGAGTCCAAGAAGAGAGATGTAATAAAAATCTGCAAAGAATGCTTGCCAACACTTAAGCTAAATGATCTCTCTCAAATGTTGGCATAAAAAGGTGGTTTAAGGATGACCACCAACACTGGAACACTTAGCGCAGTTCCCGGAAGTCTTCGAAATCTAGCAAGAAGTTAAGGTCTTCTTCTAGAGGAAGTGTCCCTCATATTTTGAAGAGGGAGACCTTGAACCTAAAATAAGGGAGGTATACAAACTCCAATGGTTTAAGGATGACCACCAACACTGGAATGCTTAATGCATTTCCTCGAACCCTTCCATAATTGGAAAGGAGATAAAGTCTTCTGCTACAGGAAGTGTCCCGAATTCTTTGAGGAGGAGAGAAGCTCAACCTCACATACATGGTTTAAGGCTGACCACCAACCAAAGACATGATCATGGGCATCCGTGTATCTGGATACAACTATGAAGCTGGAATGATAGGTTGTGTCTCACGCTCGCTTGAACTATTGTGTCTCTAGCTACAACTCTAAAGTTGGAATGAGAGATTGTGGCTCAGGCTCGCTTGATGTGACTTTGAAGCTTGTATATGACCACAATTCCCCCCCGCGTCAGGTACAAGGTGAGATGATGGTGAAAACTCAACTTCAAGACTGTTCAATTCTCTAGAACAAGTTCTAACATATGAATTAAACATCTTATTGGTTGTTGATGCCCATTTCCAAGAAGCGATCCATCCAATATGAATATTTTTTATTGAAAGAGGCTTGTTTCTGAAGCATTTATGTGAATAATGGGTGTGCCGACCATAGTGCTTGCGTGGGTGAAGATCGAAATAGTGATGTTTCATATGGCCAACTCGATCACAGTGTTGGCATTTTTCAATCTATTGTTGTTGCTTTGGAAGAGGAGCAGGATCTAGAATAACTGTTGGTGAGCTATCATGAAGAAATCTGACACTATGAAATTGAATAGGCTTGGACTAGTCCAGAATATGAAAGGACAACTCCTTGTCATATCCAAGACCAGTTATGTGCTTGTTATGGATAATCTCTTCCTAAGGTCTGATGATGGGTTTGGGAGGTGAAGTGTGAGCTTCTGCATCTGCATAAAATCTACTCTTGTACTAGGCTCAGTGATTTGACCAATATCTTGTTTTTGATCGGAGTTTTTGTTAGTGTTCTGAACAAAAACAAGTTCAGAATGACAACTCTTTTGTTGTAACTCCTCTTGTTGTAGCTAATATTGAAGCTGCAAAAAAACAATCTTCTCTTGTGCATGTTGCAGACATGTATGAATATCGGAAAGGGTGTCCTTGCTGAGTTTAACTTTGTCTTTGACATTATATTGTATCAAATTTTTGAGAAACTATAATACTTCACCAATTAGATCCATTTAAAAAATTCAAAATGCAAGTACTGTTTCCGATGCTTAAAGCTCAATCTAGCACCACCCTGTCATCCTTTCCAAAGAAAAGTAGAACAAAAACTCTTTGGCTCTCGTATCAGGGATAATGACCCAATTACATTAACTTTCAAACACTTCTATTTATTTTAATTCATTTACAACTTTAGGTATGCTCCTTGAATGTCCAAAATATATATTTCTCTTACTTTGACTTTTAAGTTTCAATACACACCAAAAGAAAAAATCATACCTCCTCGAATCAACCTTAATGCTTGCTTCACCTCAAAGCAGGCTGAACAAATAGATTCAAGGTAGGCCTAGGTCTACTTTAGGAACCTGGATTTTCCCTTGCCTTAGAAAACTTCAGAATTGGATCTCTCTAGGAGCTCAGGTTTGCCTCTAGAAACCTCAAAACATACTTTTGTCAATAATGAGTTTTCCATAGACCCATGGTCTCAAAAGAACCTAACTGAGAGCCTACCCTACGCAGTTTGAGTAGACTGAAATACCTTGAAGCAAGCCTCAGAAGACCAAAAAATAGTGTCAAAGGGCTTATGTTCAATCCTTAGGAAGACTGAAATTTCTGCCTCAGGGAGGCCGAATTGTGCAATAGCTAGGCCGAAAAAAATTGTTAAAAATGTGCCTCAAATTGCCTTCACACATATCTTCTCAAAACAATCTTGTCAATGAAACAACATATCGAGAAATACTACTGAACCTGATCCAAAAGATTCATCTCAAAAGCGACCTTCTTCTGATCCTAGAGAGACAAACTCGTTGATTGTGTGAAGAGGGATTAGAGGTTGCTTGGTGTATTGCTGCGCGCTGAAGGTCGAGCAGATACCAAATGAGTGATCCCATAGAGGCGTTAATGGTATATTTGGAATAAGTTAATGTAGGCAGGAGATAATGGGATAATGCAGCGAGCATGGTGGGCTACAGGTGTGAAGGTTGCATGTTTGTTTAGCATCGAGTTCACCAATGTACACACAGTCCACAAATGGCACTAAGAAGGACAAAAAAATTCAGTTAAGGGACTCGGCCCATTAGCTCACTCTCGATCTCCTCCTCCCCAATGAAAACCTCGGCTATGTTCTAGAGCACGTCCCCCGCGTGCTTCACTTCAGGGTCTCTGGTCACGAGGTGAGTGATCTGGGTAACTTGATCAAGGCGTTTATTCAATGGCACTTGCGTGTGCTACCTTTTGTCTATTTCCCATATTTTGTTGATAGAATCGAGAAGTTCGGTGCCAGTAAATGTGTTAGTACCTTCCTCTGAGACCTAAGAGAAAGGGTCGCCAGAGGAGAGAATCCCAAAATCCTGCATGAGCCTCCCGTGGAGCCAACTTCACCTGTAGATGACATTATGATAGATGAGCCTGGAACAACGTATGGAGGAGGTAGGTTCAATTAGTGGTAGGAGAGGTGAGTCTGCATATAGTGTGGAGGTGAGGTTGTCATTCTTCAGAGATGCTACTGCTTTTGTTGTGTCCAACCATAAAGTAGAAGCAAGGGTGGTGAATATGGATCTGTTAGTGTGACAGGGGGGGTAGGTTCGTTGGAAGGTAGGAATAACAAGGGGAGTCGAGGAGAATATTAATTGGAGTTGCAGTAATGCATGTCATGCGTTATGAAAGAGTGTAGCATTATTTCAGAGACCAGCGTGTTATGACAGAGTGCTACGTTATGATTTGAGCTAGGTAACGGGATTCCAAACTTGTGCAAGTAACGCACAATGTGGATTGTGCAATGGGAAGTGTGCAGAGGTCCACATTCTTTTCTATAATTTTATGCTAACACCAACGTTGTCAATGGAACACATAAACACACAGAGGAAGGCCACTCATCATGGATCTAATACCATGTTAAACACACACATGGTAAACACACAACCACATGAAAGATGATAAAGATAAGCGTGAGTTGCATTTATTATTCATATATGGTGCATTTATAGTACATTAAGTGACCCTTGGATTCATCTTCCAAGTGGTTTCTTGGACTCCTCTTTGACTATTCGGCTTCCACACCTACCCATAGAGGATTAGGTGTCCGACATTCCCCCCCCCCCAATCCGAAGGGGTACGTGTGAGTCCAAGAAGAGAACTGTAATATAAATATGCAAAGTATGCATGATATTGCAACAATTCTCTTGTAGAATAATAATGAGGGACACAAACAACCTATTGCCTTCTTTACAAAATATTTAAGGGATGTTGCATTGAAATACAACATCATGGAAAAAAAATATTTTTCTTCAGTAAAAGAAATTAAATAGTTTAAAGTTTATATTCTTCATTCACATACAATTGCTTTTGTTCCAAACACTATGGTGAAAGACATACTGACCAAAAATGGTCCTGATGGAAAAATTGGTAAATGGATTCAATTATCTTAGAATATGACATTGAAATCAAGCCAACCAAACTTGTTAAAGTTCAAGGATTAGCTAAATTAATGGATGAATAAAATTTTCATGATTTGGATATAAATTTTGTAGTTGCACTTGATGAAAAAGGAGAGCAAGAGACTCCACAAGTAACATAGGCTTTTGCAACCTCTCCTTGGTATGTAGATATTATTTTTTTCTTACATTATTTACAAGATCCTCCTAGTTTGACCAAGAATAAGGCTAGATCTCTTAAACTCAAAGCTATGAATTTTTTTATTATATATAATAATTTGTATTGGAAGGATGTTGGACAAATTTTACTAAACTGTTTACTAAAGGAGGAAGCAGATAGAGTAATGCAGGAATTCCATGAAGGAGATTGTAGAGGACACCTATCCTGGAAATCTACTTCCAAAAATATTTTAAGAGTTTGTTTTTGCTGGCCAACCTTATTTCTAGATGTCCATAAAAAAGTCACCTCATGTCACCAACATTAGATATTCGAAGGAAAAATAAAATTTCTACCCCTACCCTTGAAGCCCATATCAGATGAAACTCCTTTTCAGCAATAGGGTCTGGATTTCATTTGAGAAATCCATCCTTCTTCCTTAATTCAAAAAAAGTGGATCCTCACAACCACTAATTATTTTACCAAATCGATTGAAGCTATACCTACAAGACATGCCACTTATGTAATGATTATTAAATTCTTAGAAACTAACATTCTTTCAAGATTTGGATGCCCCAGAAAAATAATTATTGATAACGTAGCAACATTCAAATCAAAGAATATTATGGAATTTTCCAACAAATATCAAATCATATTTGGACACACAACTTCCTATTACATAGAGGGAAATGGATAGCAGAGTCTTCCAATAAAAATTTGGTTAATATCATCAAGTAATTGTTGCATGATAGCAAGAAATCATGGCATAACAAATTAGTCAATGCATTACAGGCCGATAGACTCACAGCTAAAAAATCAATTAGAATGTCCCCAGATTGATGTTGTTTTTCCTACTTCCTTAAGTGTCCCTATTTTGAAAATGCTACAGGAGTTGCAAGTAGAACCTAATGACCTTCAAAAGAGAATAAATCAGACAATGCAACTTCAATAATCAAGAGAGAAATTTTACAAAAACACTCTAGTTATTCAGGAAAACATCAAGAAGATCCATGGTAGAAGAACTAAAGCTGATGATTTTTAGATAACAGGCAACGCGTTAAAATGGGATTCTAGAAATGAAGGTAAAGGTAAGCATGGAAAATTTGATAATTTATGGAAGGGACTTGTTGATGCCCCGAAAATTGGTGCAACAAAATTGGGGAAAGCAACTCGGCCAGGGACTTAAAAACCATCCCTTATCCGATTGAGATAGTGGGTCTGACTGGATTTATGGGACCAGTTTCCCAATGAAATATAGTTTTGTGGATGGGTGATATTTAACTTATTGTGACTTGGAAAATGGATTAAAAATAAGGTTAAAGAAAATACATACACCTATCTATATATTGGGATGAATTATGTTTCTGTTACATGCGATTTAAAAAGATAATCTTTTAGTGAATGAAAATAAATATTTAATACCCACTTAAAGAGATGTAGAACAATTTAAAATAATTTATTTGATTAAATAGTTAATCAAATCAATTGAATAAGCATATATCACATCTATTTATTTTGTCTATTGAATATGTATAAAAAATGGCAATCAAACATGTTCAGAGGTGAATTAATGCTAGATTGCCTTAAAAAGATACATATAAAAAAAACATCATAAGAAAAATCAACTATTTCTTATTTGAAATAAAATATCAATATAAAGATAAATGTAACATATATATGCTATCAATGCTCATTTGAAAAATAGTCTCTAGTCCAAACTTTTCTATTCAGAAAAACTTAAAAAATAAAAAATACAACTTTTGTAAAATCTTATTTTCAAAATTTCAAGACCCCTTCTTAAAAAACATGATGGGGTTTATACAAATAAAATAAAGAGTACAATAATAGAAATTACACAAAGAGGGCCAATTTAATTAAATATAAAATTATAAATTAATTAAATATAAAAAATAATAATTAATTTATTTTGTTGGCATTTTTCCCAATCATATTTTCTAACCTTTTTAAAATATTGTTTTGATAAAAATACAAAATTTAAAGACCCATTTTTCTATCGGTACAATTTGCTAAAACTTGAAAAACAATAAACTCTTTTTTTTTTTTTTAATTAATAATTTTTTTATTTATATAAAATTAATCTTTTTAATATTGTGACCATATATTAATTTGGATTTAATTTAGATTGAGAATGATGACGAGCTTCATGGCATTACTTAAATCAAATTCCCCAAATGCTTTGTAATAAAATATTAAGGTATCCAATCAGAATATGGATTTATTGGGATTTTCCTTGCCAATTATCACCCTAAAAAAAGTGGTCAAAATTTTGAGGTGATTTTGCTTGAATTTTGTAGCAGAATCCGCCACAAATCATAACCTTTGAATTGCGGCCTCCAAACCCCTATATATATTCGCTACATTTATCGGTACTCACATATTCTCTACAATCACTCGTTCTTGATCAAGACCAGCTGCTTTTATTTGATTGCTCGATCGCTGCGCAGTTCAGTTTTGTTGGTGCTAGCTTACTTGGCCGTTGGAGTTTGACTTTTCCATAATGTCCAAAGAAAAATCTAACATGGATGTCCAAAAAAGGTTGGTATTTTCTTGTTTTCTAACATGCGTTCCTTACTTCGCTCAAAATGGTTTTGCTGCATTTCAGAACTACCAATAACTTAGTTTCACTCATAGATGCTTTTAGTGTATTTAGAGAGTGCGAGCTCAATCTGAGTGTTCGAGACTACAACGTTACTGGTTTTTACTGCATTGGATTTTAATGAAATCTCATCAATTTTCGTGGTAAGAATGAATAGGGTTTGTCTTCGTATAGGAAGATGCAGTGTTAGTTTCAAGCCGCACCACATTAATGCAATTTAGAAATTTTTGGTTTAAGCAATTTTGTACGGCAACAAATACTTTTCAGTCCATCGGCCCATAAATGCGCCGAGGGAGGAAATCGCCATCGTCAGATTAAAGCAGTGCATAATCTGACGGTGGCGATTTCCTCCCTCGGCGCATTTATGGGCCGATGGACTGAAAAGTATTTGTTGCCATTTTGTACGCTAAAAAATTTCGTGTTCTGTACGTGCATTTAATGGTACTTTTCCTACTCAGTATCCTTATATCATGTTTTAACTTTAAAGTTCATTGGCTCTATTTGTTTCAATGTTAGATAGTATTACAGGGTGTTGGGTTATGCTTTTTGATGATATTTGGAATGGTTTCAATGCTTTTGTAGTTATGCATGTAACCCTTTCGTCAACGCGAGAGTATTGGCAGAACATAGAACTTTTAACAATGCGAGAGTATAAGAAAAAATTAGGTTATGAAAAAGGTGCGGTTGTAATGGGTTCCATATCCTAAACCGTGTAAAGTATCCAAAGTAGCAAAAATCCACCCATCAATTCCTAACACCACAGCTTCCTTCCAGAATCTGTTTGCCAAGAAAAACCCTAGTTCTGAAACATCAGTTTTAGGCATTTCGGTGTTCAATATGCATATGCAGCTTCCATTGCTATATATATATATATATATATATATATAACTTTCACACAATGATGTTATTAACCACATGTTAAACTTGCAATTTCTTTATTTTCCTATTCTATTTTATTTTGGTGATTTTATTTTATAGCCCACAAAGTAATTTTTAATTTTTAATTCTTATTCAATCCTCAGATGAATGGCACACCACGAATTTCAGCTTTTCCAAAAGAAGACATTTTCTCTTTGGTTGGCACCATAAATGGAGGAAAAGACACTGTTTATGAGGATTTGACATATAAGCTTTCTTTGAGTTTTCCAAAGGATTATCCCTTCAATCCTCGTGTAGTGAAATTCGAGACACCTTGCTTCCATCCTAATGTTGACCAGTTTGGAAACATATGCTTGGACATTCTTAAGGTATGTTTTGCTTATTTGTTGTCTTTTCTCTTAATTTTCAGTGTTTAGACAACTACTTCCAAACCTAACTATGGTATGCTAGGTAATTTGTTATCTTTTATACATTGATTTGTAATAATAATTGATTACAGGAAAAATGGTCCTCTGCATATGATGTTCGTACTATCCTCGTATCTATTTAGATCCTTTTGGGAGGTAAGAAAAGCTTGATCAAGATTAGCTTTGTAATTTTATATTCTTCTTGTTTTGTTTCCCAAAATTAACCAGCTATTTTATTCTGCAGAACAAAATAATGAATCTCCTCTTAATACCTCTGCAGTATCCAAATGGAGCAATCAAGAAGGTAATGCTTGTGACACTCTTATTAAAATAAAATACAATTTCTAATTATATGGCAGGATGGTTGTATTAATTTAGCTAAGTCTTAGTGTAATCCAGTGACTAATTAACCTTAACAATGTGCAGACTTCAAAAAGGCATTGCTGAAACACTACAAGGATGACAATGGAGCAAGCTCAGATATTGGAATACTGAAAGAACAAATCAGATATTGGAATACATGTTGCGCATGTACGTGATAGATAGACCCACTAGGTGGGAATATTTTCTTCATTTAACAGAGTTTTCCTATAGTAATAGTTATCAGAGTTCAATTGAAATGAGTCATTTTGAAGCTTTGTATGGCTGAAAATGCCACACTCCGCTCAGTTGGATTTAACCAGAGGAAAAATTAGTCCTTGGCCTAGAAGAAGTACATGAAATGGAGCAAACTATGAAAAATATTCAGCAGAATATTAACGTAGCTCAAGGTCGTCAGAAGAGTTATGCAGACAAGAAAAGAATCCACAGGGAATTCAAAGTTGGAGATCATGTTCATCTAAGGATTAAGCCTCAAAAAAGTAAATTGCAAGCTGATTGTTGTGCTAAGTTAGCACCATGTTATTGTAGACCTTTTGAGGTTTTGGATAGAGTGGGGCCAGTAGCTTACCAATCGGTTTTACCTAGTCATATTAAATTTCATAATGTTTTTCATGTTTCCTTATTGAATAAATATGAACATGACCCTACTCATGTGATTAGTTAGACTGTGATACAGGTGGAAAGAGAAGGGTATTTTCTTCCAGATCCACTTCGTATACTAGAGTGGGAAGAAATCATGCTCCATAATAGAACAGTAGCTCGAGTGAAAGTGCAATGGAAGAAATTTTCACCTGAGGAAGCTAATTGGGAGAAAGAAGATGAGATGAAAGAGAAATATCCATCACTATTTAAGGGATAAATAGAAATATTTGCAACACTGAAGACGATGTTTTTTTTAGAGGGGAACTATGTAATATCCCTATTTTTCAGCTTTTATAGATAGTTAATAAACTTAAAGGTCAAGTGGACCTTAGGAAAAAACTATGTGCAGACGTATTATTTTGGAAATTAATAAATGAATTTGAATTTTTATTATTGTATAAAGGCTAGAGAAAATTGAAGACCGTGAATTCAAATCCATGCGGATGGACTAGAATCATAAGACTTTCCCACAATTCCCCAGAAATCTTTAGATAAAAATAAAATTATTAGATGGGAGAAAAATATCTAATAAGAGCCTCAGTAAAGTGGAAAGTTATTGAGAAGAGGTAAGAATAAAGCTAGAAAGAGGAAAAGCTAGTTTTAAAATATTTTTTTGTGGAAACATAAAAAAACAAAGCCTACGCTAAGGGAAACAACATCCCAAAATAACTGGACGAAGTTATGGAAACGTAGTGAGGAAAACAAAGCTTAAATAAGCTATTCCTAGTATGACAAAGGGGTTGTATACACTAACGAAGAAATGGTCTCTACTCAGGGGAGAGCTATGGAATAAGCTCAAGGTTGGGAGGGAAATAGTCTTTATACAGTGGTATGTAGAAAAACTATTATTTTATAAATTTTGAAACTAGACACTCTATCATACACATAGATTCTATCATTTAAATTATAGAATCTATGTATATTGTAGAGTGTCTAGTTTCAAAAAAATTAAGTGTCGTATATATTTGATAGAAATTAATTATAGATGAATGCGGTTAATCCTTCTATGTTGTTACATAGACTTAATAGAAAATAGGGACAAACATACAGAATCTCTAAACCCCTTTTCAAAGTCTCAATATGTTGTTAAGTCCAAACTAGACATTTGGAATTTCACTTTAACATTTACAGTACATGTACAGTGAATATAAATTTAAGAGCCGAGGAGGTTTAAAAATCTCCTTAAATTAAGGGAAATTAAAACGAAAACAAAATTTAGTGGGATGACTCGCTTCAGGATTACATCACTGTCTCTTTTTCATTTCATTCCTTTATTTGAAGGATGTTGATCATAGGTTGAACCTTAGGAGGTTCGCCTGGCCTGATGCGCAGCTTTCCTGTATAGACCACATCTCATAGTGGAGGCATCATGTAAGAGGAAGTGTCTATTAGACAGTGCAACATTATCCATTGGCTATGTGGCTTGACCAAATACTTCAAATACTTTTCCCAGTCCAACTTCTCCAATTTTTTTATGTTTTATTCCTTTATCTTGGACATTTCCTACCACTGTTTTATTAAATCTTTTACAATAGGTAGACATCCAGGAGAGAATCTACATGACACAGAAACTTCCTCTTACATGTTGGAATCTCTAGTTGTGAAAATTTCCCTTTCAGCTTCTTTTAACTATATGTGCCAATCGGTAAATGAAATTTATTTTTGGAATCTTCAATCTTGGGAAGATTGGCATTTCATCCTTTAGTGGTATCTTGCCAGGTGACATACTGGGATAATTTTTCATCGATTTTATCAAATCTGATCCTCTGGTCAGCTACTCGATTCATGAGTGAATAACGTTTTTCACATAGCTCCATAATACTAGATAATTTTTGGTAGAAAACAACTTGTTTTTGGGCCAACAGGGTATTTAGTTCCAAAGCTTCTTCCTTGAATTAATATACTTTCAGATACTCTATAATGAATTTCAATTCATGTATATGAGTACCTCTAGCACCAATTTCAAATTGGTGCTACGACTTTAAGTTATCTAGGCTCGATTGGAGTTGTGATACTTGTGCTTGTAATTGTTTATTAACACTCTCCTTCTCTACTAGCAATTCTTGTTCCAATTGAAGGATCCTTTCATCCTTTTCTTCGACTAAATGTTTAATGTCAGTGGCTTTGTCTAGGTTGGAGGATGCATATTCTCTTGAAAACTGAGTCAAACAGGTTAGATCCTAAGACATATCTACATGCGAGTCTATCCAAACTACTTCCATACGAATATCTCCAGGAATAAGGATTTGTGACTCTTATATTTTCCTCTTTTTCCTCTTCCTGCTCATGACAAATTTATGTCTGGGACTATAAAATATATCTAAAGGAGGTATATATTCAATTTTCAACAGAATTTCTGATTTAGGGTAGGACGTGATAAATTATACTTGTTATGTGTTTACTGATTTGTCAATTGACCTAGAAATAAATGAGATCTGGCTTTTACCATGAGTTGTTTCCATTTTTTTATGATCATTGAATGCCACTTCTTGGTCTCCATGAATTTGTTTATTAAACTCCTTCCAAACATCATTTAAGGCAATTTGAAACTATGGATCTTTCGCTTCAACTTCAGTAGGAATATCTTCTTTTGTTCTGATAAGTACTTCAGTATCCTTAGGTGGTTTATCCTTTTCCTCCTCTTTCTTTTGTTGTTCCTTCTGTGAGATATGTTGGGATACCTGTAGTATATTTAAAGGAATCCCTTCTAATATTTTATTTCTGCAATTCTTGAACTTTGAAAGTTGTTGTTGATTGAAGTGTGATGTTGCTAATTTGTTTACTCTAGAATAAGTATCAACTGACTTAAGCATGTCATCAAAATCATCATCCTCATGGAAAAATGGTCTAATTTTAACTTGAGTTGTGAAATTAAAGGAAACTTGGTTTGGGTCATATTTATTGTTAGAAATTGTAAACAATTTCAAGCATTGGATTTGATTGACCTCTAACCCTGCATGCTTGTAATTATCTAACACATAGACACCACAGTGAATAGGAAAAGAAGGCCAAAAATATTTCTTTGCCTCTTTCAAAATCTTAGTTAATCCATTACTGATAAGTCTGATAATTTATTTCTCTTGTGAGAAGTCTATTTCTAACATACAATGTAGGACATGTGGTTGGGCTAAGCTTCCGAAGACTCTCACATACGTAAAAAATTATTTGCCAAACCATTTTCCAATGGAGGTGAAGTTTGCTTGAGCTTCTTTGGATAATCGGGGGGGCTTTTCATCAAAGACAACTTGAAGGAATGGGAGCATAAACCCATGGCAGATCTTGTAGAAACAAGTTTCATATTTTGATTTGCATAGAATTCTATGAGAGACATGAATGGGAGTAGGGTCTTGGGTAGTCCATTTCCAACCCATGTTTGGACAATCTAAGGTAAAACATACAACATCCATAATTTAGGAATTCATGAAAAATGGAGGAAAAATTTTATATGAAATGGAACGCTTCTTTCTATATTCAAGAATCTACGTGGCAATATTATTTGACAAAATGGTTCCACAATCCATTATATAAGAATCAGTAACCGCATCCACAAGGGGAACCCATTCAACTAAGAATTTAGTGGTATTGGATTGGCCGAAAAGTCTAGACATCATTTCAAAAATATAACAATAGGGACCACCAAGAAAATTAGTGGAGTACATACCCTTATCATCATGTTTATGCTTGTTAGGGTTGCTCCTCCATTGCTTTATGTGGTCCTATTCGTTTTCCTTGGTGAATTGTGTTTGAAAACCTTTATCGTATACCTTCTCGAGGTCTGGAAGAGACTATCATTGTACCTCTGTTTGTCAAAATAGTTCTGTCTCCAATGTTGAGATTGTCAATAACTCATTTTAACATATCTATATATGGTAAAATCTTGGGGCGTGTAGCAATTCAGTGTAAAAAAGAGTTGGCGACCTTTGCTATAGTAGCTTCTGAAGAATCAGAAGAGTCTGTAGTAGATTTTCTCTCAACCCTGTGGGGTTTCTCATCTTCAAATAATTTTTACATTGCTTCCCAAGAGGAAGAACCACCCTATGATGTGCATGTTGTATCTCTGAATAAGGGGGGAATCTCCGTTACTTCACTAGCAGAAGATATAGGATCAGTGGGAGCTATGGGTTTTCTGGATTTCTTTGCAACCTTAGACATTTCTAAGGAGCTATGCTTGTGTGGACTTGCATGCGAAAAATTAATATCAATAAGTAAAAAGGGGAAATACTTTTACAATAGCAGAGTACTGTAATAATGTAAATAATGGGCGAATAAAACTTGGCAAGTAGATAATCTAAAAATTTAATACTCTTGTGGTCAAATTATTTTTGGAGGCTCGAGTTGTTAAATGGTTTATGTTATGGAATTAATGAAAAGCATGGTTTCACGTGCCCAAGTAATCATTTAATAATTTAAATGATATATTTCACATCGCAACTCTATTCATGTGTGAACTTCTTAGAATACCAATTAGCCACCTTTCTCCGATTGCGATATTGCAATCAAAATTTCGGTGAAAATAGATAGTGAGCAAAAATTTAAATGACATATTGAATGTTGGCATGGCATAAATTTGATGTGTGATTTGTGATTGATTACGTGGCGGTGGTGGGTCTCGTGGTTTTATTTTGATGGAGTATTGTTTAGGTAGAAGCCTTTTTCCTTTACTAAAGTAATTTATTGTTTTCACATCACAAATGATTTAGAGTGCCTTTCTAAAATCCATATGTCATCCATATGATTTGCTTGCATGTTTGTTTTGAATTCTCCACTTATGTTTCCTTTAAACAAAAAGGTATCACTTAACCCATTTTACTCATATTTATATTTGAATTAATCACTTAACGGTTTTATTCATTTCTAGTCTAAAAATTTTTAAACGAGTCCCCATTATTTTCCTAAGGTATTTATTGTTAAATAATGAGGGTTGTTGAATAGCACAACAATTGGCATTCACTAGAAGAACCAGTTATCTCTGAAAAATGAATTTCATGATACCTTAAAATAAGTAAAAATAACTAAGGAAGAAAAAATTGTTTTTGAAATATTTGAATGAAGTAAAATTACTCTGAAAAAAACTCATCTTACTGCTAATATTTCAGAAACCTTTTATAATAAAAATCTTCATTCCTCTATATCAATCATTAAATAGTTTAAAATATAAACTAGGTGGATTTTTGTAACTTAGCCTTTTGATTTACCCATTTTTTCATAGGTAGAGCCACTGCTGCCAACATGCGTTTATAGCTTCAACATGGTTACCTTTTAACCATCAATGATTAAGTATCCTATCCATATATTATTACAATCTTTAGAGATAAATGCTTCATTATATAGTTTTTTTTCTTGTTCTTAAAATTCGTTATCTTGGACTGGAGACTAGGACGTGACAATGCCATTCACTGGTTATAATTGGACTGAACAAGTTGGCTCATGATGAGACACCTTGTCTTATGATTATTTAATAATCATAAGCCATTACCCTAGTTTCATATGCAGTAGTGTTAATGTTAGTCTATTATTTTACTATGATCATTGTAAGGAGGCTCGTTATGAGACCCCTTATCCTTTTAATTTTTTTAATATTCTTGAATTACACTCTATAAAAAGCATAATTAATGGATGAGGAGAATCATTAACTCCTTAAGAGTTTTGGATGACAATTTGGAGTTAAAGATGCTTAGTGAAAATTAGTCTTTAGTTTGTAAGAATGAAAATTTTCTGACTCATAATAGAGTTAAATACTTTATGAATTTTCAGGTTTACAAAATTTTCAGTTTCAGCGGAAAAATATTTCAGAGTTATATAGTATTCGTCCATTTTTCGAATTTGTAATTGTTTCCTCAAAAAATATTATTCTTCAAAATAAAAGGTCATAAAATGATTGAGAGGTTTTGCAAAAATCCAAAAATATGTAATTAAACATTATTCTTCTAAAAATATAAGTATGATTATGATACATTTAGAAGAAATTTTCTTCTAAGAAAATAATTTTTTCAAAATCAGCCCGTTGACAGGAAGAAAATATTTTTTCCCTTGAAGATCTTGTAACATGAAGGTTGATGGGCCAATTTGTTCTGTAATTTGAAATGGTCCAAGCCACATTCTTTGTAATTTGGTATGATTACCATTTTCCTCATGTGCCTTGTCTCACTTAAGGACGAGGTCTCCAACATGAAAATATTTTTGGGAAACAAAATTTTCATCGAAAGAATTTTTTAACAATCTGATAATGTTGAGCATGTGTTAATTTGGCCATTTCCATTTCCTCTTTTAGTTTAAGGATTTGGTACATTCTTAACTGTAAGGAAGGAGAAGTTAATTCATCAATAAATTGAACTACAGTTAATGAGGGAAGAGATAAATTTGATGGAATTATAGCTTATTTCCCATAAAATATATTGAATGGAGAAGTGCCTATGGAGGCCTTCTGAGTAATCTAATCTTCCCACAATGAAAATGTGAAAGACTTATGCCAATTTTTCTGGCTCTGACCAATAATCCTTTTTATGATTCTTATGAGGATTTTGTTTGTTGATTCTGCCAGACCATTCCTTAGGGGATAGTAGTTAGCGGAACATTTAATTTTGAAACCTCTTTCAAGAGAACATGCATTCATACTATTACCAGAAAAATAATATGCATTATAAAACATAAGTATGTTAGGTAATCCAAACATAGTAATAATGAATTGATCAATGAATTCAATGATGGCTTCAAAAATAGCTACCTTTAGTGGAAAAAATTCCACCCACTTAGTAAAATAATATGTTGCAATGAGAATGTATTTATGTTGTTTGGATGAGTTAGGAACAATCTCACCTATGACATCCAATCCTCATTGCTCAAAAGGTTGTTCAATGTTGACCGCTACAAGGGTAATGTCGGTTTTCTTTGTCTTCTAGCAGCATTTTGACATGTTTTATAGTTTCTCACATATTCATGAGCCTATTTGAATAGTGTTGTCCAATAATATCCTGCATGAAGGACTCTATGTGTGGTGGTGTCTCCTCCAAAATTTCCACCTGCAAGTTCATCATGGAGTTCCTCCAAAACCTTACGCACTTCAGACTTTTCAAGGCATCTTAATAGTACAGATTCATAGTTTTTTTTGAATGAAACATTATCAATATAATGATATTGATCAATTTTTAATATTCAAGCTCTTTTTATTTTAGAATTGAGTTATATGGGAGCATATCCATATTTTAAATAAAATATAAGATCAACATACTCTAATTCAGTGTCATCCAGGCTTACCTCAACAATGTGTACGGTATTACCTCACTCGTCATCATCAGATATGTTCGATGGTCTGGATAGCAATCTGCAAATACCTTTCCCTCTAACAATTTTGGCTGGTTTTATGTCAATATCATATTCCTATAGAGCAGTAACCAAATTTTCCCATTTTTCTCCCTGTTCCTTTTGAATAAGCAGTTGCCTTACTGCAAGAAATGGAACTATTACCTTCGTGTGTGTCTTTAGGATAAAAGGTCTAAAATGATTTAAATATTTATAAACAACAAGGGCCTATTTCTCCACTTCTGAATAATGTAGTTAAACACCTTGAAAATTTAAACTAAAGAATGAAATGGGTGCTTCAATCTTTTGGTCATCAATTTGTGTTAGCACAAAAACATAAGATGTTTCAGAAGAAAAATTATATAAAATGAAACGATTAGAAAAATCTAGCGTACTTAGAGGAGGAGAATTTATGATGGCTTGCTTTATTAGATCAAAAGCTTATCTTTCATTGTGTCCCCATTTAAAGAGTGTGTTTTTCTTAATCATAACTTGCAATGGTAAAACAATTTGGGAAAAGTTAGGAACAAATCTATTAACAAAATGTATCTTTCCTAAAATAGACTGCATGGATTTCTTACTATGGCATAGTAAGATTTTAGAAAATTCCTTTATCCTTTCTAGCTCAATGCAAATTCCTTCTTTTGACACAATAAATCCTAAAAGTTTACCTTCACTTGAAGTGAAATAAGACTTTTTGGGATTTAAAGAAATTTCGTACTTTAAGCAATGTTCAAGGATTTTCCTGGGATCATGATAGTGGTCACTTATTTTCTTGGAGTAAATGGTTATATCATCCAAGTATACAACCAAAATTTTGTTTATTAGTCCTCTAAAAGCAATATTCATTGCTCTTTGAAAAGTTGCTTCTGCATTGATTAAACCAAAAGGGATTTTCTAATAAGAATAATTGCCCCATTTAGTTCAAAATGTAGTATTTAACCTATCTTCAGGATGAACCAAAATTTGAATATAGCCTGAAAATATATAAATAAAAGACATTAATTTAGATCCAACAACATATTGTATAATTTGTTCCATAGGTGGTAATGGGAAATTTCCTATAAGGCTTCAAAGGGACTCATTTTTGTTGAAGCTTTATAATTGTTATTGTAGGGAAACTTTGCAAAATGTAGGAAATCAACCCGATTAGCAGGTCTATCGATGACATGCATTCTTAACACGTCCTATAAAATTTGTTTTTTCCTCTTTATATTCCCATGATTTTTGGGGGTGATATGTAGTGCTAAAATTTAGTTGTGTTCCCATGCCCCCAAACAAAGCTTTCCAAAAATTTTGAAGTGAATTTAGAATCATTGCCAAACACTACAATTTTTGGTATTCCCTGTAGTTGGAAAATATCCTTCATAAAAAAAAATTCAATCTGAGTTGTCCCATAGGTAGAAGGTACATGTATAAAGTGTGTTGTTTTACTTAAGTTCTCCACAACTACCATGATGGAACCATGTTATCTTCTTATTTCCAGTAGTCCCGTAATAAAATATAATGATTTCACCTCCCATTTCCATTTGGGAATGGGTAGTGGTTTTAACAGTCATGCTAGGTGTTGGTGTTCTACCTTCACCTGCTGACATTCTAAAGATTTCGACAAACCTCTTTCTACCTCCTTTTTCATGCCAGGATAGTAGAACTCCTTTCTTAGTGCAGTTATATATTTTAATAGCTAGGGTGTCCATGATACCGTTTATTATAATATTCATCTCATATTATTATTTTTTATATTACTTACATTTTGAACATACAATATATTTATGTACCTTAGCAACTTTTCTAAGTTTTCAGCATAACCTTGAATTGTTGTCTATTACAACTTTTGTTGAATTTCTAGATATATATGATCCTCGTTTTTAAAATTTTTAATATGCTTGTTGGCTCAAGGGGTCCTAACCCAGGTTCAGAGTATTCTGCACAACCAACAAAACCCTCCAACTAGTGGATCTTTCAGCAATGGTCTGCTTGCACAGATCGAAGTCTCAGCCTAGCAGTCTGGGGGGGGGGGCTTTTGATGTGGATTCATAGGTCTAATACCTACTGCCTTGTGTGAAACTTCACATAACCATATCTAACTACATATAAATATTAAAGCCGTTGCGCGCACCTAGATAGTGATAAACAGACTTATCCCTTGTGCATTCATACATTATTACAGTATAAACCCTTTGATATAGACTTCCACATAAACAATTACTACGTTTACATCTAATATTTAAGAGGAATAATACTTGTGCATAGACAAAATTTACCAACTTGACTTATCAATCATGGAAATACATATGCATTCAATAGAGAAGATCCAGATCTATAATAAGCAATAGATAATGAGCATAACAAATCTAAGACAGTTAAATACATGAATCATATAAAGTCCGAGTTTGCCAAAATTTTCTTCTTTATTAAGAGATTTTTAGTTCAATACAACCTTTCACTTCTATATACACAAAAAACAGAGTCCATGCACACAGCTCAGGACTCGGTCTCGGCGCACACAGCGCACATAGCCAGCACGAGTCTTTCTACCCAGACAATCAATCGAAGACTTAGATCATAATATAACTCATAAACATAACATATTCGACATCAAATAAGATTATCTATTCTTCTTTACTCTTACATATTTATATATTTCTAAATGCACACATACCATGGTATCAAACCATGGTTTGAGACTCATGGTTTTCCCTTTTACCCATCACAATAATTAAGGGACTTTGACCCACTCCAAAGCCCCTTTTACATCCTCCTGCAACATGTAAACATAAAAAATTAACACAAAAATACTCAAAATTGCTGTACCCAAGGGGGCCCTACTCCTTCTTCGTTGTTGGACCTTCGGAAGCTAGAATGATGCTTCGATGTGTCTGTGATGGGTTCTTAAGGGTTGCATCAATGGTCTATGAGAGGTGCAAGGCATCATACTCCCACGACTTCATTATATCGTTCAATAAATATCTTTTTCAAGCAACGTCTCAATCTCTTCTTGGGTGCCACAACTCCGCTGTAATCGGGCTAGTCTTTGGGTAGGCACAACAATCAGCACCATGACCCGAATGTCATCAAATTTCTACTCTTTAGACCTCAGCTCTACATTTAGTTGCTAGATGATGGGGTGGTTTTGGAAAGAATTCAAATGACCCATGGCTTCATCACACAATTGTCTACCATCATCCATAATAGTAGTCAATTCTTGGACAATTGCAGTGCACTATGCATGTACTTATGGAGGCATTTATAGCTATAATTTCATCTGAATATCGACGATATTTTTCTCAACCTCCATGAAAAATTTCATGATTTGTGATCATGATGTGTTAAGCATGACTACCAGGATTTATAACTTAACTGTCGGCACAAGGTACTGTGACCTCTGGCGTGTCACCGCGTAGTCAATTGATCATTGATTCCAGTGCAATGTGTTGATCTTTCACTTCTCAATGAGCCTCTTCTACACTCTATTGTTCCTTCTGCATCATCGTCACTTGCTACTGAATCTCTATAGCAACTTTAGAGGCATGTACCTCCCGATACTATAGCTCATCCATGATCATCGTGTGCATGGCATAAATTTTTCCTCTAGGAAATGTTGCCAAGTTGATGCCAAACTTAGTACAGGCCTTCACATTAGTGCACAAATTGGGCTTCTCCACTATAAATTTACGTCCCGAAACATGAAACACCGAAATATCCATAAGTAATGGTAGCACGGTGCTAACGGGATGTGCGTCCACTTGTCCGATGCTTGTTGATTGCACATTCATGCACTGCAGGCTCGCTTGCTTCACGCTCTGTTGAATTGTGTTCGCTTGAACCTTCAGCTCTTGTAGACCCAATTGTGCACCTGTGAGGACTGATTTGTACTGATTTTCCACATAATTCTAGAGGTCCTCAGTTGCAGTCTTGACTATGTTTTTAATTTCATTCAGGTCATCTTCTATGAGGGTCGGGGCCTCTTTCCCTGTCTTCTCGGATCCCTTCCTCTTTTTGCGTGGGCCCCGGTAGGTCTGAGAGCCTTTCTTAGTGCCTCTAGGTGAATGTGTCTGTGTGGAAGGTACCTAGACACTGTCATATTCTTTGGCCTCTGTCTCTAGGTCGATGGTTTCCCCCATCATGGTGGGCTCTGCTTCTTTTTATGCATCCTTCTTTTGCCGATATTTCTGCGTCTCCTTATCCCTATCCTTCTCTTGAACCTTATCCTTCATCGTGGGTGGATTTGTCAGATTTTTTACATGAATTGAAGAGGATGCACTGCAAGTGTTTTGTGCTTCTAACCATAATGCAGGCCAATTTTTCGTCACACACGAAAGGTCATCCTCCATGACCATGTAAGGTAGCTCATAGAAAACACCCTCAACATTCATTTTTGCACGCATGTGAATGCTATTGAAAGTGGATTTAAAATCCATAATATGGTTATACTTCACATACAATGTCAGTGATAAGCACGACTTGGACTACACTGCCTGAAATACCTTTGAGTCAAACAATACCCAGAAAATTTTGTTCTCTGTGATTCGAGAAGGAACCTTGGAGTTCCACACTATTTCATAGCACATAGCTTCACATATATCTGGCTCGATATTTGGGAACTTGGCCTTTGCTGTTGTCCTCCAATAAATTAGCAAAATCAAAAGTAGAAAACAATCATAGTATAAATGTTTCCCCTCCTCGTACACCTCGCGCACATTCTCCAAGAACTTTTTGCACAGTTACTAAGCCTAGTTATAATGTACTTCCTTCTCACACTACCCAGCTAAAGAAATTACTTGGGTTGGGATTTATTTTCACCGAAACTTCCTCATCATCTTGCAGGTGAGGGGTATCCTGCCAAATTATATTGTGAGGTCACTAATTTTGCTGACAAGAAATCCCCGAGTGTTGCACGATACCTTATAGTATTTCTTGACTTTGTCTGTAACTTTATTCTCCTCACCTTTTCCTCAAAAGGCTACCACAAGGTTTTCCCCCTGACTAGGTAGGTTGGTGATATAATGTAACATATCGACATTAATAGGAATGCACTCTATAAGCCACAAAAATTCATCGTGCATAATGGCGAGCAGCTAGCACACACAAATATTATTGACTACACTGCATCCAAAGTGTGGGACGTTCAGTAAATTCAACAACCCTGAATTCTGCAGATCCAACACCATTGGATTTGGCTCGACCTTGATCACTTCCTCATCATAAGGGACAGGCTCCAAATACATTGATGGCGCAATATGAGGGAACTTCTCTTTCTTGGACAGGTCCTAATCTTCCATCTTAAGCTAGGGGATTCTCACAAAAATATCCCCTTCGAATGGCACATCTTATGGGAGTAGTGGGGAATTGATATATGACCAAACCTTGTCTAGGTCCTTTGAGACCTTCACAGATTCTTTACACAGTGCCATATACTTGGGCAACCGCAAGATCGGATTTACTTCCATGACCTCATATTCCTCCATAATTTCTTTAGGTAGCTCTGGCATAGGTCTCTTTCAGCACTCAGCGAGGGTCAACTTAGGTTTGGTAGCTTGGTTGTACGACAAATTCCTAGTCCCTAAAGCTTGTCCCTTCTTATATTGTTGCGGATGAGGAGCAGGGATAGTTGTTTCAGCGACCGACACAGGGGTCTTAGTGGCCTGCTCAAGGGTCTCAGTGGCCTACGTCGAAGAGGGATAGGTTTAGTAGTAGTTATACTTGGTGGAATTAAGTACCCCAACCCCCAATTGTGTAGCTCCTCGTAGAAAAGTGGGTTGATTCTAGATATAAGCTTTAGAAAAATTGTAGATAGAAATGAGCACAAATCACTTGGAAAGGAAAGGGAACTAATGTCACCCTTCTGGTCATATTTATACCGTTGGAATGTCTTAAACAATCTCTTGTTCCTTAATGTAGACCCATAAATTCTAAAACGGTTCCAAATCTGGCATACTATCCTCATTAAATGCAGTTTAGTTGCTCCTCCAAACCATAATAAAGTTGTCTTGTCCATATTAACTATTCCAATGGCTATTTTTTGGCACTTTTGCAAATGTTTCAACATCTGAGGGCAACCTCTACACGACTATCGTAAATATCTATGATTTTGACATCTTCGTTGTGAGACACCCAATTTTCCAATGTTTGATAGACTTCTTTATTGTCCTTCACCCTCTCGCAACTATTTGGAGTGCTAAGACACTTGTTTGGCCATATATTCATTTGGCATCCGCAGGGATAGGGTCATCCCAGTATGGCTTTAGCCGACTTCCATTCACATATATAGGAAGAATTTCACCCCTTAAGGTAACCATTCATATCACACTTCCATTACAGAACTTTTGAGGTTTAAAATGGGCCGCCTAAGAAAAATTTACAACTAAAATAGAATTTATAAGAACCAATAGGATTCAAGATGATGATGCCAACCATGGGGGATGATTCACCATTTTTGGGTAAAAATGTAATAATTTAAAAATAATAAAATAATAAAACTACTTTTTCAACTTCTATTTTCAACTTATCTCCCTAAGGTTTTATGCAAATTTCAAGCGGGAGTATTCGTTGGATGCAAAATCTTATTCCTCCTCAAAGGAATATCCATGTTGCATATTTTCTATGGACCCTGCTACACGAAAAATGAGAAATACATGGAAAAACGTGATTGGAATCATGTTTTTCATATATTTCTCAATTTTCTTGTAGCAGGGTCCATTGAAAGTATGAAAAATGGGTACTCCTTGGATGAGGAATAAAATTTTGCATCCAACGAGTGTTCCCGCTTGAAATTTGAGTAAATGCATAGGGATATAAGTTGAAAATACGAGTTGAAAAATTAGTTTTTCCTTTTTTTCCCTCTAAAATTTGATGATGTAATCTATTATTATTTTAATATTTCCATTACTATTTTACAATTTCCTTAGGAGGCCCATTTGGGACCTCAAAATTCCCCTAATGCTTCGGTAATCTCATTGACAATGCGTTAAGGTCCAAGCCAATGCATTTTGAACTTTCCTAGATGGCATGAAAACTTGCTATCATATAGAAAAACTGAATCATATATTTTTTCTGATATGTCTTTCATGCCAAGATTTTTCTCATGCCTTTTGCACCTATTGATGGAAACCAACAGTGAATCAGTCTTCCTCCAGCGCAACTAGCTACGATAGTTTCTCTTCTATACTATCTTGATCAACCATGTTAGTGACTGCTACAATGCGCAGAATAGGAACGATGTATCCATTGGCATAACAACTTCCTATCCAAATACCAACCTGAATTGGTCTGCCCAGTGAATTTCTTGTATGTAGCTCAATATGCCCATAGAAACTAATGTACATGTACGTCCCAATCATTGCGGTTAGCATTGTAGACCTTTGTGAGGATGTTATCTAAAATTTTATTAAAGGCGTCTACCGTTCCATTTTCTTGCAGATGATATGGTGTAATATTCTTATGGTACACCTTAAACTCCATTTTCAATGTTTGGATACTCTCATTTACAAAGTGTGTACCTTGGTCACTCATCAAGATTTGAGGACACCCAAACCTTGTCAAGATATTCTCAAAAATGAAGTGGACAGTTGTTTCTGCACTACAACCCTTCACAGTCTTAGCTTCTACCTATGGAGTAAAAAATATGTTTCAGTAACGATATAGTGCACACCAGTCTTCTTTCCAGGAGGGTTGATCAATCCTACAAATTCAATGGCCCACTTATCAAAAGCCTGCAAAGTCACTTGTGGTTGCAATGGAATTTCATCTCTACATGAAAGTTTCCCTATTCTCTAACACACATCACAAGCATGCCAGTACTCTTTTGCATCTCTATGTATCGTGGGCCACCACAGCTGTGCCCTCAAAATTTTCTACGAGGTTGGTTTTCCTACATAGTGATCTCCTGCAACCCCTGAATGTGGTTCAACTAGGATGCTTGGTATTTCAAACTCCAGAACACAGCATCTCAATATCTCATCAGTGCCCATCTTATACAACTAGCCAGTAATCAAATTAAATTTACTTGCACGTAAGTGTTTGGTCAATTTAATTGTCTTAAATTGATTACATAAATTATCGACCAAAGTTGGTAAACTTGCGAAATGCAAGTGCACAATATATGCTAGAAGCCTCTTTTATTCATTTAGTTTATTAGTGTGATGATTGGATTTTTAGATATTACTTCTAAGGATGTTTTTATTCTTATGTTCCTAATGAAATTGATAAATTTAAATTACAACTAAGTTCTAAAAATCAACATGCTTTCTACTCTGTAAAAACTGAAACAAACTTTCTCTATATTATGAAGAAATATTAACTAATTTATTTGTTAGTCTCTAAAAATTCTTATTCTCTAACAATCTTTTGCACGAAGATAAAATCGAATTCTATAAAAGGGAATTTATATTTTTTTTATGTTTTTAAAATGAAATGTTATGGCAATGAAACTTGTAAAGAAATCACTATAGATCTTGAAAGGAAATCACTTATGAGCGGAAAAAAAACGCACTCATATGCTGAAAGGAAATCACTCAATCACTACTATTTCAAAAAGAAATCACTCATGCTCTTGAAGTAAACCACTCATGAACTTGTAAAACTATAAAATAAATCACTGCTCCTCTAAAAGTAAAACTATGAATATTCTACAATTTGACAATTCGAAAGGATAGATTGATGAATCTACATCAAATGATAAAATAATACTTATGAAAGAATCTACATCAAATAACAAAATGAAATTCTGGAGGTAACTATAAAAAATGACAAATTGGATATCTGTAAACAACTACGGAAAATGACAAAGCTGAATTCTCAAAAGAACTACATCAAATGATAAAATGAAAACATGAAAACAACTACATTGAAACATAAAATGCATATCCTTCACTGTTTGCAGGGGCCCTCCACAAATAGGCAGTCAGATATTTACTCCGACAGTTAGCTACACATCAATTCTTCAAGGTACTTCTTCATTAAAAAATAATGAAAAACAGAGTTTTAAAACATCAAAATATGCTTCAGAAAATTAATGTCCCTTATTTGTTTCAATGGATTGTTTATATAGGGCTTACAATGTAAATTCATGGAGATTCATGTCGCTAAAATCAAAACTGAATGGACACCTATTTTCCATGAATTAAATGAAGCACAATCTATTCCAACTTGTATTTTCTTGTCTCGATGTTTATTGACACGTGGGCACAATGATTGCTCATGAAACTGCAAAATAGGGCTCCGAATAACCTGAAATATATCCCAAATGGTAACGAATTCAAGAAAAATACTCCTACAGAACTTAATTGGACATGTTCTAAACAAAACCTATGTTTTTTTTGTGTGATTCACTTTAGTTTGCTCAGAAAACAAGTTTGAAGTTGACTGGTCAGAACTGCTGCTTCCCTTGATCTTTGCTTGGAGATCCACATGTGTGAGCTGGGTGGAATTTGACCAACAACAATCCATATTTGGTCTTCTAGAAACAATTTCCATGTGTTGGATTTTATTCTAGAGTGATGTTACTACCTCAAGCATGGAGACAATTGTGGAAACTGTAGAAACTTGAACTGTCAAACTATCATTAGTAAAACCATGCATAATTATCTTTAATTCATTAAAAATAATTTAAATAATAATAATAAACCATGTAAACATGTATGTGGGAATTTTGTGCATTTATGAAGAAATATGGTTAAAAATGATGATAATGGGTGAATGGAATGATGTGAAAATGGATGGTTTCATCAACAAAATTATGACAAATTGGAGCCTCAGCATTCCCCGACACCAGAGATTTTTCATGTCCTCATGCAAACAAAGCATTGCAAAGTTTCATAATCTAACTGGTTCCTTGTGTTCCTTTATTCTATCATTTCATCTAAATTCTTGACCAAAGCTCCAAGAGAGCAATATTGACCCTTTATCTCAATAAGATGAACTTTTCTCCAACCCTTCATTATTTATTATATGCAACTTGTGTGAAAGAAATGATGCCCACATAATAACATATCCAAGTACTTGCCAATATTTTAATTGTGCTCGAATTGTTCAAGCCTTGGTAGAATACCATATTGTGAAGAACACATCAAGACTTGTACTCCATATATAGACTTTTAGTATGGATGGAAATGATCATATATTGCAGCCCATAATGATTGTCTTCTTATCTTCCATGCATAGCAAACAATCATAATTCAACAATGTTGTCAAATAGTTTCTTCAAGAACTCGCAAACTAATGAATGAATAATAATTCCCAATCTGAAGCTTTTGACAATATGAGTTGCACATAACACAAAATAAGAGTTTTTTTTTAGGGTTACGCAACCTATCAAAGCCTAAAATATGCTTTGAAGTGATTTCAAGAGTGTGTGAACAAAGCCTTGTTGCAATCTTCTTCTTGTGGCTTTGTAGTCATCATTTCTTGACTTCCAATAAAAATATGAAGATGCACGATATGACACTTAATTTAAGTGCTCAATGTAATTTTTGATCATGTTCTAAAAACATGTACCATGAAGTCAATTTTTTCTATTTCTAAAATAGTTCTTTTTGTCAAGAACATCATGTTGATGGACCATTAAGGAAAGCATGAATTAACAAGAAAGTGGTGAAAGGATAGAAGAACATCATTATGGCCATGGAAAACAATGAGATGATCACATGGTTGGAAGGAATTTTTTGATAAAGAATCAATCATAACTTGTCGGATTGGTTGTTAAAATGTATGAAAAACATAATGGGAGAAAAATTGGAACTACATGTTTACAATAGCTTTTCATCAAAAAATTTAGAATTTTTAACAAATTAAAAATCTTAAGCCTACTTTTACCTCAAGTTTATCTTTTGGAATTGGAGAATAGAACACGATCTAATCGCTGATGTGGCATTGATTTGTCTCAGGTATTCTGCTCCATGATGCATTGACCTCCACTTTGACCTTGCTCCACAAATTGTATCTTTTTCATGTAGCAAATTTTTTTTTTTTCCAATTTATCTCAAATGGTAAATCAAATTCTCTTGAAATTTTCTAAGGTTGTTACTATTAATATTATGCATCTTCTCAAAAAATTTCTCATCCAATGGGTGCACAAATCTCAAGAAAAATGAGAAATCACTATAGGTGAAAGTGACCAATTTCTTGAAAATTACACATTGAAATTTTCTGAAATTTTCGTTGTTCATTTAATATACCTCAATGCATTTACCATAAAAATTCCAGGCTTAACAGATGCACTCTTTGCATTGTTTCACCTTTCATGTTGCCCAATGTTGCAACAAAAACATATGCCACAAACTCATTTAAAGTCCAAATTGAGTGATTCAAGATGGAAACCATGTATTTTTACTTTTTCTACCACCACATACCTTCAAAATTCTATTTTGATGAAGAAAAGGCAGTTATGTGCAAAAATACCAAAATCTTTCTTAATCTGTCCAAAATGGTGAAAAATGAAAATCTGCCTTTAAAACCCGCTGAAAAGTCTTGGAAAACTGCACTTATTTTAAATTATACCCCCATGTTACTCAATTTACTATATTCTGAGAAACTGAGAAGCTCAGAATTTTTTATGTCTTCTCCAATCTATTGCAATATTTGTACCAAAAATACCTCTGGAAAAAGCTACTAGAACAGAAACATGTTGCTATAGCAATAGCTGCAGAAACTGCAACTTTCTGTAGTTGTTGCAAAAAATGTCAATTTGTTTAGAAAATTATTTTCTCAAGTTTTGAACTTCTGATTTGAATTGTGTACTACATGCTGAAGTAGAAACCATGAAACATACTGCATATTGATCGAAATAGGCCCAAATTTATTATTTTTCTTAAAAATGAAAATGAATGAAAAAGTGTTGTAATGGTGCCATCATGCTGCTATTGAATGAAAGAAAGTTGAACATGCTCCTACAAGAAATCCATAAAATGTACTACTGCAAGTTGTTTTTGATTCCATAAAACCATTAGTCTTCATCGAAGCCAAAATTCATGGTACAATTCTTACCATGAGAATGAATGTGTCAAAGTCGAGCATGGGAAAAAATCATTGGATTACTGATCAATGATGAAAATCATTAACCAATGCGAGAGAACTTGCAAATAATGTATATGAGTGTCAAGGTACCTGAGTGCATCTTGACAGGGATGAACGAATGTGTTGAAGTTGAGTCGCCTGCGAGATTTGAAAATCAAGAGACATTGTTTTATTCCCATTGTTGTCAATGAGGAGGCTTGTCATTGATGTATGAAAGTTCCTAATATCTAATCTTGATCCCAGGTAATGTGTTAGGGTCGATGGGACAAGATCTGTTGGAAGGTGGACCTTAAGGAATTCCAAATCATCCAAATCGGGCATAGAACCAAAAATTATTTCAAGAACCATAATAAAATATTGAAACCGTCATGAAATTGCAGAACTTATTGTGAAATATTCTCGCCATTTTCCTGGTTTTCAAGCAAATCTCATGTCCAATTGCACCAGCAAGCTAGTTTTCACAATATGACTTTTTTTCTCTTTAATTTTTATTTTTATTTTTTATATGTCCTACTCTACTTTAAATACAAATATTGTTCAATTATATGAATACTTCCAATGGAACCATGTTTGTAACAAGATGATAGATAAACTCATATGCAGGTTTGAAGTATACTCTGATATGTACCAGTATATGAGAGAACAGTTTCCTTGATTGATATGGTGTCAAAATATACTGAAGAATTTAGCATTGAGATTCGATGACTTCGCTGAACCAAGATTCAATGTAATCTTGTATTCCTTGGCTTCCTGCTATCATGTCATACAAGTCTTCAGAGATGTGATCTTCATCCATAGAATCTAGTGATAGGAATGCAAGAAACTTTTCAATCTCATGTTCCAACAACTGCTCTTTATCAACAAGAATCCATGATTCTTGGACCTTATTTGAATCTTCTTATTCTGGTTGTTGTTCTTCAATGGCACCTGGTGAATCATTTTTCAATACCTCAAAATTGTAAGTGGATTGAGGTGTTTTATTTTTGGGGATTCAAAATGGTTGTCTAGGTAGTGGAGTGGGAATGGATATTTGGGCTGATTATGTGGTTGGCAATAGGAAAGGTCAATTGAGTTCAATTGATGGTGAAATTGATGTTGTGGTGGAGGTGAATGGTATTGATAATGTTGATATTGGTATTGAGGATAGAGAGGGAAAGATTGAGGATATGGAAGATTTCCTTTGTAGGGCCTTTGCCAACATTATTGCTAATATTGGCTTTGAGGTTGGGATTGAGATGGCCAATGTTTCCAAGATTGGTTTTGAGGTTGGGTTTCAGATGTCCAAGGTTTCCAAGGCAAGGGTGTTTTCCAATTACTTATAGATTGTTGCGCACAACCTTGAACCTATGTACAAGGTTACTGCATCATATTGGGTTGATGAGGCTATCATAGTCCTCTTTGAGCTACATAACAAAGTTTCTCTTTTTCTTAATTCACTCCATTATCCTTCTGGTAAACTGCCTTCAACCCTTGTAATGATTGGAAATCTTCATTATTATGTGATCCTACACAAATTTTACAAATTTTAATGATATCAAGTGGACATTCATGCAAAAAATGTTTCTTTGTACATTTAGGGAAAAATAAAGCAACATTTTCAACTTTTTGTTTTTTTTTCTTTCCTAACATGTCAATTTGTTCATTTAAATTACCAAGAATGTTTAGCAAATCTTTAAGTTTAATTTTACTTACCAATCATGATTTCAACCTACTTACTCTACCCATAAATGGATCTTGGGAGGATCTTACATACTTTTCTTTTCCTCTTGATATGTTCTTGCACATTTCAAAAATCTCTTGAAATGACAATTGATAGACATCTTCCTTTCCCATCAGATTAAGAAGATCAATCCATTTATCCTTTATAGCATTTAGTAGGGGAGTTTTTAATGTATCTGATCCTAAAATATGTAATTTAAATATTTTGATATTATAGGTAAATATCTCCACTAAATCTTCTAGGCTTTCATCCTCTTTTTGGTTCATCTTAAAGACTTCATTTCTAAGGTCATGGTGGATGCAATAATCTTTATATTTTTCCAAAAATACTATTTTCATATCATCCCATGTCCTTATATAATTTGTTCCTAAATTCATGAACAACCTAAGAGCTCTATCCTTCAATGTTTCTGGAAACAAATTCAAATTTTTAATGTGAAATGAGTAGCCATAAGATCTACAAATCATTTCAAATTAAAAAATAAAGGTTTCCAGGTCTTCTAATCTCATACCTTTGAAATTTGGAAGTACAGATGGAGGGATGATCTTCATATGACCAGTGACATTAGTTTCTTAAATGGTAAATCCAAAAGGATATTCCTCTTATTCATCATCTTTGTCCATTTCTTCAACCTCCTTTACGAAATCTTATTCTACCTGCAAAAATAAGAATTCATGTTGTGGATGTGTGGCTCTTATTGCACCACGTGATATAGTGGGTGCAGTGGGTGTGGTGGGTGATTGAAGTTTTTATTTTATTTTTATATTTTTTTTAATTTTTATTTTATATATATTTTTTAAATTTTTTTTAAGAAACAAAAGGCTCATATTTACACTTCCCAGAGAAATACGGAAAAATGTTTGGTCAATTTAATTGTCTTAAATTGATTACATAAATTATCGACCAGGGTTGGTAAACTTGTGAAGTGCAAGTGCACAATATATTCTAGAAGCCTCTTTTATTCATGTATTTTATTAGTGTGATGATTGGATTTGTAGAGATTACTTCTAAGGATGTTTTTATTCTTATGTGCCTAATGAAATTGATAAATTTAAATTACAACTAAGTTCTAAAAATCAACATGCTTTCTACTCTACAAAAACTAAAACAAACTTTCTCTATCTTATGAGGAAATCTTATCTAATTTATTTTTTAGTCTCTAAACATTCGTATTCTCTAATAGTCTTGTGCATGAAGATAAAATCAAATTCTAGAAAACGAAATTTATACATTTTTATTTTTTTGAAATGAAATGTTATGGCAATGGAACTTGTAAAGAAATCATTATATCTCTTGAAAATAAATTACTCAGGAATGGAGAAGAACACACTCATATGCTAAAAGGAAATCAATCAATCACTATTTTTTTGAGAATAAATCACTCATGCTCTTGAAATAGACCACTCATGAACTTGTAAAACTACTCTAAAATAAATCACTGCTCATCTAGAAGTAAAACTATGAATCCTCTACAATTTGACCATTCGAAAGGAAAGATTGATGAATCTACATCAAAATATAAAAGAAGACTTATGAAAGCATCTACATCAAAAAAAAAAAAAAAAACTTAAATTCTGGAAGTAACTACAACAAATGAAAAATTGGATTTCTGGAAACAACTATGACAAATGAAAAATTGGAATTTTGAAAATAACTACATCAAATGATAAAATGAAAACATGAAAAAAATTTACATTAAAAACATAAAATGCAGAACCTTCACTTTTTGCAGGGGCCCTCCACAAACAGGAAGTCATATCTTTACTCTAAGGGTTAGCTGCGCATCAAGTCTTCAAGGTATTTCTTCTTTAAAAAATAATGAAAAACATAATTTTAAAACTTCACAATATGCTTCAGAAAATTAACCTCCCCTCTTTGTTTCAATGGAGTGTTTATATAGGGGTTACAATTTAACTTCATGGAGATTCATATGGCTAAAGATAAGAAATGAATGGACACCTATTTTACACGAATTGAATTAAATACCATGTTGACTACATATCACCTACATTGAAAGGCTTTCATATGGTGTGAAAAAATTAGGAAAATCCATAACCTAGAAGGGAGAGAGGTTTACTCGGAATAATTCCAACATTTATTTAAAGGAAATAACTAATAAAGTTTTATTTTGAAGACAAAGCCAAGGAATTTTATGAACTAAAATTGGGTCAAATGAGAATGGATGAGTTAGTTAACAAGTTAACTCACCTATTATGTTATGTACCATACCTGAAGGATGAAAATGAAAATATACAATGATTTTTAAGTTGTCTTACACCATATTTCAAGGAAATAATTGAGTATGATAACCTAAAAACCATGGATGAGGTAATAAAGAAAGATCATATATGTTATCAACAAGGCAATTAGAAGAATGAAAAGTTTAAGTCTTGGTCCAACAAGAAAAAGGACAAGCTAGCTCAAGGTGGAATGAGTGGGAAATTTGGGTCTTTTAAGTATCGTGGAAAACGTAACTAGAAACAAGGTAGAAATAAAAATAACAGTCAACCAATAAAAACCCAAGACCAATCTCCAATTGGGACTAAAAAAGTTGATGTCAATATAGTAGGGTGTGTTAAGGACAAAGAACCTTTAATGTGTTTGGGTTGCTGAGAGCCCCATTTATTGTGAAAGTTCCCCTATAATACTCGGTTTGTGAAAAAATTACAAGACCTTCATGAGACTTCTACAATCAATGATGTAGCAAAAAAGATACCATGTATAAATGCACCACTGGAAGGATGTGAATAATAATACTAGTCCATAATAAAAATTAAGTGTGAAAAATATAACAATTCATGGTTGGCTCAACTACCAATAGGAACAAAAAGAAAAGTTACAAGATAGATAAACACATGTCCAATATCTCTCAATGCAATTCAGATTGCCATAAAATTAAATATTTTATTTTTCCGCACATATGACGTCATAATAGGGATGGATTGGTTAGAAAGGATCCAAAAATTGTAAATTTCCTAAAAACTATTGTTACCTATACAGTTGAAAATGGAAAAATGAAAATTATAAGAGGTATACCCAATCCTGTATCTATAAGATAGATATCGACCTTGCAGTTGAAAAGGGAAATGAGGAAAGGATGTCAAAGTTTCATCATTAAAGTGGATGATCACTCTTTAAATAAAATTGATAAATCTATAACAAATTTGTATGTTTTTCAAGGCTACCGAGATGTATTTCGAAATAAAATTCCATATTTTCGACCAAAAATGGATATATATTTCTCCATAGAATTAATACGAGGGTCAACTCTAGTGTGAAAATATCCATATCTGATGAGTGTACCTAAGATGGTGGAATTAAAAATGCAATTACAGGATATGTTTAGTAAATGGTATATTTGACCAAGTGTGTCACCATAGGGTGCACTAGTTATTTTCATCAACAAAACATACGAGACTTTTAGAATGTGCATTGATTATTGTTAATTAAATAGGTTAACTGTTAAAAATAAATACCCTCTTCCACGAATAGATCAAATATTCAATCAAGTAAGAGGAGTGATGATATTTTCAAAAAGATACCTCAAATCAGGGTATCACTAGTTAAGGATTAAGGAGGAGGATATACTAAAAAGAACTTTTTGCACAAGCAAGATGCATTACGAATTTATGGTACTAGCCTTTGGGCTCACTAATTCACCCACCACCTTCATGTGCCTAATGAACATCGTGTTCAACTTGTTTTTTGACAAGTTTGTGTTAATATTTATAGACTATATATTAGTATAGTCCCTGACTCAGGAAGAGAACAAGAAACACATGGAAATAACATTGCATACTTTTTTAGAGCACCAATTATATAAAAAAATTGGTAAGCGTGAATTATTTAGGGATAGGGTAAAATACCTTGGCCATTTAAGATCGAAAGAGGGTATAATGGTATATATGTGGAAGATGAAGTACATTTTATATTGGCTATGTATGAAATAGGTATTTGATATAAGATCGTTTATGGAATTCACTGTGTACTACCGCAGATTTGTAAAGTGATTTTCCAAGGTAGGACATCCCATAATATCACTATAAAAGAAAGGTGTAAAATTTATCTTGACACAAAAATTTCAAGAATGTTTTGACAATTACAATACCTTCTCACAATAACGTCCATATTAAAAATACCTAATCTGGACAAATAATTTTTTGAATGGACAAATGCATGTTCAAAATGGCTTGGGGGAGTGTTAATGCAACGAGTACATGTAATATTTTACGAGTCCTAGACATGAAAGGAACACAAAAATAACTATGCATATTATAATCAGATATGGAAATTATTATTAATGATCTGATAAATTGGAGTCACATTATTTCTTTGGAAAATTTTCACCTTGATAAAAAAATCACATAAGTTTGAAATAGTTTTTTAGACAGCTTGACATGAATTCCATGCAGGATAGGTGGACGTAATTTTTAAGGGATTATAATTTTGATATCAAACATCTAAATGGAAATGAAGATAAGGTGGAAATTATATGTGAGATAACTATGAGTAGGAATGAAACGATTTTT
Organism: Pinus albicaulis; assembly: GCA_034641835.2. Taxonomy (NCBI): domain Eukaryota; kingdom Viridiplantae; phylum Streptophyta; class Pinopsida; order Pinales; family Pinaceae; genus Pinus; species Pinus albicaulis. The sequence goes on from CM076571.1 coordinate 850,929,516, forward strand.
TTCGGAATTCGTAAAAACAACAACATTAAAATATCAAAATTATGATATGATTCATAACATTTTGAGGAGCGAAACTTCTCAAAAGAAACAGATGATGTATAAACTTAATGAGCAAGGATTGTTGGTTTATAGAAACATACTTTATGTCCAAAATTAAGGTGAAATTAGAATACTGATGTTGACAGAATATGAGAATAATCCATATGAAACACATCCTAGATATCAAAAATTTATTTTTGCACTGAAAAAATTAAAAAAATTAAAAATTAAAAAAATCATGGCCAAGAATGAAGAGGGATGTTGGAGAATATTTGGCAAGGTGTCACGAGTATCAATTAGTGAAATAAGAACAACAACACCCAGTGGGATTGATAAATCCCTTACCCATACTATAAAGGAAATGGGAAGTGATTTCACTCGATTTTATAATGGGATTTCCTAGAAGAAAAATACATCATAATTGTATCATGGTTGCAAATGTGCCACACATTTTTATGAAAGAAATATTCTAGCTCCATGGCGTACTTAAGACAACGATCTCAGATTAAGATGTGAAGTTTACCTTAGAATTTTGGAAGGACATATTTGTTAGGATGGGTACACAACTAAATTTTAGCACTGTGTACGGTCCACACACTAATTGATAGATATAAATATGAAATAAAGTATTTGAAGATATGTTGTGTATGCATGTTATGAATGAACCTAAAAAATGGAAAGAATATTTACACATGGCAGAATTTTCTTACAATAATGGTTGCCATGCATCACTCAAAATCAACCATTTTGAAGTGTTGTATGGGAGGATATGTCGTGTTCCATTGAATTGATGTTGTCAAGAAGATAAACACATGTTGGGACCAGATTAATTATAGGAAATGGAAGATATGGTTAAGAAGATCAGATAGAATATGAAGGAAACTTAGGATAGGCAGAAGAGCTATGATGACTTTAAATGAACACATAATAAGTTCCAAATAAGATAATTTTTTTATGTTAAAGTTTGACCTAAGAAGAGCTCCTTGAGTTCTAAATAGGCCCCTCAGTTTAGTGGGCCATTTGAAATTTTGGTTAGAGTAGGGCCAATGGCCTACCACCTACTAGCTCATATTAAAATTCATAATGAGTTTCATTTATCTTTTTTCAATAAGTATGTACACAACCTAACTCATGTAATTTATTTCCATTTTATAATTGTTGAACTGGAAAGAGATTTTTACGTTGAATAAAAACAATGTTTAGACCTAAGGGAGATTATACTTTAGAATTGAGCCATCCTCTAAGTTAAAGTGCAATGGAAGCAATTTAGGCATGAAGAGGACACCTCGGAAATGGAGGATGAGATGAGAAATAATTATCCTATGTTGTTTTCATGAATACTTGTATTTATTAAACAGGGACTATGACCCATATTAATAGGAGTGGAGATGTAATACCCCTTGAAAGACTCATTTTTTAATTTTTATTTTTATTGAGGAATTAAAAAGACATTTGCTAGAATGTTATTTCATTTTTATTTTCTAATATAAGAAAAATATTAATGACCGAAAAATCATCTTAGAATATTAATTGTCTCATAAATAGTTTAAGAGGTTAACATGAGAGATTTACCACTAAGTGTCATGACACAACAATTGAAGAAGTTATTCCTAAAGAGGAAGGAGAAGCAACAAATTAAGATAAGATAATATTTGTTTTGAAACTTTGGGTGAAACTTGAGTTCCATTGAAATAAGAAAAAAAAAGGACAAGAAATATTAGATAGAGAATGCAAACCACCTAGATAGTTGCAGGGTTTGTGAGAAACACCATGTGGTGGAATCTAAAAAAAGAGTTGTGGGAGATAAATATAGTATTTGGATAAACCTTACGAGTGCGAGGTAAATATTGATAAATCCAGAAAGGGGATTGCAATCTAATGCATAGGGTTGATGAGTAAAACAAGATAAAGAAAATCTTTCTAGTTTTAACGTGACAGTTAGAGGAAGAGCTCTTGAGGAGCTAGTTGCACAAGTCAATATAAGGTTGGGAAGAATGTTGAAAAGTCTAACATATTTATGAAAGGAAAAAGATAGTTTTTTTTAGCATTGAAAGACTTGTATGAGACGTATGAATTGTGAATATGTCTAGGTTGAGTTATTAAATCATAGCTTCTAAAATTTATTGCAAAAGTAGAGAACTATAATTTCTAGACTAACTTTCTGATTATAGGTAGACAGGAGACAAAAGATAAGGCTCAAATGAAACAAAACTTATGTTTACATGTGAAGGTAAAAATTGGGATTATATGTGCATTTAAATATATCTCTATGTTAGGTTGACATATGTATATACCAAAAAAAAAAAAAAAAACCTCCCAAATTAAATAATAGAATAATTGTTTTAGAATAACAATGTTTAAAAAGAAAATGGTTCATGTATAATTTATCTACTATTATAAGAAGAACAAAAGTTGGGTTTTATGCTAAAGTTGGACTCCTAAATTCCCAAGAGTAAATTTTTACCTTAGGCTTTGTAGAGTCGGTCTAAGTCATTAGAGCATTAGGACGCATAGAACTGGTAGTGGTTTCCCATTACTGGTGACCACAACTCTATTTGGATTAAATAAGGTTGGTATTTAAATATATACATAGGAATATTCATATATACATATATGTATATTGTAGAAATAGACTGTAATAAAACTAGTATAGAGAAATTACAGTGAACATTATACATTTGATATGGCATAAACACACTGCACAAACAAAAGAAAATATGTAAACCATATTTTATCATGTATATAAGATTTATTTTTTCAAGCCAAAAAAAACTACCTTCGATACACGTGCAAGTAAGGAAAAATTCAATGCCTTAACACCAATAATTTTTTAATAACTGGTATTTCCATAAAATTGTTGTAAAACAAAGATCAATAATGGTTAAAGCATAGTCCTCGTGGATAGAGTTCCAGGTATAGTGCCTTTAATACAATGCAAAATTTGATGAACTGTAAAGATTGCAGAAATAAAAACACATTTTAATATCCGAGTCTAAGTGGAAAAATAACCCATGTCTTTTAAGAGCTCTAAGGGTCATAATGCCTCAATTTCTGAAGCAATTTTCGTATCATCGAATGAATATAATGTAGAAACGTAAAAGAACCCTAATGCGGGGTGGCCATGCAAGGCCATCGTAAATTATTACATAAAAAACCTTCAGATAATTCAATAAAATGTGATGTGGTTGTAGTCCCTACATTATCAATACATGTCATTAAATCCCTAAGACTTTGAATAGACCGACTATGGGAATAAGTAAAATATTTATAGTGTAGTATCATAGTTGTGCTCTTGGGATGCATTTTATCCATTACAAATAACCTGGAAGAAAGAAGCGAACAAAATTAGAATCCGTAACCAACGTCAACACTTCGAAAAAGAAGGTAAAATCCTCGACGGGAACCCATTTCCATTGTAATGGAGATATGTACCTACAAGCAGAATCGAGTAAATGAAATGAGTCACAAACCCTTAAAATATAATTATATGCAGTTAAAGGAATGGATAAAGTACTAGGGTTAAAGAAATATATTTCCGATAGAGGAGCTGAGACATTGTGCTCCCTTTCCGTCGTGCATTGAAGGAAAAGGGAGGAAAATTTTGGAAGACAAAATTATAATGGTAAATATACTACCCAAGGAAATTTAATCTTTAGGATTTCCTTTAAAACCTTACTTGAAAGTTTCTCCAACAACTCCTCGGTATGAGTATGACGTGTAAACCATTGCTCATATCAAGGAACGTAACCTGTAGATGCAGCGAAGAAGTCAACAAAATCCCCGATTTTCACTATGAACAAATGGAATAAAAACTTGAAACAAATTGCAGTGGAAAAAATTATATATATATAGCCGCATCTACCTGTTGTAGTTGCACTATAAAACAAAATATCCTGGACTTATAACTTAAAGAACTATAAATCCCTTTAAAACTTTGATGAAGGAGCCAAAGATGACTAGCTATCAATTTATTATTGATTAGGGTTTGAAGTGAGAGAGAAAATCTCTCAACATCTCTCGAGGCAAGTGAAAAATGAGGCAATGTTAGGGAGATGGTGTAGGTTGTTAACCTAACCCTTCGCATAAGCAATCTAAGCCATACTTTCTTAACATTAAATATTGGTCGTTAGATTATCAAGATACGCTAGTGCCATATAAGAGTGGGATAATCTCTCCATGTGTTGAGTGTCATGTGAATGAAGTTTAGTTGTTATATAAGTTGTCCAAGTGTTGTTATGTAACTAGATCAAAAAAGTAAAAAAAATATAGATCAATGACTTGAAAATTAGTCTCCTCAAGGGGAAACTTCCTTTACATCATATAATTTAACAATTCTTGGATACTTCAAATGAAAATACTTCCTTGTATACATAGGTGTCTATAGGATCACAATATAAATAGATCCTACATAAAAAAAATAATGTAAGGGCACACCAATAACAATAGTGGGCTTCTATGGGACACAACAATAACCATATGGTGGTGACATGGGAAAAAAAAAACAATAAGGCACATGGGCTTCATTGGGGGGAAATACCATACCACGTGCATTCCTATTGGGAGATATATATTGCGGAAAATGTGAAATAATATATTGAGCATATAATAGGGGGTAAAAGGATTTTATATTGGAAGGTATAAAATATGGAGCTCAAATTTAACGAAAATGTATAAAGGGCTATAAAATTTTTATTGAAAAAATGGATACCTACAATATCTAGTGAAATTAGGGTTTTTCTAAATTTGGAAGGTCTATTGGGTTTGTATTGGTAGGCGGTTAAATAATGTTATTTTTATAGGTTTTTTCTAATATGTAGTCAAATTAGGGGTATCGTTTAGTATATCTTGAACACACATGACATTTCAGAGGTTCATTAAGTGAATCCCCCATGCAATAAGGGGGGTAGACAAATAATAACAATAAGGAGGATACACTAGTATTATAGGGACCTAACATGTCCCTCTCCTTCAAAAAAAGTGTTTTCATCAATGCTTGAGTATTTTTGGATGCTTTTGTATAAAATTCACATCCTCCCATGTCGAATATTCAGCGGGTAGGTTCTTCCACCTATGGAGATACTACAAAATTGATCAATAATGTAATTGTGTGGTTATTATTTCTGTGACTACTTCAGGATCCAATATGATATTTCCTTTCTTTTCAAGTTTTATAAATATTGTTTGAACTGGGAGTTGGTAACAAATACCCTTCTTTAATCATGAAACATGGAAAAATGGGTGTACTCGAGAAGATGGATGAAACTCCAATTTGTATTCCATAGTACCAATTGATTGCAACACCTTGTAACAGCCATAGTAATTGGGTGATAATTTATTATCCTTCTTGTTTTTCTTGAGGGACTTTTTTTTGTATGGTTGTGGCCATAAAACTACGAAGCCACCTACGCGAAAGAATCTTTCATTGCGATGTTGATCTACATATTTCATTTTATTTTGTGCAATAGTGAGGTCACCCTTTAAGAGTAGAATAACTTTTTTTTTATGGTCAATGTGATATTCCACTACTTGAACCTTAGAATTTTCCCTTAAAGATGATGTGATGGGCGGTGGATGATATCCAAAAAGTTCCATAAATGACGCCATTTTTACTGCGGCATGGAAGGATTTTTTATACCACCATTTAGCCAAAGGTAACCACTTGAACCATTGTGTTTTCTTATGAGATACAAAGGAACGAAGGTATCCTTCAAAAGATTTGTTCAATATCTTAGTTTCCCTACCAGATTAAGGATGATGTTGAGAAATGTAAATAGTTATAGTCTTCATAATTGTCTTACTCATTCAAATATGTATCCTATGTAACTAACAAGAAAAATATAAATAAAACCATTATTATTATAACATGGGTTTCGTTCTCATTATTGATGTTCTTCTAGGTAAAATCATGTTCTTCGTGATTTTAGGATATCTTAGGTCCTAGGATTTAGTCAAAATCATGTTTATAAGACCCTTCTAGGAAATTTGTAATTGTAAAAAGAATTATTTTTGAGTCTATAAAATCCTAAAAACTCAAAGAGTACAAGTCGATGTTGGGATGTTAAAGTCAACCTAAAGGAGGGAATTTGACCCCTTTAGAAGGTTATATAAATGAGTAGTTCAACTTCACTTGAGACACCCTCACCCACATGTTTAATATACAAGAAAGTGTTTCATCTATAGTTGGATAGTTGCATGAAGGGGAGAAAAATTCAAGGAGAAGGGATAAGGAATAAATTTCGTACTTTTTGGGCTCTATCTCTCTCACATGTGCAAAGTTCTAGGGTTTCTATGCTGGAGAAAGAGATTGAACTTATAGGACCGAATAAAACTAGTACAAAGTGAAACATATTGTATCTTGGAGGGAGGAAGATATGTCTAGACCTTGCTGACCTTAGGAAGAGTTTTATTTTTCTTTGAAGGTCCTAGGGGGAGGTTGATCTTGGGTTTTTTCAGTGGCTATAAGGCTAAAATTGTAGGGTCAAAGTTGGAGATTGAGTAGCAGTATTGTAGCTTGAAATTCGAAGTTGCAATGTGTAGTGGTTTCATTTATATAAAAATGAAGAACCTGAAGAAGGGGTGATTGGGTACTAGGAGAAGGACTTGGTCTATGGATTTGGTCTTTATATGTCATTTGAAGCATATTCTAAGAATATAATAGTTTCTGGACTTTTACCCTTGGAGCGGCATTTCCCTAGTTGAGAGCCTATACCTGTGTCCTCTTTTATTGTTGTTGCTTATTGATAGTTTTTTGATGAAAATATCTAAGTAATGAACATAAAGAAGATAATTAATATTCACAAGAAAGTATCAATAATAACTAAAATATGATATAATAGTTTCCACTTTACATTTTATAACACGATGTGATATTTGATGAGAGCAACGAAAGCACCTAGAAAGGACACTATAAATTAATTTTGTTCAAAAGATAGGAAGCTCTCGAAGTGTGAAATAATAAGACTAAAAAATTGTCTCTTTAAGGGATCTAGTTAAAGGATCATTGGTATAAGACCCTTCTAATCTAGGGCTTCTACATTGAATAAAATCAAGACTACATCAATCTTGCAAGGAAGTTGTTGATCTTGCAAAAATGAAGTCCATTTGTAAGGCATCAATATTGGAAGATGTTGTTGGAGGAATCCTAGGGAACATATTTCAAAGACATCATCAAGAACTCTCCAAAGGTCTTGAAGACATAAAGAAGGCAAATAACACTGTCAAGGAAAATCGTGACCTCAAGTAAGTAACATATTATTACAGTATGTATGAATCTTTATGTCACTTGGGTTCTTTCTAGAAGGAAAGAAATAAGATAATTTGAGTTTCAAACTATCTGACATGGAAGAACAAAATTGACTTGATACTCACATAAAAATAATTAATGGGATATGTTGTTGGAGAGATTATTGAAAAAGAGAAAGATAAAACTCGATAAACAGAAAATTAAAATAAATGGGAAGTAAGGTAAGAAAGGATCATAGTGGATTCCATTAAATATTCTCTTGTTCCATTTGTTGCAAATTTGAATACTTCCAAGGCCATGTATGCCAAGATAGTGAATTTGTGTTTGGTATGTACAACAAGCCCAAAAAAGTTGTTAAGAAACAAGTTATAAAAAATAAATAATTCAAAGGATGAGGATGTGGCACCCTTCCTCATGAGAGTCTCTCAACTAAGACATCATATGAAAGGACTTTGGTAACAAATCACCAGTTTTGAATTCATTTTTTATGTACCAAATGAATTTACTCCATAATGGAGCACCTTTGTAGCAAGCATCTACTAAAAGAATGATTTAACTCCCTTATATGAGTTGTGGGCGTGATGCATATTAGAAGAATCAAGGGTCAAGGTCAAATATGACATTTAATCTAATGAGAAATATCAAGCCTTTCTAGCTCAAGTTAAGAAGTTGAAGAAAGAAAACTTTGATAAGTCCAATAAGAAATATATGTCAAAAGTGCAATGTTTCGGGTGCAATGAATTTGGACACTTTAAGATGGACTCTCCAAAATAAGACAAATGAAAGGAGTGAAGCTCCTGTAGCTGAAGGTGTGGAAGAGATTGAGAATAAGGCAAAGAAGGAAGAAGTGAAGGATATTTACTACCAAATAAGGTTCATATTATTTCAAGTTCTCTCAGAAGATTAATCCTTTTTTTATAATAACATGTTTTTCATAACATCATAGAAAGAAACATATGATAGTATCATGCCTATAATTTACATTATTAAGGTGATTTGTGGAGATCATCTAGATAGATGGATATATATAAATTTTCTTCATAATGTTCATACATGTACTATCTAACATTATTTTATAGGTAGTCATGTTGCTTAGTTGGATCATCGTGATCCTAGAAGAATATTCCTTAAGGAAGGTTCTTGGGAAAATCACTGTAACAAGGTTAGTGTGCATTCCATGTAATTTGGAGTCAATATTGGTAAAAGGATTAAGGAATGCAATGGGTTATGATGTAGGCTTTTGCATGGATAGATAGATGTTCGAATGAAAGCACAGGAATGCATTCTAAAAATAAAATTTTGGATAAGACTCGTGTGTATTATATTATGGAAATAAAGCTGGTCATAAAATATTCTTAAGTATATGGATATATGATGCTTAGGAAACATATGATTTGACTTTCTTAGGAATATATAAAGGCCAATATTTTTTCTACCATATGTGAGATAATTATTAAGTCTCTAGAATAAAAGTTGTAACTTGGTAATCAAGTTCGATCCTTTGGTAGCATCATGCATCAAGGAAGTTTCAAGTGGAGATAGTCGATGATGATTTTGATGAGAAGGTCATCATGGTAAGGTAAGTCTAATTTGTCTATGATTTGGTTATACGGTTAATTTTTTTTACTGACTGGAAGGATGTTGCAGGAATATATGATAGCAACTGAGACAAGTTCAACTGTATCGATTAAGGATATTGTGGGAATCTCGATATATGGTACCTTGCAAATATGAAGTCAAGATAGGGACATCTTAGGGTAAAAAGGGTAGCATTACAAGAAGATAAACAGAAGGTGAAAGGAATATCACTTTTAAGAATAATTTATGATGAACTTGAAATTTAGGAAGGATCAATGTAATGCCTTCATATCAAAGAAGAAAGTGATGACTAGGAAGATTGGCCTGGAACCTCTCACAAGATCAAAGAGAGAAGGTCACGCCATGAGACCTAGGAAAGAAGAAAGCTTGATGTAAGATATGTGAAGAAAATAAGGATCCAGGAAAGTAGCTAGTAATTTAATGGAGACAAGATATGAGGCTTGTGGCGTTGAATTCTCAAACATAAAGGACGTTGGAAATATCCTCTGGATTTAAGAGGGAGAAAACGATTCTCCTTGAATATGAGCAAGGTTCTATTCTCAATGTTAAAGGAGAATAAGGATCTCCTCTCTGGGTTAGAGGGAGTGGTGTTGGAAATCACATGTGCATTCTCATCTTAACGTGTCATGCACTTTGTGACTATAAAATATCATCGCAAGTGAACGGAAATATCCTACTTTATCTATGCATGAAGAATATCCTAACAACATAAATGGTTGTTTAAGACTTTAGATTTGCAATATAAAGTTAGAAAAAATCCTGTAAAAACCTAGATCTATGCAGTAAAAGTAGCTAAACAGTAAAAATAAATAGTAATAGCTGATGCAAAGTTAGCTGCAAGTATCCAACACACAAGACAACATTAAAAGAATGTTTTTATTTTACAACACTTGGTGAAGGAAACAAGTAGATGTTACTAGTCCCCTTCAATGGGATGGGTCCTTGGTTGTCCTGAATGCTTCAACTTCAGAATTTTCTCTCTCTCAATGGTGTAGAAAACCCAAAGCATATGTGTTGAACTCAAGTGGGAGCTCAAATAGAAAAATAAAATAATAGTGATAATGAGAATGATCAAAGTGAAAAATGAATGGAAAAAGCCTCCTATTTATAACAAAATATTGAGTTATACTCAATAATGGCAAATAATAACATATTATTAACGAAGATCTGGATCTAAACCCTTGGAATATTTTATTATATTTTGTTGGAGTGAAAAGGCATTTAAATTGGTTAGATTCATTTATTTAGAAATAATAAACAAATAAATGATTTATTTATCATTTCAAGAATGTGGTTAAGGAATAATAAACAAATAATTATATACTTAATTATTCCTAGGTGATTTCGTCAAATTTAACAAGGAATAATAACTAAATAATTATTTAATTAATTATTCCTAGATAAAAATAAAAAAATTAATGATTTATCTACTTAATTCTCGCTATTGGGTTAAATATGACCAGGAATAGCATTTAAGCAATGGTTTAATTAATTCCTCCTAGATTAAAATCAAATAAATAATGGTTTATTTAATTATTCCTCATGGGTTTTCCTGTTTTAACAAGAAATAACTTAATAAAATATGGTTTATTAAATTATCTCTTATAGTGAAAGCAATATTACTATGGTAAAATTCATCCTATATGGTGTTATTTGATCCATCTAATTAGAAATGGTTAGATGAGCAATTTTTGTTGATAACATTTTGCCCCAAATGTTTGAGCGTTAGGAGAAAATTGTATGACTGAAGTCCTTTGTAAGAACACAAGACACCAAAGGGGAGTCAGAGAGAGAGACCGAAGTGAAGTGAGAGAAGAAAATGAATGAGGAAGAGAGACCTACAAAGTGATATAAGTCTCCTTTTATGTTTGAGTACCTATTCTTAATGAGGTGGGGGAGGCATACCCATACCCACCGATATTAAAAAGTACAAAGAATAATTGTGAGGCCAAAAATGTGGGATTGAGCTACAAAATGTATAATACATGATACATGACATGATGCCATCAATGGACTAGAAAATAATACAATGGATCCCATATACATAATGTGACTGGAAAAATAAACACTAGAACTGAAGACAATAACATCTAATTACATGAGACATAAATAGTGGCCCTCCATATGACATGTGGAGGGGGGTGGGTATAAAAACCAAAGAAGCCTTATTGAATAGGAAAGGGATAGGAATGATTGAATGGATCATCTGAATGAAACATGCATGGTGTAGGCAGTACAAGCGGCAGGAACCGAACCCATCAAATCTGCGAAACTACATATGAGGCTATAGCATAATCTGATTTCATCCGGGAATGTGGGGGGCTACTTGAAGGGCCACCCCCTCATGATGTCTGAAACATATCACACACACCCTAGAATCATTGATACAATCTGTTAGATCACCAGACCATCTAGTATACGAATCTCAGTCATGTGATAATGAGTTGAGGTTGATCATATGAGAAACAACCAATTCAAAGGGCAATGGTGGTTCCCTTTTCTCGATCTGAGGCACCGAACAAGAATGGAAGCTAGAACCAAGGTAAACCGCCTCTAGAAATTTCTTCTGTAATTAATGTGTTGATTTCGACAAAAGAAGGTCTGCCATAGCTAAGGGAATCATGAGTCCTGAACTAAGGCAGGAGGGATCAGAGTAAAGTGATTGATGGACTAACACCAGGGATGATGATGGAAGAAGGGAATACCCAGTAGCAGACAGATGACTTCCCTTTTCAGAGCATAAAAAGCAGGGTGGGCCTAACAGCATTGACTCGACTCCAGAGGGGATGAGGGACAGTATGACTAGAGGCAAAAATGGGCACAATGTGATGAGTGCAATGGTAATAGGGATGGAATAATGTAACAGGAGATAAAGGGACTCAACTCTGACTCCATGAATGCAATCAATGACTCAACTCAGATGCTCTAAACAAGAGTCACTCGATGATGATGCCACACAGGGTAGGTCAAGGGGGACCATAAAAAAATGAATAGATAATGGTTTTCCATGACGAAAATTGACACATGAGATGAAAAGTACAAGGGTAAAGTGGTGCCAAGGTACGAGAAGATCATATGAAGAAATTCGGTTTTAATGGTGACAAAGTGACACTTAATATAAAAAGTGGCTTCCAGGTGAAGTGTCAAATCACCAAAAAAAAACAAGACCCATTATAAGGCCCAGTGAGAGATTTACAATGGTGCTGACGGTTTTTTAAACCGAGCTACGGTTTGGTCACAATTAGTGACAATAAATTTCATGGTTTTCCTATAAAAGGGAATTTACCCTCCAATTTAATTCATTTCCTAAGTGAGTTGTGGTGAATTTGGAGAGCAGGGTAACACCCTAAATATTGTGGAGATCGTAGTGGAAAAAAATACGATGAGAAATAGGATTTGTGACTTTTAGGAGGTTGGTATTACTTGTCTAAGGATGGTTGTAATTCTTCTTGGAAGAATGGCTTCGGGGGAAGAATCAAGTTAAGAAAATAATATAGGAATGAACTACGAGAGAAGGTCTAGGCTCATCCCCTCCCACCAAGTAAAAAATGGGGACCAAGTGGTAAGTATGGTTTAAAGTAGAATATTTGAAGATATGGTATCAAGCATTTTCGATATATGGCTCACCAGAGAGGCAGGTAATACAAACTATCCAAGGAATGGAAGGAGAATCGAGCATACCTAGATATTTGGGGTCTATGCCGAGACTTGTGTTAATCAAGTGAGAAGGTGGCCAGGGGTGCCATCATGCCTTCAAGCATGAGATATTTCCCCCAACAATAGGCGATGGATTGGACTGATATGGTATGCTAAAGGTGGGAATGATGCCTGTAACTAGAGGAGTTTGTGGAGCGCCATGATGTTCCAAGTGATAACATAATGGATTCAATAATTTAGTCTCATAGGCACTAAATCCTCAAGAGGATGGTGATAATATATAGGGGCATAGGTTCCCCCAAGAATAATATGGATATGCAACTGTATTTAGAATAATGGAATCTAAACACATTTTGATGATGTGGTCTACCATTTTTTTATGTTATGGTTATATTCCTATGGGAAGAATGGATAGATACAGTTAGGGAAAGGAAATAGTGGATTACCAATTGCATTTGGCACTGCATATATGAATCAAATGGACTAAATTTATGGGTTCGCATAGATGGTGTCACTATACAAAAGGGTGCCTTCGGAGGTAATGAATTAGTGCTCACCTAGGGAACATAGAGGTTGGACAACAACAATGTCTAAAGGACTGGGTTGTTGATGTAAAATGAAGGAATGATTAAGTGGATCATCCCTATAGTGATCTGAAGTGATATGAGACTTTATACATTATTCTAAATAGGGAGTAATAATGGTACTAGAGTCAACACTACCAGATACACTAGGAGGGTTGGGGAGAATTGATTCTCCTGGACTCTTAAATATGGGTGCCCTCTTACCCAAACATTGGGTTTCAATGTAATGCCTACAAGGTGTATGTGGTTCAAATGCATGGGTTCGAAGTAAGGGGTTATTGAGGAAATCAACCTCACTATGAATGAAGTCTTTCAACACCATAACATATTGGTCATGGGTCTGCTGCAAAAGGAAATTCGCACAATGGCGCATATAATCCCAAGGATAATCATGCATGGTCATGAATTCCATAATGTCTTAATCCGAATGTAATATGGGATAAATAGAGGGAGGGAGACCACTTGATGTGGTGGAGCTACCTAGCACATATTCATGAGAAATATGGTTCACATACGCATCGCTACTATGGGTAGACGAAGAGCTAGTAGATGAAACATCTACCGATGTTGAGATCAGGGTGTTTGATAAGGGAGGTTCAACTCAAATAGAATGGGAAGCCCCAGAGGGGTATTCCTCCGTGGATTTCATGGATGATGAAAGATAGAGAAAAATGACCAAATAGTCTGTCATCTCAACATCGGGGTAGGTATGACAATGGGTGTAGAACTGTCCTCTGGTTCTAGAGAAGCAAAACACAGAAGTAGATGAGTACATGATCCACTACGAGCGACCTCTATTTGATGAATTTCTTTAAGGGTATCGTGAAAGTTGTTGAGAAGGGGACAATGATGATAATAGTGGCCATAAAGGTCACATAAATCACAAGGGTGGTTCATGCGCAACAATTTGAGTTTATTAGCTGAATCACATAAGGTAACATGGACCTTTAGGATGTCAGATTCTAGGAACATTTCATTGACCATAGGTTTGATATGAGGAATCTCATGACAATTATGGGTGGCATGCCCAATAACATCACACAAAGTGCACGGAGGTGTCAATTTTGGGGGCTTAGGTGGAGCTAGAGTTGTTTGGGGAGCCTTGTCCTTAGGTTCCTTCTTTTTGGATTCCCCCCCCTCACTAGATGCTTTCACAACAGGATTAAGTTCTTGTCGAGGTGGCTATGACACTAAAGTAAAGGGAGGGGTCATGGTGGTTGATTAAATCAGGTTCAAAGTGGTATATGTTTTAAGTTGACGAGGAGGAATTTTTGTTGGGGGATCAATGTACCAGACTAGGATCCCCAAAGTAAAATTTGTTAAACTCATTGTAGCCGTAATAGGCACCAAAAATACTCCAGATGGGGGAGCTAAAAATGGTGTCTAACCTGAAGGGAAATGGCCTGCCAGAAAGTCTCCAAAATGGTTAAGGCTTGGGGGAACCATTCCTATTTGAAAAATATTGGGAGAGACACCAATAGAAGGACAAGGTCCTTTAGGAGATGGTCCTGATGGCTATGTCGAGTAAAAAACAGCAAATTGTGAAGGTGTTGGCTATTGGCTAGTCATACGAGGCCACTTTTGGCTAGCCCGAGATGCTTGCAACATGAAAAGGCTCGATGAGTTGGGCTCAGTGATAAGAATGCGGAGGGGTAGGGAAAGAACCAAGTAAGGTGGAATCTTTATAGACTCTTAGTGAAACACAAGTGAGAGGTGTGACTGATTGATTATCATCCACCAAGGAGATGATGGAATTAGGGGAGGTCTGAAAATTCAGTTCATAATATGTCAATGATCGATGGTGATGATATTTCCATTTTGGGGGAATCACATCTTACTGTGAACTGCAGCTGCGACAGCTGGAATCTTATATGTGTAGCTACGAACCAAGAGCATACTATAATCCAAGGGGGCATCAAAGACTTATATGTCAATACAAATAGTCTTTCTCGCAAGTGTGAATGGAAAATTGCAGAAGATGCTGAGGGGCTGAGAAGGTTGATTGTCCCAAGCTATAAAGTGATGGTAGATTGGGACAGATTGACGGATCTAATTTTCTTCCAAAAATAGGCGGACATCACATAGGTGCATGCACCCTCGTCAATGATACGTCTCTAAACATGGGAAGAATGGATCTTCACCAGTATTTGGAAGGCAATGGATGAAGGTAAGGGAGGATGTTATGACTTCTCAACATCAAATACAACAATACAATCATCTGAAGGATCCATAACACCCAAAATATATAGTAGATATTTCATTGTGATGGGCACATCTGGAGAACTTCCAGCATTGACAAGGCGGCATGAGACTATGCCAAGTCATATACTATGTTGTTGATGTGGGCGACTGCGACAGAGCTAGAATTTCGGTGTAATGGCCCTTTGGGGATCTTGGGAATGACCTCTAGCTTAGGCTGAGGGATGTATAAGGAACATTTGGTGTCGAGATGGACTTTGCGGATACTTTGGTTTGGGACTTAGTTTTAGACGTAGTGGGTTTCTTGTCATATTAGTGTGACCAGATCGGAAGGTTGACATCAGCAGTATTGACCCCTTCAGAATTCATCATGAGAATCTGTTAATCGGGGGTACCAGACTGCGGAGGTTGAGGAGCGACCTGACCTTGAGCTGTTTGGGCAGCAACATAACCTTGGTAAGGGAAAGGATTAGTGAACACAGCTGGTTGAGTTGGCGCTAGGTTTGGAAGAAGCGACGTGGTGGGTTGTTTTCCTCTAGACGCTGCTTGGGATTCCCACAACTGGCACATCTGGGGTAAAAAGGGACAATCATGAGTATAATGGCCATGCGCACCACAACATGAACAAATTTTGTTCGTATGAAGGGTCTTGTTCTGCTTGGGAAGATCGCCCTATTGCTAGTCTATGGTGTTAGGCTGGTTACCTTCGCGTGAATTTAGTTAAGTATCTTGGCGACCCTGGTTACCTTGCGCTTTTTGGTTCTGGTATCCTTTTCCCTTATTCTTTTTCTTCTAATTATAGGGATTATTCACACTCTACTAAGAATACACTTGAGCTTTAGGGGGCGGTCGCTGCTATGGAAGAGGTTGAGAAGGCACGAGTGGTGGGGATGCTAATGCCGGAGTGGTTGGAGAGTTGGGATGTGCATAAGGATATAAATGAAAGGGGGAAACATTTGGGTAAACATGTTGAGAAACAAATTGCCTTGGCATCGATTGATTTAACTGGGATACAAGTTTCCTGGAGGGGGGTAGGTGTTGGAAGAACGAGTCCCCCCTGGGGGTAACCATAACTCACATGAGGAGGAGCATATGGATGTGAAAGAGATCCAACAATACCATAACAACATGATATTCACCCGGTGCATTGGAACCACCAAGTCTAGGAAGATCTGGTAAAACGATATAAACATAACCAGACTTAGCATAAATCAAGTCATATTTTAAGGTGACCTAGAGAGCTTCTTCCTCTGACTAAGGAAAATGACATGCGACATATTTTCTGATGGGGGCTAAGAGCGTTTGAAGAAACCCATCCATATAGACAAGGGCATCAAATGTGGGAGCTCTACACAAGATCCTTCTTCTATGCCATTCCTAGATATGGTCAGAAATGCGAGCGGTAGAATATTGATCAAATGCAGTAAAAAACTCGGTATCAGTATAATAACGAAGGATTAATTGGAAATATGACAGAAACGATTTAGCAAGAGTCACAAAAGTGGTATGAGATGCGGTGGGCTGGTCAACATACAACTTTGCTGCTTCTTTAGTGAATGTACATTAGAACAACTGAAGATGGATTGAGTCATCGGTGATGGAATTAGATGAACACCACATATGAAAGGAGCAGACATGATTATTAATTTCTTCTCCAGTGTTTCCTTCAAACTTAGGAATTTCATAATGAAGCTTAGATGGCATAGCTTTCCAACCTGGATCATGGAGTATGGGGTCATTGAAGCACTGGCTAAAATGAGGAAGGCTTAAACCTGCCATAATAGGTAGAAAAGGAGTATCTGGGAAGGTTCCAGTAGTGGTTTCCCTAGTATTGGCTGCAACATTAGGGCCAGGGCTACCACCGGCTTGAGGAACTACCGCCTGAAATGGTGAAGGTGTGACGGTGAGGATAACCAGGGTCAGAATGAGAGGAAGAACCTGATGAACCAGAATCAGATTCGGTATGGGGACTTAGGGAATGAATAACTCGGACCCTATGGGGTGGAGTAATATGTCAAAGTGGAAACTGAGAGTGAAGACCTTGGAGTCTCTACGATAAACACCTTGTGCCCGCAATGATGGAAAGTCACAAATGACACTAAAAGGTTGAAGAGTGATAAACAAAGGATCTGTGAAGCATATTGATTAATGATGATGTTTATGTATTAGCTTGGTGGTGTAAACCAAGTGTTCTTTTCTTTAGGTGTGAATGTCTAAAATCCATGTGTTTATTTTAATTAAGTCCAAAAGGTTATTTAAAGAAAAAGAAAAAATGTTGAATACTTGTAAATAAAACTAAAATGACAATAAAATAAACAACTAATTATGCATAAATCCCAACCGAAATAAGGCTCTAAAACAACTAGACAAAAAAGGGGGTGATATTGACTCAAAACATACTAAAATGGCCAACAGATCAAATGTCGAAGGGACATGGATCTAATGACTCTATACTACTAGAAATGACGCAGAAAACGGGAAGAAACCAAAGGGGAAAATTGTTGCAAAAGATAAGGTTGAAGGTTAAAAACCTAGGGAAAACAAAGAGACCATAAGGAAAAGACCAAAAAAAACTCAAGAGAGAGTTTTTGATGTAGAAATAACCTATCAGAAAGGATATGTAAAAAGGATGGATTAGACCCTGAAACAATTGATGAAAATGTTGCAAATCTCAGACTACCTACTCAGCTTAACTCTTACTAAAAAGGTGGAAGTGTATTAAAACCCTAGGGGGCTTTGTTATACTTCAAGGAGACAAACTGGGCATATACATGCCTAAGATGGGCTAAAAAATACGTTAGACAACCCAAAACAGTGATCTCGGAAAACCCTAACAGTTTCAGACAAAACTCAGAAATAGATTCTAGATTGCAATTACTAACCTATGAATAGGTGAGCTTGAACTTTTTGACCAGATAAGTGTGATTTTAGGAGGAAATCACACTATTTAAGCTGAAAACAATGATTTCTGCTCCTTGGTTCTTGACAAAGCAGGCCGCGAAAAAAATTTCATTCTAGCGCGCCGATACCTATTACCTATAGAAAATACTGTGAGAGCATCCAAAATTTATAATTTTGAATGAATTAGGGAAAAATATTAGAAAAAACATCAAGAGACTAAAAACACCGTAAGAATAACCCTTGTTTTTGAAGCTTTTGGTCACAGAGGAATCTCGAATCATGATGTTGGAGTTGCCATTTTTTAGTGCAAAATATTATCTCACATGGTGTTAGAGTCGGTATCTTCATCCCTCCGTCAGAGATCAAAATCTCTTTTGTTGCATTTCATTTTAGGTGTCTCATTTAGTTCAGTCATTTGAATTCCATTAGGAGCATGGATCATCTGACGGAAGGGTATTTTCACTCATATACCTCATGTCATGTACCTGCTGGTCTGTGTCTGTTCATCAAAATCAATTTTACAGTCATTTACAGTCCTGTTTGGTCTCTTGGTCAGCAAAGAGTCATTTTAGGGTTTTAAACCTCATTAGGTCTAGGGTTTCATCTTAAAAATGTCTAATAATGCCAGCAGGCACATGAGGGAGGCTCGAAATAAGTTTTCATGGCAAAAATTTCATTGTCATAATGATTGATCATGACTTTTCTTCAAAACTCTGTTTTGAAGAAAAATTGTCCATTTTGTCTTTTGTAATAAATGTAATGTAATTTTCAAAGTTTTCTCAGTTGTGAAGTTCTTCAGGTGCAGCCTTGGTCACCTTTGCCAAATTACATGCCAGCCATCCCTGCAAAAAATAGACAAGAATTTCGTCATTCAGCTAAAAAATCAAAGTGGAAGCAAAAACAGAGTTTATTTTAAAATGTGAAAGTGACAAAGTATGCAACATTACAAAAGTGGGTTTACTAAATGAAAAATCAAAATCCTTTTGTATATATAGGATATTTTCACCACTCAACAATTCATTTGCAAACAAAATCCTCAAAGAAGCCGAGTTAAGTCGTGGAATATCAAAACAAGGTTTGAAGGCCGGAAGTGTTAGTGAGGTTACAGTCGCGGCGCGTTGGGAGAAGGTCGCAGTGCACATAGCAGTCGCGGCACATAGATCCGCCCATCACCGTGCTATTTTGAACGTGCGCGGCGTATATACTAGGTGTAGCCCACTGGGTTGTGCGCGCGGCGCATAGGACCGACAAACAAAAATTTTACCACTGCTCCACAAATTTCAAATCGACTCAACCTCCTATGCTCCGAGTAACTTTGTGAGACTTTGAATTTCTATTAGCTTGTGTTTGGTGTTGCTTGAAAGAAGGAATATGAGAATTTGTAATGTCAAATTATAAACCCTCTCATTTGGTCAAAAACTGCTTCTTAGGGTTTGAATTTGAGTTTTAAAATTTGATTTTGGTGCCAAGTACTTCAAAGCCCATTCCCCACCTATGGTTCCTTTCCCATCACTGTAGTCCTATCATCATTTTCAATCCCCTATTCCCTTATATCCCAAAACTAGTCATATCACTTATTCCCATTTATCTCTATCCCTCAATCCTTTCATTCCCTATCATTATCCCTTTCCCCATATCATTTGCAAAAATTCCTAAATCCCAAATTCCCAAACACAGTCAAGTGACTGTTATTACACTTTAAATTCACTTGACAAAACTCCATCATTCTCACTGCCTTATTTCCCACAGTCCCTTCCTAACTGACGCATATTTGGCATTGAAACAAAAAAACAACCAAATTCTCATTTCCCATTTTCAACAAGCTAAACATACACCTTGCATGGACATTATGGAGACAGAAACTGAAACTTCCTATGACAGAGATAGTGATTCAACCACTGAGCTACATGCACCGAGAAGGCCTCATAAAGGTGGCAAACATGTGAGAGAAGAGCCCACCTCATTGAACCAATTGTAGGCCTGCCCACATGCCATGGCATGTTTTCGAGAGCAGTCATGCTATTAGTATTGTGAGATGATTGCTTGGATTCAGCATCATCAGGAGTTGGCTCGTTTGTTTGTTTTACATTTGCATGATGGTCAGGTAACTCTTGCTGGTGTGAATTTCACCTTGACACCGGAAACCATTTCTCAAGCAACAGGAATACCGAATGTGGGTGAACAGTGGAACAAAAGAAAATAGGTGGACAGAGTGCATTATGATCCTTACATCAGGCCTAGCTATGTGAGATAGCTCAACAGGGTATTCCCATTCTGGTTCCTAAAGGAATCCTATGCGCCTTTGATGAGACTCATTATCAGATACTTCAGTTGTGAGGGCCGGTTCTCACACCTCTATGCCTACCACATCAGGTTATTGATGCATTTCACTAGAGTGAGGATGATGAACATACCATATTTCATGTGCCGCAACATCGATTGAATGACCACTCTTGTGCAGAAGAAGACTCCCGAGTAGTAGTACAACAGTATTTATCACAATGCACTCATCAAGATCATTGTTGTACATCAGCTTGGATTGCAGGGTATTGCATGGGAGAATTTCATTTCCCATGAATTTTTCATAGCTCCTCAGGTTCCTCCGGAGGTTTTCCAAGATGCAGGTGAGCCTTCACATCAGCCTGAAGGTCCCGAGATAGAGCCTATCATTGTGCCAGTGTTTGTTACTTATCAGAGAGGCACGAGAGGATTATTTGCAGCAGCCCGATGAGTACTATCTCCACCCGGGGTGGAAGGGGTATCGTTGCTGTCATCAACGGCACAGGTATAGATACAGGACAGAGGAAAGAGGCCTATGCAGGATGAGGGCCCTTCAGGAGGTCAGGATACTGATTTCATATTGATTGATGAGGATTTGAGCTCTCCAAGCTCAAAATTGAGAGAGATCATTTAGGAGTAGAAGGCTGAGATAGACACATTGATCGACAAGTTGCAGAGAGCTCAATGGATCATAAACTATCTGGAGCAGTGGAACAAATAGTTGGAGTATCAGTAGATGATCATGGAGTTGCAAAACATCTGTGAGAATAGGCAGGCTGCCCGAAGAAGCCCAATAGAGATGACACCCATTGAGCGGGAGATTGAGGCTGATAGAGAGACTTGGCTTGAGAGGGTCAAAATTCATCTTGAGAAGTTTTTGGAGAATGAAAACAAGGATAAGAACATGCTCAGACACATGAAGAACCATTATTGGGCACGCAATCATGTTTGCAAAGCGAGGATCAAAATCCTGAAGGTAAGGCTAAGAAGGGCACTAAAGCGTCGCAAAAGGCATGATAGGCTCCAAATTTTGAATGAAGCTTCTTTGGCCTAGAATAGTGCTTGATGAGGGACATTCAGCCCAAATTTCAAGAAATTTTGGAAAAAAAAAATCAATTTTGAATTTTTGTGCCTAAAAACAGATTTTCCTGCCCGACGCGTAGCACCAATTGGCACGCGCTTATAATTGGCAGCTCTTCAGGAGGAGAACTTTGTATTTCTAGATTTTTCATCAAAATTTATGCATGCTTATGGATTACCTAAGGATTTCATCAAGTTCTGGGTTGCCTAAAGGGTCAAAAACACCCTAAAAACGACCTTTCTGCCACTTTTTGCACACACAGGAAGCAGTGTTGGGAGATTGAACTTTTGTTGGGGAAAATGGCAACTAAATCCATAAATTATACTTGGGTTGAAAATTAGACAGGAAGGGCTTTCCAACGAGCTATCCTGTGCTCAATTTTGACTTCGGGATGGCCTTCAAAATCAGCTCCAAACTTGTGCTACGCATAGAGATTCCAGGCACGGCGCATAGAGGAATTTGGCCTATTTTTCACTCAGCAACTCAGAATTTTGCCTAGTTTTGGCCAGTTTGACTTTTTCATGTAAATCTTGATGTACCTTGATGTAATTTCATGACCATGATGTAATTTCGGCACATTTTTACTCATTCTAGTATATTCATTCACCAAAAGGTGAAATGTAAGTGAATGAATCAATTTCCTAGCATATAGAGGCAAGTTGTTTCATTGCCTATTTTCTAGTTCCTAGTTTAGATATGGTTGAAACAGATCCTAGAATGATGATCTCGACCCCTAGAGGCATGGGGAGGAGTTAGGCTTGTCTATATGATGTATTTTCTCCGTCATTTTCGAGTTGGACACTTGGGATTGCTTGGCACTTCATTGTACATTTCATCTCTGCATTTTTGGCAAAGGAATAGACCAGGGTTTGAAGCACTCTTTAGGATCCATGTGGCTTTATGTTTTGATGGTGTTTTTCTCTATGTAATTTTAATTTCACTGATGTTTATGTGTACCATTTTCCTTCTCCTTTCTTCTTAAATTGAGCAAACAAGTTATAAAGGTGGAATTCATAGATTTTTTTGCTCTACCTTCAGTTTTGTTTAATTTTCCATGTTTTCATCTGTTTGAAGAGAATTCTTGAAACCTTCTTGCCCTCTTTAGCTCCTCACCGATCTGAACCATCCATTCATTCAATATAAAGCATCAAAACAATTGCCTTCCTTGCCCCAATCCGAACTCTGCAAAAACTAGGCCTAATCCCCGCACCCAAAACTGCCTTTCCCTTTGATCCAACAAAAACCCCCAAAATCAAA
Source organism: Pinus albicaulis (assembly GCA_034641835.2). Classification (NCBI taxonomy): domain Eukaryota; kingdom Viridiplantae; phylum Streptophyta; class Pinopsida; order Pinales; family Pinaceae; genus Pinus; species Pinus albicaulis. The sequence goes on from CM076571.1 coordinate 850,952,356, forward strand.
ATCAAACTCCTTTACTTATATACCTAGCCTAAAATTAGCCTTTATTTCAAGTCATCTCAAGCCCTATTGGTTATTTTTGCTGAGGTTGACCCGGAGAGAGCCCTATCCTGTTCTAATAGGGCTAGCTACCAGACTGAGCATGGTTTGATGTTACCCTGAACTTTGCCTTCTTTCAGCCTGAGGTAGATTTAGGCAATAACATATGGAAATATCCTAATTTAGCTATGCGTGAACTTTAGCTATGCGTGAATAATAGCCCTTAGAAATAGAAATTATTGCTTAACCCTTTAGATGTTTAACCCTTTAGATCTGAAATAGAGATTTAGAAAAAATCTTGTAAAACGCCATATCTATGCAATAAAAGTAGCTAAACGGTAAAAAGATATACTAATAATTGATGCAAAGTTAACTCCAAGTATCCAACAGACAAGATAGGATTAAAAGAATGATTTTATACTACAATACCTAGTGAAGGAAACAAGTAGATGTTACCAGTCCCCCTCAATCGGATGGGTTCTTGGTTGTCCTCAATGCTTCAGCTTCAGAAGTTTCTCTCTCTCAATGGTGTAGAAAACCTAAATCATATGTGTTGAACTCAAGTGGGAGCTCAAATGGAAAAACAAAATAATAGCGACAATGAGAATGATCAAAGTGAAGAATGAATGGAAAAACCCTCCTATTTATAGCAAAACATTGAGTTATCCTCGATAACGGCGAATAGTACAATATTATTAACCAAGATCTAGATCTAACCGCTTTGAATCATTTATTATATTTTGTTGGAGGGAAAAAGATATTTAAATTGGTTAAATACCTTTATTTTGAAATAATAAATAAATCAATGATTTATTTTGTCATTTCAAGAATGTGGTTAAGGAATAATAAACAAATAATGATTTTTTTAATTATTCCTCAGTGATTTAGTCAAATTTAACAAGGAATCATGACTAAATAATGATTTAATTAATTATTCCTAGAGAAAAATAAGAAAAATAATGATTTATCTACTTATTTCTCATAATTGGGTTAAATATGACGAGGAATATTATTTAAACAATGGTTTAATTAATTATTACTAGAGGAAAATCAAATAAATAAGGGTTTATTTATTCATTCCTCGAGAAAATTCAAATAAATAAGGATATATTTAATAATTCCTCATGGGGTTTCTTGTTTTAACCCTAAATAACTTAATAAAATATGGTTTATTAAATTATCTCTTATAATCAAAGAAATTTTACTATGGTAAAATTGGTCCTACGTGGTGTACTTCGATCCATTAATTAGAAATGGTTAGATGACCATTTTTTGGTGATAACACACTTGACTAGGACCAATAGCCATAAGTCTAAGTGAAGGTCATGAAGAGAGAATGATGGAGGTTTGGATAAGAATCTATGGTTTCCTTGAGGATATAGAATCTAAGAAAGGAAAGGTAGTCACACTCTTTGAAGATGTGACAAGAATCATCGAGAAGAGTCATGCAACAAGACCAACATTATTTGAGGACTTTCGATTGGAGAGCTAAGATAAGAATATTCCTAAAATGACATACCATGTAGATATCCAGATGCGGTTTGTACCTTTAAGAGGTAGTGTGGTATCACAGATAAAGCTTCCCATCATAATTCTCTCGATTAAAGTAGAGATTTTCGAGTTAGGCCTCAGGAAAAATGTGTCTCATAACGATGATTCGTACAGTATGGCTTATAAATCTCACTCTTTTTAAGAAGTCTTTAGTTTGAGATATGATGTTGTACCAGTTATTCAATTATGACTACATCCCTAGTTAAGAGGGATTTTTGACCAATGTAACTAGTTTTGATCTTCATAATTATTGTTTCTCAGTTAAATGTGTATCCTATGTAACAAACAAGAAAAAGTAAAGAAAACTATTTTTTTAGCATAGTTTTCATGCTTAATTGATGGTATTCTAGGTAAAAGCATGTTGTTCGTGTTTCTAGGGTTTGTTTGGTATTCATATTTATTTTCATGACTCAACAGAGTCAACGTCATGTTTATAGGACCCTTCTGAGCATTTTTCAATTGTAAAAAAATCATTTTTTTGTCGAGAAAGTCATGGAATCTCCAAGAATACAAGTTAGCCCTAACATCTTCAATTCGGCCTAAAGAAGGGAATTTGACTCATTGAGGAGGCTATATAAAGGAATAGTTCAACTTCACTTGAGACACACTCACTCACAGGTTTGATATACAAGAAAGAGTTCAACATGTACCTGGTTAGTGGCAAGAAGGGGAGAAAAAATCAAGGAGAAGGAACAATGATGAAATTTATTGGTTTTTTCGGTTTATCTCGCTCACACGTATGAAATTGCAGGGTTTCTAGGCTGGAAAAAGAGGTCAAACTTGCAAGATCAAATTATAGCAAGACAAAGAGTAGTATCTTCTTGTTGTTAGGAAGAAAAAAAAAATTAGACCTCACTAACCTTAGGAATATTTTTCTTACTCTATGAAGGTCCCAAGGGGAGGCTGACCTATAGTTCTATTCTAGCGACTACAACCACACTCTAAAAATTTTACTTTTCTTAGATTTTGGAGCCTAAAATTCTCTTCACAGGAGCGTATCTTGCACTAATATCAAGTATTTATTCTTTTGTTGAAACTTATATTTTCATCTATGCTTGTGTTCAGTCACTTTTGTATTTAAAATTCTAAGTCACAAGATAACCTCTAAACTTTGTCTTTAGTAGTTTTGGGCTTGCCTCCAAAATCTACGCAATCCATGACGGAAAGCCCATCCTTGATGACTACAATTGCACAGTCTTGACTCACATATTTTCCCTGGTCTCAGAAATTTCATAGTGATGTAAGGAAACCCAACACTTAACCCATAAATTGTGCAATGCATCCATTGAGCACAAAAACTGTGTAGTGCACTAGGCCAGAATGTTTCTTTGTTCCCTGAATTTTATAATCCCTCCTAGAAGCTTGCATGGTAATTTTCCTGAAAATTAGAAAATCTAAACCACCTAAAATCATCCCTACAAAATAGGGATCTATTTTTGGCTTCCCAAAGGAGGCACACTTGATATTTTTAGAAATTTCTGTTAAGTGTTGTTTTTCCTTGATTTTAGGCTTGAGCATCATAAAACCTACTTCGATTAAATATATTGCAGCCCATGGACCTCATCTGCACACTCGATCTTGTAGCTCTAGAATTCCCGAGGAGATCAAAACTTTAGTGCGATCGTCGTTGCTTTTCTGGGTGAGTTTCGCGTTTATAGGTTTTTGTCACTTTTTCTGTCACTTTTTTTCATTTGTCTTGTTTCAGTCTTGTTTGGATTGTTTCTTTCCATGCATGCTGGTGTTTTAACTTGGTTTAGCTTGTAGAAGTGTTGTTTCAAGTTATCGTTTTCCTTTCATAAGCGTCACATTGGTTTCTTCATTTTTGCATTGATTTTCGTCGTTGCAGCAACCCTCCTTACCAATTAGGTTTTATTTCCATTTATTCAATTTCTGCATTCTATCTATCATGTTTCAATCACACTTCTTCATATCTGCACTAAATCCATCACTATCTCTCAGATATTCTCGTTTTTCATACTTCCCTTAGGAAAATATGCCTTTCCCTTCACCAATTTTCACTTTTCCTAGCTGGGAACTATGCAATTTGAAGGCTCGAGCTGAGAACTTGGCTTTTGGAACTACGCAGTGCATAGTAAAGGCTATCCCAACTGCGCATTGCTCATTTTCAGGGCTATTTTCATCACTGGCCACTGATACTATGCAATGCACAGTTTCATACCTCAAGCTTCGATCCCAACTGTGGGGACTATGCAGTGCACAGTTCCCACAAGTATCCAACTTATCTTTCCATTGAAAATTGAAAATCCCCCTCCATGAGTTGCTCATTATTTTGCATGAACATGCCTTGAAAGTGTTTTTTCTTAAAAATAATGTTTTCTTGCCATGAATGCCTTGTTTGTCACACAGATACAATATTTGTTGAGAACCTCTCCATAAATCACTCTTATAATGGCACCAAATAGAGTTTCCTAAAAAATTATTGAAAGCAGTACTATGGAAGTAGTTGAGAAGGTTCCAGTTAACATTCCAGTATATGTAGACATTGAACTTTTTATGGAAAAATAGTCGACACTAACATGGTAGGAATTCCAATAGCAGGATTAGAAGGTAGAAATATGGTAAGGACAAGGGGAAGAGGAAGGTTGTTGACATTGTGGTGGATTCCATAAGGAATCAAAATTATATTCTCGAAGCCAACTTGGCCTTCGTGGGTGTAATGAAATAAAACATTTAGTACTTCATGGGACATAATGAACAGTTGGTAAAGAATCCACAAGCTACTAGGCAAGAGATGGAACAACTATACACAACAATGCAGAGTGCAGCTCCCACATAGGTCTACTTGGGAGAAATGAGACCAAAAATACTTACTAAAGTATATACACTTGGAGAGAAAATACATGACCTCTATGAGGAGCTCATTGTTGGTCACTTTAATTTTTTATTAATTCAAACAATTCAAGTGGTACATAAATTGTCAACCCAGGGAAGTCTATTTATTTCAAAGGCAATCCCACACTGTATATGCTCAATCTCAAAAGAAAAGAAATGTTGTAGTAAGAATCACACTAATCACACCTTGTTTTAACAAAACTGAAATCTACTTGAGTTACAACAAAGACAATCCTTCTGTTGCAGACTTTCATTAAAAGAATCTTGGATTACATTAAAAAGACAATGACCTAGGAAAGGAAATCAATCTGCAAAAAGGAAGATCAATTATGCTATAACATAGAACAGGACCATATTCCCCAAGTAGGAATCTTCAGCACCTATTTCTGATTACCAAGCTTTCACACACTCATTCCATAAACAAGATTGCTAATTAAAATAACCCACAACTTCTCAAGAATGAATTGTATGAAATCAATGCAACAAGTAATGAAAATAGAGCTTTAGCATTAAACAACAAAATTCCAATACTGCATAAATAACTTCAGTAAAAAGGGTTTAATCAAGGCATGAATGAAATGAACATTTAACGAACTACGGGAGCAAATGGGTGAATCTTGTGAAGAAGGCGGGCCCTTTCCTTCTTACAAGATTCCCCAGAAGAAGGAATTAAATTGAAGTGCTCAAAAAAAAAATTTATTCATCTGTTGAAAGAAACATATTACAAAAGAGTCACATTACTTCTCTGTTCAGAAATGAACCTCTCATAGTCTCTAACTATCTCTAATGCTGATGTCTCCTCTTTTTAAAGAGGAGATATCTATTACAATTGATTTACATTATAGAAATTCTATTTTTAACCCAATCTGATCTTCTGTTCTGAAATAGGGCCTTTCTGTTCTTCCATAGCAAAATGTTGTTACAATGGTTACGATGGTACTGGCTTCAGAGTGGTGCGTGTAACAGCTTCCTTTACTTGTCTTTTCTTGTTGCCGTCATACTTGAAATTTTGCTTCAAAATCGCAAATCACGGGCTGTTTCAGCAACGAGATTTGCGTAACGTGTTGACTATTTCAGCAACGCGGTCTTCAGACAGTCATAATAGATTATCTGCGGTCTTCAAACTATCTCAGCAACTATATATCTTCGATTAATGATTAAATATAAAATTAATGTAAAATTATATGCAAAACAAGTTAAACGTATAGTAAAGAGAAGAATATTATATACTTTTTGAAAAATGGATGAAAGTGATAGTGTAAGCTTTAAATATGGACTGAAAAAGAGTAGAATGGTAACAAAATGTATGGTCAAAATGGTACATTATGAGGTCCTAACATCCCCCCCAACTGAAAGGGTTGCATGTCCTCAGGCAACTTTAGTGTGAGTCAGAGTCCGGTTATTGGCTTTTAGCATGAAAATTACTTAGGCAATAGCTATGGAAGGTGCTATCTGTTAAAGTTCTGAATCCTTGCACATTTTGCAATCTCTGCCAAGCTGCTTCTTCATCCTTGTTAGCCAACCTATAATGAGCATGATATTGTTCTGTCGGCATCCATAAAATAGGAAAGTGAAAGTGGTACCCAATCCATTTTTCAGCACATTGCTGAACACGTCTGATGTAGTTGGGTACTCTAGAAAATGCAGTTTCAAGGTTAGTAGGGCTAAAAGGATTGTACTCCTGCCTCTCCTTAGAGGATTTTCGCCACAAAATATTGTTTGATCTTAGAGCAGCAGTTTCTTTGGCCCCGATGAATTGGTGACAATCATGGAGTACTGAAGCCTATAATTTTTGTATGTGTTCAATCATCCATGGCTTCTACAAAAACTAATGGTATTCTGCCACAAAAATGGCAGGGTTCTGAGGTTCTGGCCTTATCTAGAGAAGGTGGTTGTTTTCATTATGCCTATTTGCAAGAAAAGCAGTCTGCCATGTAATTTGATTAGCAAGGAAGGAAGCAAATGTCGAATCTGAATATCACCAACAAGAGGGTTGAGATTGATCTGTCTGTTTTCAGGCATAGCTTCATTGTGAAGGTACAACTCACATAGTAGGTGTTGATCACTGGTGGAAGCTTCTGCAAATGTTTTCACAAACTGTTCAGTTGTAAGCACCTCGTCAGGTCTTCCGTCTTTGACAGCGTTCAACTGAAAATAAACAAGACGTTCTGAAAGAAATAAAGAATAATTCAGAGATGGTTTCCTAGTGGCCAATAATTTTTGTACCAGTTGAAACATTAGGAGTAGTTTTCCTTTTAGTTCTTTATTCTCTTTCTTGTAAACTCTAAATTGCTGGAGTTTTTGCTCCCATGTCTCCCAATTAGAATATATATGATTCTGCCAAACCAATTTGTGCTGTTGCAAAATTTTATCTTGGGAAATAGCATACTGTTTCCTCCACTTGTTCATTATTTCAATTTCTTTCCATGGTTCAGTTTGTGTTCTGGCATTGTAAGTGGTAGGCTGAGACATAGTCTGAGTAGAAGAATCAGTTACAGTAGGGAAGGATACTTGTACCTTGATTTATTTTTCTAAAAATTTTGAAGGCCCTACTGGTTCTTGTGTAATAGTAGGGCATTCTTCTTTGACTGCGGATGATGTGGATGCTCCGAGCATTGGAACTTGAACTATCTTATATCCTACTTGCTAATAGATGTTTCCACATTGATGGCACATATATTCTTTATATGGATCGTTCTCTGTATGCTTATCTGCCATGGATGCTGTATGGGCCAGGGTATAAAAATTTAGCTCCTTGTCAAAGGCTTCCCTTGCCATTACCAATTCTTTCTTGTAAGCTTCTAATTCTGACTTTAAAAATTATTTTTCTTGTAAAAGAGAGGCCATGGTGACTGGGCCTTGTGTATCGGTTGCTTTCTTTGGAGTTGATTGCTGTGTTTCAGCTGTAGCTGGTTCTTGTGTGACAGTTAGAGCTGGTTCCTTTGTGGCAGCTATTGGACGAGTAGCAAGTTGGATGTCTAGTTTTTGCACATCAGCAGCTGGTTCTTGTGTTTCAACTGCTGAGTGAGTAGCTGGTTCTTGTGGAGCAGCTACTGACTGAGGAGCTGGTTCTTGTGGAGCAGCTACTGGTTCTATAGAAAATGATGTCATATTACCCTGGGCATCTGGTTCTTGTGTTTCAGTGCCACAGGATGAGACAGGTAATAATTTCGGGGTTTGGAAGGGTGGTGATGAATGGAGTTTTAAAAAAATGGCTGTGGGATCAGGGGTAATAGGAATGGTTTCTGATTCAATAGACGTCTTCATTCGTCTCCTAGGTAGGAAAGCAGAAAAAGCAATAGTTTTCTTTTTCTTTTTATGAGAAGATTTTTCCCTAGGAGAAGGGCTATCAGAGGAGGTGGCTACTTTAGATACAACCCTTGTTTGTCTTTTTGATACAGAGGCAGTTATAATTCACCTTTTTCTTTTACGGATAGGGGAAGATGGTGGTGTTTTGGCCTGAGAGTCATCACTGGGAATGTAGACGGTAGGATGAGATGACTCTGCTAAGTGAGATGGGCTTGAGGACATGTTAATTGGATTAGCTAGTTCTGAGGATGGAATCGATGGAGGGTCAAGGATATTCTCCAATTGCTGCTCGTAGGAACTTTCAGGGATTTCTTGGGGGTTTTCAGTAGCTTCTTGGGGAATTTCGGCAGCTTGTTCAGGAGGTAAAGGTAAATTGTTTAGAGGAGGGTTTTTTTGGGCAAAACCCCTCTGAAACAATAGCTGACAAAGGCGATGATGGGTGAGGGAAAGGAATGGAAATTTTACCCGTCTACAATAATATGACATATTTCTAATACATCCAAGAAAATAGTAAGGAATGTTTACTAGTCTACCATGTTGTAAGTGACTCATTAAGACAAATTCATGCTGATAGACTACCTGATAACGACCTTCGCAAGTTAAATAATGTTTGACAAATTCAGCTACCTTCGACCACGGAGGAGGCGATGAGTGCAGTCCTACGCCATGGCCTTTAATCTCGACGTGTTCTCCTGGGAGAATGAAGTCCTGTTGCGTGTTTAAAATGATGTGCTTCCGACTAAACCATCGAGCACTAGTGATTGGCAAACCTGAGACTTGTGCTATATCGCCCTCTGAAACCAGAATTTGGACTCCCTAGACAGTAGAATGGTCCTCTTGAAGATTTTGTGCAAATTCTAGGACCTGCTGTGGGTCGAACTCTTGAAGTCTTTCAAAATATCCCACCCAACCTGCCTATTGGAAAATCTGATAGGCGTCTGGAAACAATTCAAGCAGAGCTATTGAACCAAGTTCATGTCTAATAGCCGGTCCTCCCATAGTTACTAGCTTGAGTAAAATGTAGAGGCAAAGAGCAGAATTACCGGACTTCGAACAAAGTAAACATTGCGACTGAGAACAGGGAGTATCAGTGAAGGGGCGAAGTAATGGGTATGAAGAGTGACGGTAATTGGCATGCTATGAAATGATGGCATATAATTTCGAAATTCCCTCCCCGTCTATGGTGAAATGATGTTTTTGAGTGTGCGGAGATTGTAGTCATGATGAACAAAATCTTCTCTTTAAACTATCGTTTAATTGTATTACATAAAATTCACATGCCTTATATTTACCTTTGCTTTGTAATTCGAAATATATAGTGCTTGTTTATAATAGCTCAATAATCATGGAAGAACTTTAGAACTCTTTGAAACATAAGGAAGATCATATTAGAGTCTGCTTGATCATGAGAAAGAGGCAGTGAATGGACAGTATTCACACCAGGAGTAAGAAAAGCGAAAATGAAGGACTGAAAGAGTTGCATAGTCATGTTTTTGGAGAAAGAAATGGTGTTTCAGCAACAGAAAGATGAATGACATACTGCTGAAAGTGGTGTTTCAACAATGGAAAAATAGGGAGAATATTGCTAAGAAGTGATGATTTAGGAATGGGAAAATGGGGAAATATTTGTTGAGAAATGATATTTCAGCAGTGAAAATAGGGAAAATATTTGCTGGAGAATGGTGTTTCAGCAATGGGTAAAATGGGAAAAATAGGAAAGATGATATGAAAAGGAAAAAGGAATGAAGGGAATAAATGATGAAATGTTACTGGGAGATGGGGAAATGAATTTAAATGATGGAAGCAAAGCTTCTCAAATTGAAGCTTGGATCTTCTTGTGATGAAATTTTCCTTCCTTGGTAAGTCCTTCCTTAATCAAGAATCTACAAAATAATCAATTGTAACATGCCAACCCTTGACAGGGATGATTAGTTTTAAGAAATCTAATCTAATATTAAAAATACAGTGCATAAAACAATTAAATGCAGTGAGGAGCAGAAGACTCCCCTTGAAAAAGATAATGTGCATCTGCCATGCAAGTGGCCTTGAAATCTTCTTTAGAAATAGGGCACTGGTACAAATGAAGTTGATGACCATTTACTAGTAGTGGTGTTTTAGAGTCATCAATTGTTAAAAGCCTTAATGTTCCATTGGGAAAAACAACATATACTTCATAGTGTCCCAACCATCTTGTACGTATCTTCCCTTGAAAGTTTTCAAACTGAGAATCATACAATAAGGCCCAATTACCTTTTTGGAACTTCTTGTGCTTGATGATTTTATCATGCCACTTTGTTCTTTGTTGTTGGATCATAGTTGTCTGATGAATGGCATCTAATCATTTTTCATCCAGTTCAAGAAGCTGATGCAACCTAGCTGTCTGCACATCAGTCAAATCAAGGTTAACATCTAAATCAATCCTTAAAGTTTTAATTTCAAATTCCACAGGAAAAACAACACTATTACCATAAACCAATTCATAGGGAGAAAATCCTGTAGTATTTCTCCAGGTAGTTCTGTAAGACCATAGTGCTTCAGGGAGCTTTTGAGACCAATCCTTCCAGTTATCCTTCACTGTTTTGGTTAGAATGGCTTCTATTACTTTATTTGTACTTTCCACCTGCCCATTGGCTTGGGGGTGGTATGGTGTAGTCATTCTATGATGAATATGATATTTCTGAAGGGTAGATTTGAAACCATGAGAATTGAAAGGAGGTCCTCCATCTGTAACTAGCTCTCTAGGGATTCCAAATCTAACAAAGATTTCTTCAAATAGGAAAGCTAGGACAACTTCTTCATTAGCTCTAAGAGGTGCTTTGGCCTCCACCCATTTAGTCATATTATATGTGCAGACTAATATATAAACTCTTTGGTTGGATGGAGGATTAATGGGTCCTATAAAATCTAAGGCCCATCTTTCAAAAGGTTCAAGTATTACCTGGGGGTTTAATGGCATTTCATCTCTATGATTAGGTTGACCCATTCTCTAACAACTGTCACAAGCCCGAACATATTTCTTTGTATCCTTAAAGAGTGAGGGCCAATAATAACCCATCCTAATAATTTTGTGTGCCATTCTTTTATTAGCAAAATTCCCTCCACAAGGTTCATCATGACAAGATTTTAGTATATCATACACCTCATCCGGATTTCATGATCAAGTCCTGTGTAGAAAAGACACCCACTTATCCAGCTATACCGAGAACTTTGTTGAATGATTTTTCTTTTCTCTCGATGTGACAGGTGTGATGGTAACTTTCCTGCAACCAAATAATTGGCAATGTATGCATACCATGGTGAGTGAGTAGATACTGCAAATAAATACTCATCAGGAAAGGAATCATCTACTGGAATATTATCATCGGTTTTTAACCGTGAAAGGAAATCAACAACAACATTTTCTTTACCTAGTCGATCTACAATTGTAATATCAAACTCTTGTAGTAACAATAACCATCTGGTAACTCGAGCATTTGTGACAAAATTGTTCATTAAATACTTAATAGTCGAGTGATCAATATGGAAAAAAGTAGAGTAACGAGTAATATAATGTTGAAATTTATTAATGGCATAAATTACTGCTAAAAATTCCTTTTCGGTAACTGTATAATTAAGCTCAGCAGGGGTCATATTCTTACTGATAAAGTAGATAGCATAAAGAAGATGGTTTTCCTCTTGTTCCAAGACAGCTCCAATTGCAGTATCTGAAGCATCAGAAGATATATGAAAGGGAAGTGCCCAATCAGGTCCTCTCAAAATAGGAGCTATAGATAACTGATGCTTGAGTTCTACAAAGGCCTCCTGGCAAAGATTAGTCCACTTAAATTCAACATTTTTCATAAGTAGCACAAATAAAGGAGAAGCCATTTTGGAATTTTTTTTAATAAATCTCCTGTAATATCCAGCATGTCCTAGAAAACTTCTCACATCATTTTGTGTTTTAGGAACAGGAAGATTCTGAATGACTTGTATTCTGGATGGATCTACCTGAATTCCTTGAGATGAGATAAAATGTCCAAGCACTACTCCTTCACTCATCATCATATGACATTTTTCAGTGCTTAGGGAGAGGTGAGCTTGTATACAACGTTTGAGTACCTTCTCAAGATTCTGTAATGCATCTTCGAAATACACACCATAAGCGGTAAAGTCATCCATAAATATTTTCATGGAGTCATTCAGCATATCAGAAAAGATTCCTATAACAGCCCTTTGAAAATTTGCTGGTGCGTTACATAGTCCAAATAGAAGAACCCTATAGGAAAAAGTTCCTCAAGGGCTAGTAAAAGTGGTCTTATCTTGGTCTTGGGGTGCAATTCTGATTTGATTATACCCACTAAATCCATCTAAAAAGGAGAAGAATTTCTTTCCTGAGAAACTATCCAACGCCTGATCAATGAACGGTAAAGGAAAGTGATCCTTTTGAGTGGCTTTATTTAAGGCTCTATAATCTACACAACCTCTCCATTTCTTGTTTTTCTTAGGAACTATTACCAATGGGGAAACCCATTCACTGTCAGATATAGGGTATATAAATCCTGCATTAAGCAATTTCTAAAGTTCCTCTTTAACAATTTCTCTTAAATTAGGGTTCATTCGTCTTTGGGGTTGACAGACTGGTCGACAACCTTCCTTAATATAAATCCAGTGAGTACATAATTCAGGAGAGATTCCCTTCATATCCGTGTAGTCCCATGCGAATGCTTCCTTATTTTCAAGCAGTAACTTCATTAACTGCTGTGTTTCAGCAACTGTCAGATCAGGATTTATGTTCAGTGTTTTTCCAGGTTCGATTTCTATTGTTATGCTTTTAGAAGAGATGGTGGTTCATGTTTGAGGTAGATCCTTAGATTTAAGCTTTTCCTGGGTATCTGTTTCCAAAAGTGCAGCTAGTTGATTATGTGTTTCAGCATTGACAAAGGAGGGTTCACAAATGAAATTATTAATTACTTCATCCTCAGTGGTATCTTTAAGGTTTAAATCTTGTCCGATAGTCAAAATAGGTTGAATAGCATTATCATCATAATCCATCCACACAGAATTCTCATTGTTAATCATGGGTGTAGCATGAGGGTAGAGAGTAAGTTGTTTAGTTTCATATCCGTTGGAGATTTTCATTGAACTAGATCTGCAGCTGATAAAGACATCGGCTGTGACTAGCCAAGGCCTTCCCAAAATTAGAGGATGTCCCCCCAACTTTGTTTTAGTTTGTAACACCACAAAGTCAGCTGGGTAATTCCAGGACTCAACTGAGATGACTAAGTCTTCAACAACTCCTTCTAGTTTGATTGTAGAACGGTCAGCTAACTCTAGAATGGTTGGTGTATCTCTGATTGTGTTCTTTAGCTGTAACAATTGTGAAGTTTCAAGAGTCATAATGTTTATAGTAGCACCTAAATCTACCAGAACTTGAGGGATTATTGTTTTACCAATTTGGACTATCACAGTAGGATGGCCGGGATCACCATATTTGACTGGAGGATTTTTACCGGACATTAATGCAGATAGATCACCCATAACATGAACTGTAAGGGGGTCTTTAGCTTTCCTACCAGGTTTCTTAACACAAATATCTCTCATGGTTCTGGCATAAATTGGTACATCTCTTAGTGCCTGTAAAAGTGGAATTTTAACATATATATTATGCAATTCCTCTAAAATATTAAAAGCAGGTGCCTCAGGCGTTCTAGTTAAAACTAAATGCTCAAGGAATGGTGGTTCTGATATTTCAACACCCTTATTAGAGGGTGGTTGTACCTCTTTGTGTGAATCATGTTTCTCAGTTTCTTCTCTATTATAATTGTAAGAAGTAACATCATCAATGATGGGTTCAACTATTTTCCTAGATCTTAAATGAATGTCATTACATTGTGAAGGGAAAACAGGAAAGGTAGGCTAGTTCTGAATATCAATAACTTGCACAACTTTATTATTGGGGTTAGGATTTGGTTGTATAAGTAGTTGGGGTCTCATTTGATTATTTGGTGAAGCACTGATGGTAAAGGAAGTGGTTGTTGAAATTGAGGAAATTGATTTGGAAATGGGAGTTGTTGGCCCCTCCAATTTGAATTCCATTGATTAAAATAAGATGGTTGTTGTGGAGGCCAATGAGTCCACATTGCAGGATCTAAAAAGGGAGGGTTTGTTTGTTGCATGGGTGGGTAATTCATTTGATTAAAGGGTGGGTATTGCATTTGGTTGAAGGGAGGGTAATTTGTTTGACTAAAAGAAGGATAATTGTTCCAACGATTAGAAGATGTAAATGGCATATTAGAGTTCATACCTTGTCCTCGTGGTTGCCATTGCCTTCTCTGTGTCAGCAGATAGACTGCTTCAGCTTCTTCTTCGGTTGGTTGCAATGCTGCCTTTATTCCTGGTAAAGAAGGGCATTGTTGTGTTTCATGATCTTTCTCACAAAGGGTGCAAATTGGTATCTTGTCCAATGGGCATTCCCTTAGTGGGTGTTTATCTCTGCATTTGGGGCAAAAGAAAGCCAAAGTTGCTTCTGCTTCGGCTTGCTTCTTTTTAACCTGCAAGGTGTCAATCTGTGAAGCAAAAGAACTTAACATTTCAGTTTTAAATTCTTCAAGTAAATTACCTATTTCGGCTCTTGTTGCTCCTCCACTGGCTGATTTCTGAACTCTTGAATATGTGGCATCTTTGTTGTTTGACTTGTTCCTTGCAGCTCCTCTTAAACATCTTTTACAGAGGTCAACAATTTCATCATATGATTCTTTAGATATATCCCCTTTACCAAGCATATTTAGCATGTCTAAACAATCATCCCTCACCCCTTTCAGTAATATTGTTTTAAGAATATCCTTACTTACATCGGGATGATTGGATCTCTGCAGATTGTACTGTAGTCTTTCCACAACGTCCTCCAAATTCTCATCCTCCTTTTGTACCATCTTAAATAGTTCCTCCCTCTTTTCTCTTGTCCAGCAGTAGTCTTGATATTTAAGCAGAAATTTATGTTTCATCTATTCCCATGTTGTGATTACATGGCCTCCAAGACTCATGAACCACCTTAGTGCATTTCCTTTTAGTGTTGCTGGAAACAGCTTCAATTTTTGGGAATTAGTAACATAACCGTAACTTCTGCGTAATATATCAAATTCAAAAAGAAATTCGTCAGGATCTTCAGAAGATAAACCATGGAAGTTAGGTAAGGCTGAAAGTGGGATATTCTTCATGGGAGTTGCTCCTCTAGGGAGATCACTAATAGAAAATCCTAAGGCAGAGAGAGAATTCTCATCTTTTCCCTCTCCTTCAGGATCTACTTGTCCTCCACCAAAGAATCCTTCGTTGTTTCCTTCCATTGTTTGATCTCCTACTGCACTTGCTCGATCCTCAAAGTTTTCTACTGGCTCTTCAATGTTTTCCGTTGGTTCTTCAACGTTTCCTACTGATTCCTCAACGTTCTCTGCTGGTTCTTCAATGCTTTCTACTGGTCCTTCAACACTTGCTGTTGGTTCCTCAACGTTCTCAGGGCTCACAACTTCTTTTATTTCATAATTCGATTGAGGGGAGGGTTGAGGCTTTGGCCTCCGAGAGCTTAATCTCTGAGAAGATTCAGCTTTTGATACAATCTCGTCAATAAAAGTCTTCCTTCCTCCCCTTCCTTCACCCTTGCCACCTGTAGGGTTAGTTTTCTTACGGGTTTCGCGTCCTCTCATGCAATCTGCACATCTGGAAGAAAAACATCAATCCTTTTGAAATCTATAATTGCCTTCCCCGGCAACGGCGCCAAAATGTTGGTCACTTTAATTGTTTATTAATTTAAACAATTCAAGTGCTACATAAATTGTCAACCCAGGAAAGTCTGTTTATTTCAAAGGCAATCACACACTGTATATGCTCAATCTCAAAAGCAAAGAAATGTTGTAGTAAGAATCACACTAATCACACCTTGCTTTAACAAAACTGAGGTCTACTTGAGTTACAGCAAAGACAATCCTTCTATTGCAGACTTTCATTAAAGGAATCCTAGATTACATTAAAAAGACAATGATCTAGGAAAGGAAATCAATTTGCAGAAAGGAAGATCAATTATACTATAACAGAGAACAGGACCCTATTCCCCAAGTAGGAATCTTCAGCACCTGTTTTCTGATTACCAAGCTTTCACACACTCATTCAATAAACAAGATTGCTAATTAAAATAACCCACAACTTCTCAAGAATGAATTGTATGAAATCAATGCAACAAGTAATGAAAACAGAGCTTTAGCAATAAACAAAAGAATTCCAATACTGCATAAATAACTTCAGTAAAAAGGGTTTAATCAAGGCATGAATGAAATGAACAATTAACAAACTATAGGAGAAAATGGGTGAATCTTGTGAAGAAGGCAGGCCCTTTCATTCTCACAAGATTCCCTAGAAGAAGGAATTAAATTGAAGTGCTCAAAACAAACTTTTATTCATCTGTCGAAAGCAACATATTACAAAAGAGTCACGTTCCTTCTCTGTTCAGAAATGAACCTCCCGTAGTCTCAAAAAAACTATCATCTAATGCTGATGTCTCCTCTTTTTAAAGAGGAGACATCTATTACAATTGATTTACATTATAGAAATCCTATTTTTAACCCAATTTGATCTTTTGTTCTGAAATAGGGCCTTTCTGTTCTTCCATAGCAAAATGTTGTTACAATGGTTACGATGGTACTGGCTTCAGAGTGGTCCGTGTAATATCTTCCTTTACTTGTCTTTTCTTGTTGCCGTCATACTTGAAATGTTGCTTCAAAATCGCAAATCACGGGTTGTTTCAGCAACGGGATTTGCGTACCATGTTGACTGTTTCAGCAACGCGGTTTTCAAACAGTCATACTAGATTATCTGCGGTCTTCAAACTGTCTCAGCAACTATATATCTTTGATTAATGATTAAATATAAAAGTAATGTAAAATTATATGCAAAACAAGTTAAACATATAGTAAAGAGAAGAATATTATATACCTTTGGAAAAATAGATGAAAGTGATAGTGTAAGCTTTAAATATAGACTGAAAAAGAGTGGAATGATAACAAAATGTATATTAAAATTATACATTATGAGGTCCTAACACATTCCAAGGTGTTTGAAACTCTGAAAGGAATGCCACTCGTGATAATGATCATGTTTCATTTGATTCCAAGAACTGCTCTTCCAAATATCAGGCCTTACAGACATCCTTATGTCCAAAAGAGTGAAATTGAGCATATGATTGCATAAATGTTAGAGGCTTGTATACTTCAACCTAGTCAAATTTCTTTCTCTGGTCTAGTACTATTGGTGCACAAGAAGGATGGATCATGGTGCATTTTTATGGATTATAGGGAGCTCAATAATCTCACTATTAAAGATAAATTTCCCATTCCTGTGATTGATAAATTATTGGATGAATTACATAGAGAAATGTATTTTACCAAGTTAGATCTTCATTCAGGATATCATCAAATTAGAATAAAGACAAAATTTATTCTGAAAACAATATTTCCAATTCATGAGGGTCATTATGAATTTTGGGTCATGCCTTTTTGCCTTGCCAATGCACCTTCTACATTTCAAGGGTTGATGGACTCCATTTTTAAACCCTTCCTTATAAAATTTGTGTTATTTTTTTTAATAATATACTACTCTACAACAGGTCTTGGAAGGATCATGTTCAACATGTTGGCGGGGTGCTTAAACTATTAGAGGAGAAACAATTATATGAAAAAACCTCCAAATGTTTCTTTGGAGTATGAGAGGTGGAAAATATGGGCCATAATGTATCTCAGAAGCGTGTTAAGGTAGACCCTAACAAAATTAAATCCATTAAGGAATGGAAATTCCCAACAACCATAAAGTAGTCGTGAGGATTTCTCAAGTTAATAGGGTATCATCACAAGTTTGTTAGGAATTATGGGAGATTAGAAACACCTCTATAAAAATTATTGAAGAAAGATGCATTTTCATTGACTCCTGAAGAAACTAACGCCTTTTAACATCTTAAAGAGGCAATGTGCCTAGCACCAGTATTATCTATACCAGACATCACAAAAACCTTTATTGCATAATGTGATGCCTTAAGAAATGGAATTGGTGTTGTTTTAATGCAATAATGAAGACCCATTTTCTTTGAAATTCATCCAATAAAAGTAAATTATTTACAGAAAGATATTTATGAGAAGGAAATGTTGGAAATACTACATGCACTAAATAAATGGAGACCTTACCTAATGGGAAGACACTTCAAGGTTAAAACTCATCATGATAGTTTTAAATACTTTTTGGAACAAATACTGTCTTCAGAAGACCAGAAAAAATGGGTCATAGAGATCTTGGGTTATGACTTTGAAATCATCTACAAGAAAGAGAAGCTAAATGTTGTTGTAGATGCACTCTCAAGAAAGGATGAGGAGGTGGAATCATTTCTTTGTGATATTTCTAGTATCTAACCAGATTGGATAACTGAAGTAAGGGAGGAATGGAAGAATGATGAAGAAGTGTGGACACACATTCAAAAGTTGCAACAATATCCCAATACATATGATACATTTAGTTGGAAAATTGATTCCTTATGGTGCAAATATCGCTTATATATTTGTAATAATTCCAAACTAAAACAAAATATTCTTTTGGAATTTCACACCTCTCCTATAGGAGGACACTCATGATTTTTAAAACTTACCATAGGGTGAATAAATATTCTTTTTGGGAAGGCCATAAATATGATATTCAAAAGTTTTTGGTAAAATGTTTGGTTTTCCAGCAAAATGAGGTTGAGAAAATCAAGACATAGGGTATGCCACAACCTTCACCCATTCCAAGTCAACATTGGGAGGATGTTTCAATGGATTTTATCACAGGTTTACCTAAGTCCGGAGGAAAGAGTGTCATAATGGTGGTAGTTGATAGAATTACCAAGTATGCACACTTTTGTGCATTATCTCATCCATGTAAATCAAGTACTATTTCTATTTCATTTATGGAAAAAATTTAAAAGCTACACGGAAACCCAAAGATTATTGTAAGCGACAAAAATTCCATTTACACTAGAAATTTTTGGACGGAATTATTTTATTGCTTGGGTACTCAACTAGCACATATCTCATATTATCATCCTCAATCTGATGGGAAAAATAAGATAGTGAACAAATTTTTGGAAGTATATCTTTGTTGTTTTGTATCTGATAAAAAGCCACAATGGCTCAAGTGGTTGCCTTTGGCTGAATGGTGGTATAACACTTCCTTCCATACTGCAGCAAAAATGACCCAATTTATGGCACTTTATGGATATCATCAAGCATCCATCGCATCATATTTAAGAGAAAATTCTAAGGTTCAAGCAGTGGAAAATCACATCAAGCATTAAGAAAAAACTCTCCAACTCTTAAATGATAACCTAAATTTGGCACAAAATCGAATGAAACAATAGGTAGATCAATATCGCACTAAGAGAAGTTTTGATGTAGGAGACTGGGAATTTTTATGGCTATAACCATACAAACAAATGTCCCTCAAGCAAGCTAAGAAGGATAATAAATTATCACCAAAGTACTATGGTCCTTACAAGGTGTTGCAAAATATTGGTACTTTAGCATACAAATTGGAGTTTCTTTCTTCTTCTTGAGGGAACCCATTTTTCCATGTTTCATGTTTAAAGAAGGTTATAGGTGACAAACTTCAAATTTAAACAATATTTCTAGAACTTGATGAGGAAGGAAAAACCATATTCGAACCTGAAGTGATCACATAAACAAGAACTTGACAACTATGAAATCGATCAATTTCAGAGTATTACATAAAGTGGAAGAAATTACCCACTGAATATTCCACATGGGAGGATGAAAATTTTATACAGAAGCATCTAGAGCTACTCAAGCATTGACGAAAAAGTTTTTTTAAGGAGAGGGGCATGTTAGGTCCCTATATTACTAGTGTAGTCCCTTATTGTTGTAGCCCCCTTAGTTTTATTTTTGTACCCCTGTAGTCCCCATATTGTTATTATTGTGCCCCATAAAACCGCATAATTGTTATTGTTGTGACCTTACATTATTATTGTTAGGTCAAATAGGATTATATTGTGACCCCATGGACTCCTATATATAGAATGGAGATTTTTTCATTTTAATCATCCAATAATTGTTCATTTATCTAATATAAAGGAGGTTTCCCCCTCAAAGTGGCTTATTTCTAAGGCGTTGATCTCTCTTTTCTTCTATTTTGGGAGTTGGTTTCATAACATCCACTTGGTTAGAAGGTATAAGAAAGGCATATATAACAAGGTTGTTGATATGCTTTCTAGACCAATTTTTAGGGCATCCATTATTCTTAAGCATAATTATTTCATGCATGAGAGCTATATTGAGATATATGTTTTAGATAATGATTTAAAAGATGTATATGAGACTTTGTGTTAAGGTAACCAAGTGGAAGAATTGGATTATCATGTGCATGATAAAAAATTTTACCAACTTGGTAAGCTTTGTATTCCACAAGGAGAGAGAGTCAACATCATAAGGGAAGTGCATACTTCTCTTATTGTTGGTAATTTTAGTGTAGGTAAGACAATGGAAAATTTATATATGTATTGTTACTAGCCTTGTATGCTTGAAAGTGTGTCACAATTTGTAAGAGGATGTTCATTATGTGAAGTTAGTAATCCTAGAAATACAAAGTTGGGATTGTATACACCACTTCTAGTACCTTCTCATCCATGGGAGAGTGTTTATATGGATTTTTTAGGAGGTGTACCTATGTCTAGGAGAGGTCGTGATTATCTTTATGTAGTTGTGGATAGCTTTAGAAAAATGTCTATTTTGAAGCCTTGTAAAAAGAAAGTTACAATTGAAAAAACTGCTCAGTTATTATTTCATAATGTACATGTACATTTTTAGTGGCCTACATCTATTGTTAGTGATCGAGATTCTTACTTTGTCGAGAAATTTTGGTCAAGCTTGTGGGGACTCATGGGAACCAGATTGAAAAAGAGTACAACATTCCATCCACAAACAGATGGCCAAAAAGATGCGGTGAACAAAACAGTGATACATCTTCTTCATGGGTATTGCAACAAGAATCCTAATTTGTGGGATGAACATTTTCACTATATTCAACATGATTACAACAGAGCCAAGCATTAATCGACTGAAACATCTCCATTTGAGGCATGCTTGGGATACTTTCCCAAATTTCATTTATATTTTAACTTTGGGAAATATGTTGCTATTGATGGTCATATTGACATAGACAAAGCCAAAATATTTACTGAACAATTTATATTGGTACATAAAAGAGTTCAAGAGAAGTTGGGAAAGATTTAAGTCAAGTGCAAAGCAAGACATGATAAGCATCGTGTGGATCACAGTTTCCAAGTTGGTGATGAATTTTGGATTCACATTAGCGAAGAGAGACTCCAAGGATAAGGTATAAAGTTGAAACCAATTCTATATGGTCTATTCATAATTCTGGAAAAGATTGGTAATAATGCCTTCAGGTTGGATTTGCTTTCATATATGAAAATTTATGCAATTATTAATGTTGAGAATTTAATATTTTATGAGCCTCCTTTGATTGAAGATCAAGGAGAGAATTTTAAGTTTCCTTCAAATGAGTATTTGTCTCCTCAATATCTTGAAGAATTGCAGCAAGATTTCATCCTTGATAGAAAAACAAGGACTTCAAAA